>JAWDGP010001678.1:1742500-1842500 GCA_033675545.1 Elysia crispata | reverse complement strand
AAGACTGGTATTCAAGGACACTTCAATTGGAGGAACCACCAGATGCTGATGACTTGCTTGTTTGTCATGGACAAATAGCCGACATGAAAAAGGCGGTGTTTCCTGTTGGTATAATTCATCATTCACCAGACAAGTCTAGAGAGCTGCGGCTCATGTTTTCGTTTCAAACATATGCAGTAGTCGCCAGCATTCAGGATATCTGAGATTCCTGCTAAATCGGCACGCTTGTGACAACATCATGTTTAGCTGTACGTGCCGCTGTAACAAAGAAGATGTAGTAGTATCTGCGGGACAAATAATCATCACATATTGAGCAAGTCTTTTCTCTCTCTCTCTCTCTCTCTCTCTCTTCTCAATTCGCTCTTAGTAGAAATCGGATTTTGCCAACCACACCCGTATCTTGTTCAGCATGATTCCTTTGCTTGATCCATCAAGGTTTCCACGCACTCATATAATGGTTTTATGTTCAAGATATATCTATTGCAAATACGTACATTGAATTGAATTGAATCGGAAAAATATTAATTATACTCTACACTGTTTTTAATTAGATTTTCGAAAAACTAGAAAACGCGCAGATTTAATATTGTAGCATAGAATAAAGATGGATAACTGCCTTAAAAAAGTTTTTATTGGCATAGAGAAGCTAATACAGTGTTATCTCCAGTATAAATCTAATTCCCAAATACGAGCTAAATTGGGAACTTTAAAAAAAAACCAAGAACAATAAAATTAGGAGTAACAACAATGCAAATGTCAATGTCTGCCATCACTTCAATCGTTTTAGTGCCATAAATTTAACAATAGAGGCAGGAACTGATGTAGAAACAGCACCAAACCTAAGAAATATCGCGGAAACATTGATATCAATAATATAAAATGTTTTTAAATTTTTTCAGTCTGTCAAGTCCGTAGCTAAGGCCAAAACAAATGTTCCAAACCGAAATGAAATGATTCTTTCAAACGTCCAAAATTAATGGAAAATACGGAGATGAACTGTTTTAGACAATTCCAGACATAAAAATGAGCAATGAGGTTTTTGAAGGCAGTAATGATGTAATAAGAACAATAGTTTATTTGCTGGTAGGAGATATCAATTGCATAGCTGCCGAAAACTAACAGTAGCTTAAGCCGATGATATTGATTTACAACTTTTTTGCTGACCATATTACTGTATTTGAAAGGCTTGTTTGTATCAAT
Organism: Elysia crispata; assembly: GCA_033675545.1. NCBI lineage: Eukaryota > Metazoa > Mollusca > Gastropoda > Plakobranchidae > Elysia > Elysia crispata. The sequence continues at coordinate 1,841,300 of JAWDGP010001678.1, read as the reverse complement.
ACTGATATTGTGAGTAGCAGAAACATGAAGTGTGATACCGACGAAAGAGCAAGTCAAAAATAATATAGACTGACATGAGGTCGTGTATGCAGATGATAAAAAAAATTGAGATAAAAAATGGAAAAGAAAAAATCAACAAAAACAAAAAAAAAAAACAAAAAAGAGAATCAAAGAACCGTAAGGGCAAGATAAGTGGAGAGAGAGAGAGAGAGAGAGAGAGAGAGAGAGAGAGAGAGAGAGAGAGAGAGAGAGAGAGAGAGAGAGAGAGAGAGAGAGAGAGAGAGTAAGAGAAGAGAAGCAAAAAGAAAAGGAGAGAGATGAGAGAGGTAAAAGAGAGGGCGTGGGAGATATAAGAGAGGTAAAAAGAGAAGAGAGCAAGAAAAATGGAGATAGAAAAATAAAGTATAAGATATATTTACAAGATAAAGGATGAGGACCGGTTAAATGTTTGAGAGGTTAAGCGAAACAGAGAACCGGGTAGATAACCGGTTACTCGAAGTGGCGTGAGTAGAAGAAATAAAAAAAGACTAGTGAGTGCGGGCGTGAGGAGATTCTAGACTTAATATTGACGATGTTTTAATCATTATGCGCTGCTCTCAATTCGTCTTTAAATCTTGACCTTTTCTATTTCTAGAACGTCTTTAACTCTATCTCAAGACTATTTTCTCTTTCTAGACTTCTTCATGTAGACAACCTAAATGGAGAGATGTTTCGAGTTTTGGTTTTTAAGTGCAAAACGAGACTTTAATGGGAATCTGTCTCGTACTGTTAAACAAATGGGAGAAAAAATATAAAGGAGATATTATGTTTTTCGGTATCATATCAAGTGCAATATCGACCTTTAACTTAGGGTCTCGATTATGGTGGTCCAGTGCCCGGGGTAAGGCGCTCTGGAGTTATGGAATTACAGATAGTTTAAATGCCACAATAATAATCGATCTGTGTGAATGGGTGGGTATGTATTGTGTTTGGGAGAGAGAGGAAGAAAAAAGAGAGAGAGATAGATAGATAGATAGATAGATAGATAGAGAGAGAGAGAGAGAGAGAGAGAGAGAGAGACAGAGACAGAGACAGAGACAGAGAGACAGAGAAAGAGAGTGTTTGGTTTTCAGTACAAAACAAGATTTTAATGGGAATCTGTCTGGTCCGGTTAAACAAATCAGAGAAAAATCTACGTTCTGTTTAACTTTTGAAGATCATTTTTTTTATGAAAACTCAAAAAAAAGGAAGTGATAAAGGAGATTCTATATTTTTCTGGTACCGGCATCACATCGCTGGCAAAAGCGACCTTTGCTTCAGGGTCTCAATTATGGTGGTTTGGGGCTCGGGTACGCCCTCAATCTGGGGTTATCAAATTACAGAAAGCCTACATGCAACGATAATAATGCATCTGGATATTTGGGTGGTTGAATATGGGGAGGCAAATAGGGAGAGAAAGAGACAGAGAGAGAGAGAGAGAGAGTGACAGAGAGAGAGAGAGAGAGAGAGAGAGAGAGAGAGAGAGAGAGAGAGAGAGAGAGAGAGATAGAGAGAGAGAGAGAGAAATCTGTTATCATAGGAATAGTACAGTGTTCTCAAAATCGTTTACTAATAAAGGTGAGACATTACAATACAAAGGCACACATCCTTAAAACGGAAGAGAGAAATTTGTTAACCGTCCATTAGTGCCAAGATATATATTTCTTTTCGATTAATAACCTTAAAAGTTTGATTTTACCTTGATTTATAAAGATGATTTAAAACTCATTAAAGATATTTCTATATAACTGTACAATTTTTTTACAATTATCTTAATTATGTATTTGGAGATGCTAAAAATCAATTCTTTGATTTTCATGTGCGCTTAACCGTGTATTTCAATATACTGATATCTTGAAGCATGTGTAAGTTTTAGGAAGATGAGTGAAACGTATGACTGTTGCTTGGTTGTAATGGTTCTGCGGGCGATTTTGATAATGATTACGACAAGAAGTTTGTTAAGGATTTAAAACAAATGAAACTAGATCAGATCTTTCATATATTGATGAGTCCTGACGTAATGAAAAAGACTTACAGGCTTCGTTCAGATGCACAGGTGGAGCTGGACTAAGTCATCAAACAATATTTCACAGATCAGTACAAATAGTATCTAAATCGAAATCTAGATCTAAAACAAAGACACTGTCATAGATCTCGCTTCTTCGTTGTAGGCCTTTTCCAAGATCTAAATTTTCTAATGGAACGCACCTTTATTTATACCTACAAGCTGAAAAGCCCATTCTACGAAAGGGACCTTGCAGTGATTTGTTGAGGATGGGGTGGATGTGTTTTAAACAGACTTATAAATGGTCTTGATATATATATATATATATCCTTTTATTTACATGATACAGATATATGCCTTCACCTATTACCTGTTACCCAGAATCTCTATAATCTCTATAATTCTAAAGACAGAATCTACATCTAGATCTTCAATGTTTGTAAAATTCTAAACCTAAAAAAAATCACATCTTAATCTTTTGATTTGTATGTAGCTTTTGCAAATATCTAGGCTCTAGATCTTGAATCTATGTCCAAGCAATTTTTTAGATTCTTTATTTAGGTAGAACTAGATCTTACTCTATAACATGTAGATTAATAATTCTTGACGGTTTTAATTTCATAAACTACCGCCGCTTACATCGTAGACTTAGTTTCAGTTTCATTCCTGCCATCTCCGCCCAGCTGTGCGTACAGGAAGTAGTTCGCTCCTTCACCTATTTCTTTTTTGAAAAAAAATTATCATATTTTTTATTTTAATTTTCCATAAACACTAGTTTGATGGAAAGTAATATATCACTCCAATCATTAGGTCAAATTACAATTTTATGCCAATTTTGACGTGTCTATGTGGTCTAAAAATGCTTCGTTAGATGGTCCTCATTTTATGCCTAGCTCCATTATATATAGATACGACTTTTTCGCATTTTGTATCGAGTTTTAGTTTCTGTTTTCTATGTATATTGCTTGCCTTACATTGTTTTTTTTTTTTTTTTGTTTTTATTTTATTTCATGCCTACTATTCTTCATTTCGATGATATCCCTTGCCTGCTATTGTCCATTCCGTTGATATTGCGTGTACTTTGTTGTTGACTTTGGTGATATTTTAAACATGTCATTGTTCTTTTCGTTAATGGCGCACAATATGTTATTTTTTTACTTTACAGTTGTTGCATGCTAGTCTGTTCAAGTCATCCTGTAGGTCATTCATCTATTTTTATGGATGTTATGGCTCATTGTTTAGTGCCTGGTCTTGTCTCGGCATGGCAATGGGGGCCGTATCAAGTCGTAGGTTCAATGCCTGTTCATTCATTCATCTGTCCTTTATCATGTTTTTACGTTTTTTGTCTTATTAGTGAGTCTCGAGTAGATTTTGGTTTCTGATTGTTTTTTTTATATAGTACTTGTCTCTCTATTTCTCTTTCTCTGTGTCTCTGACTCTGTCTGTCTCTCTGTCTATGTCTCTTTCTTTTCTCTATTATCTTCTAATGTGAAGAGATTTTTCCACTATAAATTGGGGAAAACGTTTAAAAATGATAGCAATTTTATGAACGATAAACCATCACGGACAAGAGCAACATAAAGTTTGCCAAAACTAATAGAAACATTTAAAAATCAAAGTGCCCTTTGAGGCACAAAGAAAACTGTAATAACTGCATTATTCAGAAAAGAGAGAAAGGAGAAATATTAATAGAAAGGTATGATTTAGAAAAGGATTATCTGGAAAAAAGGAATAGCCAGTTAAAAAATAATTTAATTTAGAGAAGAAATTATTGGAACTAGAAATTGCAAGGAAAAATAATGTGGCTAATTAAGATAAGAAAGTTGATGGCTGTGAGAGAAGTTTCGCTAATCAAACGATTTTTCGCTTGAGGAAAATGCATGGCATGGATGAAAAAGACATTATCAAACTTTCTTTTTAATTTTTATTTGCTTTTAGGATTTGAAAAGAAGGCACAGTAAAGCAATCGAAATTTTAACGACAAAACAAAAAAAATACAAATTGTTAGTCTCAAAGGCATCAAATTTGTTTTATTAAATAAATGAGCATAATTTCCCTGAAAACAAAACAAAATTCAACCAAGAAGAATCTCTCCAAAATTCAAAGAAAGGACCAGGACATTTGGACAGGCACGAGAACAGGACAGAGAAGGTAATGAGAAACAAAATAGATCGTTTCATGTGTATCTAGAGGCTCTCCACAACAATTTCTTTTAAAAATGTTTAGAGTAACAAAAATAACGTGAGAGCAGCAGCTTACGAGCTTGCGTTTCGCAAAGTGAAAAGAAATCGATGACTTCTTGCAAGCCGTGCCAGGAAATTATCAAATATAACCTTTTTTAGTTTATTTAAATTTCTCTCCATGCAGAACATTCCAAGATTTTAATGAATTTTTTTTCTTCACAAATATGAAAACTGGTTGAGAACTGATTAAAAAAAAAGTTTCGTAGCAGCGATTTTTGCAAATGGCTCAGCCCAGTTGATGAAGAGGATTTCTCATATAAAAACTCAGAGATCTTACAAGGCTAACAGCTCCGTATTATTGTTACAATAAAGTCTTTAGAGCACAACTGAAGAATACAGTGGATAAAACGGTGTCAAAATGTGATCATTAAAATGTCTGGCAACTGACAGTAAATCCCATTTAGCAATTAAAAAAAGTGAAATACCCATATGCAAATTGATATTAAGTTAAATTAAAGTTTAACATAATTCCCAAATCGAATAATTTCCCCATCTGCGAATGTTTTCCCTCACAAAATAAACCGTGGGAAAATCTAATTGAAAAGCTGCCTTATCGAATGTAGCTCTTTTACAAAGTCAATACGACATAGGAACGGACTGTAGTTTGATGAATGGGGCAAATGGTTTTTTTTCTACCTTGAGGGATCAATGAAGTATGAAAGATATGGGAAAAGAAAGAAACGGGACAATCTGCAAACAGATATATTTGCAGACCGATTGGCAAAGAGACTAAAAGGCTGAAAGGTGGGCTGGTAGAGTTATTGAGAGAGAGATAGATAGATAGAGAGAGAGAGAGAGAGAGAGAGAGAGAGAGAGAGGGAGAGAGAGAGAGAGAGAGAGGGAGAGAGAGAGAGAGAGAGAGAGAGAGAGAGAGAGAGAGAGAGAGAGAGAGAGAGAGAGAGAGAGAGAGAGAGAGAGAGAGAGAGAGAGATATTCAGAGAAAAGCGGCAGATATATAAAATCATTGAAAGGAATGGTTGAGGGAGGCTGGGGGAAAGAAATTTAGGGAGTAGTAAGAGAGAGAGAGGAGAGATAAGTAGACAGAGTCAAACAGACAAAAAGATCAATGAAGGGAAAGAGGGACTCAAACAGATCAACTCAAAAACTAAAGAATGTGATAACAGAAAAAAACAAAACAAAACAAAACAAAAAACATCAACGCCCCCGGCCCTTTAGTTAAGCTAAAAGAGAAAAAAAAAAAAAAAAAGACAACAAAACGAAAAAAAAAAAAAGCAGAAAGAGGAAGAGAGATAAAGAAGGAAGAAGGAACTCAAAAAGATCAATCCAAAAATGAAAGAAAGAAGTAAAGAGACAAAAAACAAAAAAAAAAAAAAAAAAAGCTTTAGTTAAGCTAACAGTCAGAAAAGACAAGAAAAATTGAAGATATTATATATTTATTGATATTGGTTAAAAAAATTAAAAAAAATTAATGTCTGTATTAGTCTAGCCCTCTCATTGAGTACGGACTGTCTCGTAAGTATACTAGTGAAGGCAGAGCATTAAATCTCAAAGAGAGAAAAACAGAGTTGATGGGTGCTAATAAATATTGGGCCCTGGGCAGTCGTGCTGATTGATGTGGATAAGATTGATCAGAACTTTAAGCAAAGATAGTAAACACAGTTATAGCTTTCAGAGAAGAGTAGCGAGAAAGACATTAGATGCTTAGTCATTTCCAATCATTCTCATTGTTATTCTAATTATCTATCTCTCTCTCTCTCTCTCTGTCTCTCTCTCTCTCTCTCTCTCTCTCTCTGAATGTCTGTCTGTCTCTCTCACCATTTTAATTCAATTTTTTCATCTTTTTCGTCCTCGAAACCCCTTTTTTCTCCTTTACTTACTTTCTCTTCCTGTCGCTAGCTTTGTAAAGTCTTGCGCTTTCTTTTTCGTGCTATATGTGATTGTTTTTTTTTCAGTGCAGAACGACTTTTTGATATACCACACTCAAAACCTATAATATATAAGGTGTCGATGAATTAGGTATGAGAGAAGAAAATGTTTAAACCCTCTTACACTATTTCAGTACGTCCGAAATGAAACATTTCCATATTAGAAATTGCTTTAAGGATAGTTGAGAATCTTTTAAGCTAAAGTAATTGAATTAATTATCTATCTATCTATCTATCTATCTATCTATCTATCTGTCTGTCTGTCTGTCTGTCTGTCTGTCTGTCTGTCTCTCTCTCTCTCTCTCTATCTATCTTTATATATATATATATATATATATATATATATATATATATATATATATATATATATATATATATATATATATATATATATATATATTGGTTCTAGCAACCATCTCAACGGAGTGGTCAACAAATCGAATAACGATTTTGAGAAGAAAAATAAAAAAATGGAAACAGGAGTAAGAAGGCGAGAGGAAGAAGATGGGTGGAGCTGAATTATAAAGTAGATCAATATAGAACTTAGAGGATCAAACCAAAGCCAGAGGTTATATATATATATATATATATATATATATATATATATATATATATATATATATTTATGAAGTGTGGACAGAAAAATTTCAAATAGAGTCAATTGCATCAATAGTGACTTTAACAGCACACATACATAGACATGGAATTAGTTACGCATACAAGACAGACAGAAGAGCTTACAATAAAATCACCAGGGATGTATTCATTGCATGCTATTCAGTTATCTATTCTCCAGTACTCCAGCAGAATGATGGAACAGCCTGTTGCAGTAAACGACACCAGGCACTAAGAGTAATGCCGATACATCCCCAATAATCCAAAGAATGAACTTGTTCCCATTAAATCATCTTGGCATTCATGACTTTTCCAGACCCTCTGTTTGCAAGCAGGAACATACAGATCAGTAGTCTGATAGAAGACTTCCATAGTCTGATAGAAGACTTCCATAGTCTGATAGAAGACTTCCGTGGTCTGATAGAAAACTTCCATAGTCTGATAGAAGACTTCCATGGTTGATAGGAGAATTTCATAGTCTGATAGAAGAGTTCCATGATTGACAGAAGAGTTTCATAGTCTGATAGAAGAGTTCCATAGTCTGATAGAAGAGTTCCATAGTTTGATAGAAGACTTCCATGGTTGATAGAAAAGTTCCATAGTCTGAAAGAAGAGTTCCATAGTCTGATAGAAGAGTTCCATAGTCTGATAGAAGAGTTCCAAAGTTTGATAGAAGACTTCCAAGGTCTGATAGAAGACTTCCAAGGTCTGATAGAAGACTTTCATCGTCTGATAGAAGAGTTCCATAGTCTGATAGAAGACTCCCATATTCTGATAGAAGACTTCCATGGTCTGATAGAAGACTTCTATAGTCTGATGGAAGACTCCATGCCAATCGTGATACTTTTCTAATTTTTATTAAATATTCCTGTCCGTCACCATTCAATCTCTTCCTTCATATATTTTTTCCTTATCTCTATATATGTCTTTCTGTCTATTTATTTGTGCACCAATCTGTATGTGCGTTTATCTATATTTCTGCATTTCTTTATTCCTTTTTCCTGTCTCTCACACACGTTAACTCTCTTCCATATTATCTCTAGTTCTTTTTTGTTTTATCTGTAAATCTCTTGCTCTTTCGGTTAACATATCTTTCTTTCTACCACTCTCTCTCTCTCTCTCTCTCTCTCTCTCTCTCTCTCTCTCTCTCTCTCTCCCTCTGTCTGTGTAGGCTATTTCTCCCTCTTTTACTATCTCTCTCTCTTCTTTCTCTATCTCCTCTCCCTATTTTTCTCGAAACAAATTTTTCAGCTGAACGTTAAAACTACATTCTAGAAACAATTTTTTTCCCGAAAATCTTGATTGTTAATTTATTTCTCTTTTTAATTTTAAAGTAGAAAGCTGAAATAATCTATGAATCGCCAGTCCATTATCCCATCCAATAAGACTGGTATTCAAGGACACTTCATCTAGAGGAACCACCAGATGCTGATTACTTGCTTGTTTGTCATGGACAAATAGCCGACATGAAAAAGGCGGTGTTTCCTGTTGGTATAATTCATCATTCACCAGACAAGTCTAGAGAGCTGCGGCTCATGTTTTCGTTTCAAACATATGCAGTAGTCGCCAGTATTCAGGATATCTGAGATTCCTGCTAAATCGGCACGCTTGTGACAACATCATGTTTAGCTGTACGTGCCGCTGTAACAAAGAAGATGTAGTAGTATCTGTGGGATAAATAATCATCACATATTGAGCAAGTCTTTTCTCTCTCTCTCTCTCTCTCTCTCTCTCTCTCTCTCTCTCTCTCTCTCTCTCTCTTCTCAATTCGCTCTTAGTAGAAATCGGATTTTGCCAACCACACCCTTATCTTGTTCAGCATGATTCCTTTGCTTGATCCATCAAGGTTTCCATGCACTCATATAATGGTTTAATGTTCAAGATATATCTATTGCAAATACGTACATTGAATTGAATTGAATCGGAAAAATATTAATTACACTCTACACTGTTTTTAATTAGATTTTCGAAAAACTAGAAAACACGCAGATTTAATATTGTAACATAGAATAAAGATGGATAACTGCCTTAAAAAAGTTTTTATTGGCATAGAGGAGCTAATACAGTGTTATCTCCAGTATTAATCTAATTCCCAAATACGAGCTAAATTGGGAACTTCAAAAAAAAACCAAGAACAATAAAATTAGGAGTAACAACAATCCAAATATCAATGTCTGTCATTACTTCAATCGGTTTAGTACCATAAATTTAACAATAGAGGCAGGAACTGATGTGGAAACAGCACCAAACCTAAGAAATATCGCGGAAACATTGATATCAATAATATAAAATGTTTTTAAATTTTTTTCAGTCTGGCAAGTCCGTAGCTAAGGCCAAAACAAATTTTGCGAACCGAAATAAAATGATTCTTTGAAACGTCCAAAATTAATGGAAAATACGGAGATGAACTGTTTTAGACAATTCCAGACAAAAAAATGAGCAATGGGGGTTTTAAAGTCAGTAATGGTGTAATAAGAAGAATAGTTTATTTGCTTTTAAAAGATATCAATTGTATAGCTGCCAATAACTAACAGTATCTTAAGCCGATAGATATTGATTTACAACTTTTTTGCTGACCATATTTCTGTGTTTGAAAGGCTTGTTTGTAAGTTGCATGATGCTGACGAAAGAGCAAGTCAAAAATAATAATAAAATGAGGTCGTGGATGCAGATGATAAAAAAAATTGAGATAAAAAATGGTGAAGAAAAAATCAACAAAAATGAAAAAAAGAGAATCAAAGAACCGTAAGGGCAAGATAAGGAGAGAGAAAGAGAGAGAGAGAGAGAGAGAGAGAGAGAGAGAGAGAGAGAGAGAGAGAGAGTAAGATAAGAGAAGCAAAAAGAAAAGGAGAGAGATGAGAGAGGTAAAAGAGAGGGCGTGAGAGATATAAGAGAGGTAAAAAGAGAAGAGAGCAGGAAAAATGGAGATAGAAAAAATAAAGTGTGAGACATATTTACATGATAAAGGATGAGGACCGGTTAAATGTTTGAGAGGTTAAGAGAAACAGAAAACCGGGTAGATAACCAGTTATTCGAAGTGGCGTGAGTAGAAGAAACAAAAAAGACTAGTGAGTGCGGGCGTGGGGAGATTCTAGACTTAATATTGACGATGTTTTAATCATTATGCGCTGCTCTCAATCCCTTTAAATCTTGACCTTTTCTATATCTAGACCGTCTTTAACTCTATACTCAAGACTATTTTCTATTTCTAGACTTCTTCATGTAGACAACCTAATGGAGAGATGCTTCGAGTTTTGGTTTTAATTGCAAAACTAGACTTTAATGGGAATCTGTCTGGTACTGTTAAACAAATGGGAAAAAAAATATAAAGGAGATATTATGTTTTTCTGGTATCATATCAAGTGCAATATCGACCTTTAACTTAGGGTCTCGATTATGGTGGTCCAGTGCTCGGGGTAAGGCGCTCTGGAGTTATGGAATTACAGATAGTTTAAATGCCACAATAATAATCGATCTGTGTGAATGGGTGGGTATGTATTGTGTTTGGGAGAGAGAGGAAAAAAAGAGAGAGAGAGAGAGAGAGAGAGAGAGAGAGAGAGAGAGAGAGAGAGAGAGAGAGAGAGAGAGAGAGAGACAGAGAGACAGAGAGACAGAGAAAGAGAGTGTTTGGTTTTCAGTACAAAACAAGATTTTAATGGGAATCTGTCTGGTCCTGTTAAACAAATGAGAGAAAAATCTACGTTCTGTTTAACTTTTGAAGATCATTTTTTTATATGAAAACTCAAGTAAAAGAAGTGATAAAGGAGATTCTATATTTTTCTGGTACCGGCATCACATCGCTGGCAAAAGCGACCTTTGCTTCAGGGTCTCAATTATGGTGGTTTGGGGCTCGGGTACGCCCTCAATCTGGGGTTATCAAATTACAGAAAGCCTACATGCAACGATAATAATGCATCTGGATATTTGGGTGGTTGAATATGGGGAGGCAGATAGGGAGAGAGACAGACAGAGAGAAAGAGAGAGAGAGAGAGAGTAAGATAAGAGAAGCAAAAAGAAAAGGAGAGAGATGAGAGAGGTAAAAGAGAGGGCGTGAGAGATATAAGAGAGGTAAAAAGAGAAGAGAGCAGGAAAAATGGAGATAGAAAAAATAAAGTATGAGACATATTTACATGATAAAGGATGAGGACCGGTTAAATGTTTGAGAGGTTAAGAGAAACAGAAAACCGGGTAGATAACCGGTTATTCGAAGTGGCGTGAGTAGAAGAAATAAAAAAGACTAGTGAGTGCGGGCGTGAGGAGATTGTAGACTTAATATTGACGATGTTTTAATCATTATGCGCTGCTCTCAATCCCTTTAAATCTTGACCTTTTCTATATCTAGACCGTCTTTAACTCTATACTCAAGACTATTTTCTATTTCTAGACTTCTTCATGTAGACAACCTAATGGAGAGATGCTTCGAGTTTTGGTTTTAAGTGCAAAACGAGACTTTAATGGGAATATGTCTGGCACTGTTAAACAAATGGGAGAAAAAATATAAAGGAGATATTATGTTTTTCTGGTATCATATCAAGTGCAATATCGACCTTTAACTTAGGGTCTCGATTATGGTGGTCCAGTGCTCGGGGTAAGGCGCTCTGGAGTTATGGAATTACAGATAGTTTAAATGCCACAATAATAATCGATCTGTGTGAATGGGTGGGTATGTATTGTGTTTGGGAGAGAGAGGAAAAAAGAGAGAGAGAGAGAGAGAGAGAGAGAGAGAGAGAGACAGACAGACAGACAGACAGACAGACAGACAGACAGACAGACAGAGAGAAAGAGAGAGACAGAGAGACAGAGAAAGAGTGTGTTTGGTTTTCAGTACAAAACAAGATTTTAATGGGAATCTGTCTGGTCCTGTTAAACAAATGAGAGAAAAATCTACGTTCTGTTTAACTTTTGAAGATCATTTTTTATGAAAACTCAAGTAAAAGAAGTGATAAAGGAGATTCTATATTTTTCTGGTACCGGCATCACATCGCTGGCAAAAGCGACCTTTGCTTCAGGGTCTCAATTATGGTGGTCTGGGGCTCGGGGTACGCCCTCAATCTGGGGTTATCAAATTACAGAAAGCCTACATGCAACGATAATAATGCATCTGGATATTTGGGTGGTTGAATATGGGGAGGCAGATAGGGAGAGAGAGAGAGAGAGAGAGAGAGAGAGAGAGAGAGAGAGAGAGAGAGAGAGAGAGAGAGAGAGAGAGAGAGAGAGAGAGAAATTTGTTATCATAGCAATAGTATGGTGTTCTCAAAATCGTTTACTAATAAAGGTGAGACATTAGAATACAAAGGCACACATCCTTAAAACGGAAGAGAGAAATTTGTTAACCGTCTATTAGTGCCAAGATATATATTTCTTTTCGATTAATAACCTTAAAAGTTTGATTTTACCTTGATTTATAAAGATGATTCAAAACTCATTAAAGATATTTCTATATAACTGTACAATTTTTTTTACAATTATCTTAATTATGTATTTGGAGATGCTAAAAATGAATTCTTTGATTTTCATGTGCGCTTAACCGTGTATTTCAATATACTGATATCTTGAAGCTTGTGTAGGTTTGAGGAAGATGAGTGAAACGTATGACTGTTGCTTGGTTGTAATGGTTCTGCGGGCGATTTTGATAATGATTACGACAAGGAGTTTGTCTAAGGATTTAAAACAAATGAAACTAGTTCAGATGTTACATATATTGATGAGTCCTGACGCAATAAAAAAGACTTACAGGCTTCGTTCAGATGCACAGATTGGAGCTGGACTAAGTCATCAAACAATATTTCACAGATCAGTACAAATATCTAAATCGAGATCTTGATCTAAAACAAAGACATTGTCATAGATCTCTCTTCTTCATTGTAGGCCTTTTCCAAGATCTAAATTTTCATTGTAGGCCTTTTCAAGATCTAAATTTCCTATTGGAACGCACCTTCATTTATACCTACAAGCTGAAAAGCCCATTCTACGAAAGGGACCTTGCAGTAATTTTCTGACGATGGGGTGGATGTGTTTTAAATACTTATTAATGGTCTTGATATATATACGAGGGCATATTGATAAGTTTTGCCTCCAAGTCCATAACTTTGGAAATAATGAAGACAAACAAATGATACTTACACCAAATGAAAGGTCATTTTATTTAGCACCAGATGACATATCATTTTTCAACATAATCACCGTCCCGTTCGATACAGAGCCGCCACCGACGGACGACCTGTTGGATGCCTGTTGGCGAGCGTTGTCGTGATGGATGATGGTGCTTCTCACGATCTTTTGGGACAGTGAGGGGTGGTTCACACAGAATTTTTGGAACAAGGCAACACCGTGAATTCTACGAAATATGTGAACACACTGGAGAAACTGAAAGCGAGGTTGCGACGGGTAAGGAGTGAGAAAGTTTCCATCATCCATCACGACAACGCTCGCCCTCACACAAGTTTGGAAACTCGCACGGCTTTAGATTGTTTAGGCCTCCGGACATTACCGCACCCGCCTTATAGCCCAGATCTTGCTCCGAGCGATTTCTTCCTTTTTCCAAAACTCAAGGATTACCTCAAGGGCAACCGTTACGAGACAGACGAAGATGTGAAGAATGCTGTTCTTTCTTGGTGCAGAGACAAGACTGCTGACTTCTTCGCTGACGGCATCCAACAGGTCGTCCGTCGGTGGCGGCTCTGTATCGAACGGGACGGTGATTATGTTGAAAAATGATATGTCATCTGGTGCTAAATAAAATGACCTTTCATTTGGTGTAAGTATCATTTGTTTGTCTTCATTATTTCCAAAGTTATGGACTTGGAGGCAAACTTATCAATATGCCCTCGTATATATATATATATTTATATATATATTTATATATATATATATATATATATATATATATATATATATATATATATATATAACGTGCCTATGTGGTCTAAAAATGCTCGGTTAGATGGTCCTCATTTTTCACCTAGCTCCATTATAATAAAGGTACGACTTTTTCGCAATCGGCATCGAATTTTTCTATTAAGACTTCGCCAGTTCGCCTAAAAATAAGATACGAAACCGAATCTAATTCGACCCTAATTAGCCTAAAATAAAACAACGCTGTCTTGTCAGTAAGTTGGTGTAATACAAATGTAAATAGTAAGCAAAACTGTATTTTTCATATGCTCTTTTTTATTACTATTATTATTAATTTCCGTTAAAATGAACACATTTATTTCCTGTTTCCTATATTTTTTCTTTACGGTTATTGAATACTACTCTATTCAAGTCATCCTGTAGGTCATTCATCTATTTGGTAGATGAGAATGGCTCATTGTTTAGTGCCAGGTCTTGTCTCGGCATGGCAATGGATGCCATATCGAGGCGCAAGTTCAATCTCTGTTCATCCATTCATCTGTAATTTATCAAGTTTATAAGCTTTTCGTCTTATTAGTGAGTGTCGAGTAGATCTAGGTTTCTGATTGATTTTTTTCTATAGTACTTTTCTCTCTGTGTCTCTGTGTCTCTGTCTCTGTCTCTGTCTCTCTCTATCTGTCTGTCTGTCTGTCTGTCTGTCTGCCTCTCTCTCTATGTCTCTTTCTCTTTCTTTTCTCTAACATCTTATAATGTGATAACTAAACTAAACGATAAACTAACACGAGCAAGAACAACATAAAGTTTGCCAAAGCCATAGGGACATATAAAAATACAAAGTGCCATTATTCTGAGGCACAAAGTAAACTGCATAAAAACTGCGATATTTAGAAAAGAGATAAAGGAGAAATATTAATAGAAAGCTATTGCTTAGAAAAGGACTATCTGGAAAACAAGGATACCCAGTTAAAAGTAATTTAATCTATAAAAGAAATTATTGGAAATAGAAATCGCAAGGCAAAACAATGTGATGGCTAATTGAGAAAAGAATGTTGATTGCTGTGAAAGAAATTTCGCTAATCAAACGATTGTTTATTCGCTTGAGGCAATGCTTGGCCTGAATAGAAAGGACTTTATCCGATTTTCTTTTTAATTTTGATTTCCTTTTAGGATTTGAAATAGAGGCACAGTAAAGCATCGAAATTTTAACGACAAAAGAACAAAAAATAAAATTTACTATCTCTCAAAGGCATCAAGCGTGGTTCTTTAAAGAAAAGAGCAAAATCTACCTGAAAGCAAAACAAAATTCAACCATGAAGAATCTCTCCAAAATACAAAGAAACGACAAGGGCATTTGGACAGGCACGAGAACAGAGCAGAGAAGGTAATGAGAAGCAAAATAGATCGTTTTATGTGTAGCCAAAGGCTCTCCACAACAATTTCTTTTGAAAGTTTTTAGAGTAACAAAAATAACGTGATAGCAGCAGCTTACGAGCTTGCGTTTCGCAAAGTTAGAAGAAATCGATGACTTCTTGCAAGCCGTGCCAGGAAATTATCAAGTTTGTTTAAATTTCTCTCCATGCAGAACATTCCAAGATTTTAATGAATTTTTTTTCTTCACAAATATGAAAACTGGTTGAGAACTGATTAAAAAAAAGTTTCGTAGCAGCGATTTTTGCAAATGGCTCAGCCCAGTTGATGAAGAGGATTTCTCATATAAAAGCTCAGAGCGCTTACAAGGCTAACAGCTAACAATAAAGTCTTTAGAGCTCACCTGAAGCCAGAAAAAGAATACAGTGGATAAAACGGAGTTAAAATGTAATAATTAAAATGTCTGGCAACTGACAGTAAATCCCATATAGCAATTAAAAAAAGTGAAATACCCATATGCGAATTGATATTAAGTTAAATTAAAGTTTAACATAATTCCCAAATCAAATAATTTCCCTATCTGCGAGTGTTTTCCTTCACATAATTAACCCGTGGGAAAATCTAAATGAATGGCTGGCCTATCGAATGTAGCTCTTTTACAAAGACAATATGACATAGGAACGGGCTGCAATTTGATGAATGTGTCACGCCAGTGGGTGTAGGTTTTTTTTCTACCTTGAGGGATCAATGAAGTATGAAAGATATGGGAAAAGAAAGAGACGGGACAATCTGCAAACATATATATTTGCAGACCGATTGGCAAAGAGACTAAAAGGGTGACAGGTGGGCTGGTAGAGTTACTGAGAGAGAGGTAGAGAGAGGGAGAGAGAGAGATAGAGATAGATAGATAGATAGATAGATAGATAGAGAGGGAGAGAGAGAGAGAGAGAGAGAGAGAGAGAGAGAGAGAGAGAGAGAGAGAGAGATTCAGAGAAAATCGGCGGATATATAAAATCATTGAAAGGAATGGTTGAGGGAGGCAGGGGGAAAGAAATTTAGGGAGTAGTAAAAGAGAGAGGACAGATAAGTAGACATAGTCAGACAGACAAAAAGATCAATGAAGGGCAAGAGGGACTCAAACAGATCAACTCAAAAACTAAAGACAGTGGTAACAGAAAAAAAACAAAACAAAACAAAACAAAAAACAACGCCCCCGGCCCTATAGTTAAACTAACAGACAAAATAAAAGAAAACGAAACGAAAAAAAAAAAAGCAGACAGAGGTAGAGAGATAAAGAAGGGAAGAAGGAACTCTAAAAGATCGATCCAAAAATGAAAGAAAGAAGTAAAGAGACAAAAAAACCCCAAAAGAAAAACAAAACAAAAAAAAAAAAAAAAAAAAATATAGCTAAGCTAACAGTCCGAAAAGACAAGAAAAATCGGAGATCTTATACATTTATTGATATTGGTTAAAAAATGTGCAATTCTTTCGATCCCTCTACAATTCCTTAGGATGAAACGTAATTTTAGCCTTTCTTAAATTTTTTTCCAAATATTCATAATTATACTAATCTTCATACACATAAGTAAAAATCAAATAGATTGGTTCAGATTACAAAGCCATTTTTGTGAGTTGCATTTTAGGAGTGTTGCACTCCTAAGAAAACAAAACAAAGTCTGCTTTTTATTTTTGTGACCCTTTAGTATGATGTAAAGCACGCCCCGCTCTAAAGACAGACAACAAGTTGTAACGTCAAACCAGTGCACGCATTGAATATCCAGAGACTTTGATGGAACAAGCGATAAAGGAGATGGTGCCCTCTTCCTCCAATACCGACCTCCGCTATAAGGTTCTGATTGTGGTAGTCCGGTGGTCCGATTCAGCCCCCCAATCTGGAGTTATGGAGTTACAAATACACACCACAGTAATTATTGATCTGAGTGGAGGGGCTTCCCTTCACACGCACGCATTCATACAGGGACACATAGAGACAATTTTCGCAGTTACTGAGAAATATATATGATTTTTAACTTGGTGCTGCTTTAGAGTCTTATTAGTAAAGTTTTATACAAAAGGAAAGATGTTTGATTTATCTAAATTTATAAGAGTGATCAGAAATGTGGCGCGAATTCCGATGATACAGCAAACTCAGAATAGGAGGAAGATATATTTGAAAGAAAGAAATCTTACAGTGTTATGAAGAACATTTTAATTTAAATTAGACCAAAAAGTAAGGGAATTCTTTTTTTTCTTCTAAACAAATACCAATGCAAAGATGAATCCCTGTTAAAAGAACATTTTGGGAAGACGTTAAATCTTAAGGGAGAATGAACTTTCAAGAGTAAATATTTAGTCTGAATTGATAACTTTCCGTTTGCATTTCATTGACCAATTAATCTGAGCCAGACACTAACGGTTCTAAGTTTTGGAGGAGATAGCGTGGAAAGTAATCCAATGTCGTAAAATCTGTGTTTTGTTTTATAATAAAATATTTTTATTTGCCCCATTCCTTATATACTTTTGATGGATTTCGGAATGATAAAAGGCGGGTGCCAGTGTTGTATCTCAGGAGTCACACTTTTATAAAACCAGAAACACATAGGTCTAGGTAGCTTCATATCTTGACATGGTCTGATAGGTTTAAATTATTTTGAATCTAGACCTATTTTTTTTCAAAGAAATCCAAAGCCAACTTTTAGTCGAACAAATCTTAGTTTAGCAGATTATAATATGTAACGAAAAATTGGATTCTGATGTATTTTTAGGATTTGTAGTGTTTGTCATGACAAACGAAGTTATCAGCTTCAAAACTGGAACACTATAACCATGTAAAAATAAAGCCATCAGCGTCCCTCCTAAGCCACACAGTATGTCTTGGTGTAGCCCTGACAACTAAAAATATAACGATGCTAAAATAAAGCCATCAGCGTCCCTCCTAAGCCACTCAGTATGTCTTGGTGTAGCTCTAACAACTAACACTATAACGATGCTAAAATAAAGCCATCAGCGTTCCTCCTAAGCCACTCAGTATGTCTTGGTGTGGCTCTGAAAGCCGTCAGCGCCCCTCCGCAACCATCCAAGAGATCTTGATGTCGACTCCACTTACCAAGGAATCAGAGTATTCTACAGGCCTCAACTTTCAGTTTCTTTTATCTAATAACAGACGTTATGATCATCAGGCCATTATCTGGCTCTCGCCAAGAACTACAATTTCATTAGAGTCGCGTCTAGTCTTCGTACGGGACGCTCGAATTAGGTTATTTTACCGCTACATTCACCATTTGTATATTATTTTTACTGTTTACTTTTTGTTCTCGCATTCATTTGTACTATTTACATATTACTCCTTGGCTTGAATATCGAAGGTATATCTATATCTCTCACGAGATATTGCTTGTCATTGCCAACTAAGATACTAAATCATTTTATAAATAAGTTACGTATTTAGTTTGAGGGAATAAGGATTACATATTTTTCACTTAGTTAAAACAAGGTTTGAAAAAGTAAAACAATAGAAAAGAGATAAATATAGTGAATAATTAGACACTTTTTCTCCATGAACATTACGTCGATTATAGTATGGTCTCCTTAAATAATAACAAACACATAAAATTGCTTAGTTTACGTGTTTTTTATTGTAATGTATCTGAAACATTGTTCATGCTTTATTTAAAAAAAAAAACTCATTCGAAACTGCTGTCATGGTGCTAGATGATTTGGAGAAAAAACTGAACATCGTTTAATTCCTGAATTTTCTTTATTCGCTAATTTCTAATTTGAAAAAGTAAAACAATAGAAAAGAGATAATTATATTGAATAATTAGACATTTTCCCCCATGAACATTGCGTCCATTATAATATGGTCTCCTTAAATAGAAACAAACATATAAAATTGTTCAGTTTACGTGTTGTTTTTTTTTATTATAATGTATCTGAAACATTTGCTCATGCTGTATTAAAAAAAAATCCTCATTCGAAACTGCTAGATGATTTGGAGAAGAAACTGAACATCATTTAATTTCTGAATTTTCTTTATTCGCTAATTTCTTTCCGTTATTAAGAGATATTTTCTTTTTTTTATTGTGACAAACTAACAACTATCTGATCAGCTTCTTTCTTTACATACTTGTAAGAGTGATTACTTTTGCCTGCAATCTTTTCCTCTCTTGAATTTAGTAATGAAATTTTACATTTTCAAGCACTCTTAAATTGATACCCTTGGTTAATTTAGAGATGGAAGACTTGAAAACTATTTTTATTTTCTTAAATAAAATCCTTTGATTTTTGGGTTTATTTTGCCTATTTTAACACAGATTTATTTTCTTTTTAGGTGCTTTCTTGCAGTAAACACATCTTTTAAAGTAAGAAATAATGAAAAAAAAATATTCATACCATTAACGTAATTCAATCCTTGACCTATTTAATTTCATTACGTTTTAACACTATAAATAGCTTATCATCATTATCTATTAGCAATATGGTTTGGGAAATTTTACCCACTTTTATGTCTCTTAATCCCATTGCACGTTAAATCTTTTGGCAAATATTGAAATTTCAGAAATAAGAAAACTTCTTTCATTTTACCGGATTCCCTAACCCGAGACCTTCAAGTCAACCAATTTGGGAGTCTTGTGCAGTCAGTCAGTCGCACTGTTTTTATTTTCCTTTTACTTGATTTTTTTGCCGTTTAAAAGTCTGCTTAGTTTCTCGAATAACCTTCACCTTCAATTTTGAACTCGCTACATGGACAGGCTGGTCTTTTCACTGAAGACAACACGAATTCACGGAGTTATTGATAAAACAAAACAGAGGAAAAAAGGGAAATGAAAGGGGTTGTAACCTCAGCCTGTTTCTAGCAGATGCTAAGTGGATGAGCTACTAGTACTGCGCAGAAAAGAGGAGTCCTACTTTGAACTGATAGAAAGGCTAAAGGAAAAGACGTGTCTCGTCCCTCAACATGTCAAACAACATTAATGACTTGAGCTAGAAGGTTATCCGGAGCTCTATAGCTTCTACACTGAGGCGTTGGTTAGGTGTAACTACAGACCAGACAGGCCTTTAAAGATATACTTAGTCACTTCTTATTTAACTAGGCAACGCCCATAAAGCTGCACTTGTCTAAATTTATTATCTTCTTTTGATAAGCAAATATCTCAAACAGAGAAATCTACGAACATAACAAATTGTCTCTTATTAGTTTATACTTTGTCTTTTATTTATTTATTATATAAGGAAAATTTAGATCTGTGTTGTTTATTTTGTTTGGTTATTTAAACATAATGTAGCATGATATTTTGATCCGTTTTTTAATAATTGACCTCTCTCTCTCTCTCTCTCTCTCTCTCTCTCTCTCTCTCTCTCTCTCCCTTTTTTCCATTAATGTCTGCATTAGTCTAGTCCTCTCATTGATTTACGGACTGTCTCGTAAGTATACTAGTGAAGTCAGAGCATCAAATCATAAAGAAACAAATTTTGGGCCCGGGGCAGTCGCGTTGATTGATGTGGATAGGATTGGTCAGAATTTTAAGCTAAGATAGTAAACACAGTTACAGCTTTTAGAGAAGAGTAGCGAGAAAGAGATTAGATGCTTAGCCATTTCAAGTCATTCTCATTGTTATTCTTATTTTCTCTCTCTCTCTCTCTCTCTCTCTCTCTCTCTCTCTCTCTCTCTCTCTCTCTCTCTCTCTCACCATTTCAATTCAATTTTTTCAATCTTTATCGTCCTCCAAACCCCTTTTTTCTCCTTTATTTACCTTCTCTCCCTCTCGCTGGCTCTGTAAATTTTTGCGCGTTCTTTTTCGTTCTATATGTAAATGTTTTTTCAGTGCAGAACAATTTTGATCAACCACACTCAAAACCTATAAATAAGGTGTCGACGAATTAATTATGAGAGAAGAAAATGTTTAAACCGTCTTACACTACTTCAGTACGTCCGAAATGAAACATTTCCATATTAGAAATCACTTTAAGGATAGTTGTGAATCTTTTAATGTAAAGTAATTGAGTGAATTATCTATCTATCAATCTATCTATCTATCTATCTATCTATTTATCTATCTATCATATATAAAGAGAGAGCGAGTATGTATATATATATACACACACACACATATATATATATATATAGATATATATACAGACATACATATATATATGTTTATATATATATTGGTTCTAACAACCATCTCAACGGAGTGGTCAAAAAATCGAATAAAGAGTTTGAGAAGAAAAATAAAGAATGGAAACAGAAATAAGAAGGCGAGAATTATAAAGTAGATCAATGTAGACTTAGAGGAGCAAACCAAAGCCAGAGATAATATATATATATATATATATATATATATATATATATATATATATGCATATACATATATATATATTTATATATATATATATATACATATATATATATATATATATATTTATATATGAACTATGGAGGAAAAAGTTCAAATAGAGTCAATTGAATCAATAGTGACTTTAACAGCACACATATATGGACATGGAATTAGTTACGCATGCAAGGCAGACAGAAGAACTTACAATAAAATCACCAGGGATGTATTCCTTGCATGCTATTCAGTTATCTATTCTCCAATACTCCAGCAGAATGATGGAACAGCCTGTTGCAGTAATGCTAGCATTTATTCGACACCAGGCACTAAGAGTAATGCCGATACATCCCCAATAATCCAATGAATGAACTTGTTCCCATTAAATCATCTTGGCATTCATGACTTTTCTAGACCCTCTGTTTGCAGGCAGGAACATACAGATCAGTAGTCTGATAGTAGACTTCCATAGTCTGACAGAAGGCTTCCATGGTCTGATAGAAGACTTCCATAGTCTGATAGAAGACTCCATGCCAATCGTGATACTTTTAGATTTCCATGAACAAATGTACCAAGCTGAGGAGACAAAAAAATAACAACGAACTATATTCACTCCATCTACCTTTATCTGCCATGATTTTTATAGCTTTCCTTGTGCTGTTCTTTGTTATCCTATGTACAGTTTGGGTTGATATTATTAGCTTATCTCGTGGTCTGTTTTTAAACTTTACTTTCTGTTGGAGATCTCCAAGTTGTGACTGTGATGCCGAAACTGATGCACAGATGATGCGCGTTTCCGATAGATCATGGACTGTGGTATTATTATACATCGCACTTTGTTACTCGTGCCATCGTAGATTTCTAATTTTTATTAAATATTTCTGTCCGTCCCCATTCAATCTCTTCCTTCATATATTTTTTCCTTATCTCTATATATGTTTTTCTGATTATTTATTTGTGTATCAATCTTTATGTGCGTTTATCTATATTTCTGCACTTCTTTAGTCCTTTTTCCTGTCTCTCACACATGTTATCACTCTTCCTTATTGTCCCTAGTTCTCTTTTGTTTTATCTGTAAATCTCTTGCTCTTTCGGTTGACATATCTTTCTTTCTGCCACTTTCACTTTCTCTCTCTCTATCTCTCTCTCCCTGGAGGCTATTTCTCCCTCTTTTACTCTCTCTCCCTCCCCCCTTTATATTTTTTTTTGAACAAACTTTTCCGCTGAATACTGCGAAATGTCATATTTATTAATTTATCAATCTTTTTCATCATAAAGTAGAAAGCTGAAATTATCCCATCCAATAAGACTGGTATTCAAGGATGTTTCATCTAGAGGAACCACCAGATGCTGATGACTTGCTTGTTTTTCGTGGACAAATAGCCGACATGAAAAAGGCGGTGTTTTCTGTTGGTATAATTCATCATTCACCAGACAAGTCTAGAGAGCTGCGGCTCATGTTTTCGTTTCAAACATATGTCGCCAGCATTCAGGATATCTGAGATTCCTGCTAACCCGGCACGCTTGTGACAACATCATGTTCAGCTGTACGTGCCGCTGTAACAAAGAAGATGCAGTAGTATCTGCGGGACAAATAATCATCACATATTGAGCAAGTCTTTTCTCTTTCTCTCTCTGTCTATCTGTCTCTCTCTGTCTATCTGTCTGTCTGTCTGTCTGTCTGTCTGTCTGTCTGTCTGTCTGTCTCTCTCTCTCTCTCTCTCTCTCTCTCTCTCTCTCTCTCTCTCTCTTCTTTCTGTATCTATTAATAATTCTCTTTTAGCAGAAACCAAGTTTCCCCCACCCTCTTGCTTGTTGAGCATGATTTCTTTGCTTGATCCATCAAGGTTTCCATGCACTCACATAATGGTTTTATGTTCAAGATATATCTATTGCAGATACGTACATTAGACTGACGGGGACTTAGATTAAATCGGCAAAACAATAATTACACTTTGTACTGTTATTACTTAGATTTATGAAAAACTAAAAAAACGCACAGATTTAATATCCTTAACTAGAATAATGATAGATAACTGCTTTAACAAAAATGTTTTTATAAGCATAGTGAAACAAATGCAGTGTAGCAGTAATAGCTTTAAAAATCTAAAAATTTATTTGTTATCTTCAGTTTTAAATTAATTCCCAACTACAAGCTAAATTGGGAACTTCAACAATAACATTATGGGGTAACCACAAAAACCCAATGTCAATTTCTGCCATCCACTTCATTTGTTTAAGTACCATAAATTTAACAATAGAAGCAGGAGCAGGTGCAGAAACAGCACCAAACCTAAGAAATATCGCAGAAGTATGGATATTGCAAATATATCTTGTTTTTCAATTTTTTCAGTCACGCAAGTCTCTAGCTAGAGGCGAAACAAATGTTCCAAAGCAAAATCAAATGATTGTTTTACACGTACAAAATTAACAGAAAATACGGAGATTTACTGTTTTTAGACGATTTCAGTGTATATAAAACAAACGAGCAATGTTTTTTGAAAGCAGCAAATGATCTTAGTATGCTTTCCTATCGGCTTAAATAGGCTTAAGAGCCCACTGAGCTTAGTATCTGGTCTAATACGAAGATTGGTTTATTTGGTCGTCGGAGATATCCATTGCCCAGCTGCCAATAACTAACAGTATTTGGTCGTCGGAGATATCCATTGCACAGCTGCCAATAACTAACAGTATTTGGTCGTCGGAGATATCCATTGCCCAGCTGCCAATAACTAACTGTATTTGGTCGTCGGAGATATCCATTGCACAGCTGCCAATAACTAACTGTATTTGGTCGTCGGAGATATCCATTGCACAGCTGCCAATAACTAACTGTATTTGGTCGTCTTAAGCCTATGGTCTTGATGTATAACTTTTTTTCCTGACCATATTACTCTATTTGTCTGAAAGGCTTGTTTGTATCAATATTAATATTACAAAGCTCTAACAAGAACGAATTCATAGCTCCTTTTTTGTATTAAAACAAACCTAATAGTGTAAGCTTAATTTAAAGCAAATTCTTCCACCTTAGGTTAGAATAGGCAGCGAACATACCCACATAATTTATACATATATATGTATTACACATATATTTATATTTATATGTGTGTGTGTGTATTTAATATGTTTCTCTGTCTCTCCTTATGTCCTTCCTAACGCCTTTCTCCCAGCCTCATATTTTATCCCCCTTGTTCTTGATCCCCATCCGGCGCCTTGTTTTCTCACTATTAATGTTTATTTCAATAATTATCCTCTCTTTTTTTCTTCTTGCTTTTTATCACAACTTGTTTCTCCTCTTTTTCTCTCTATTTAGGTTTCTCTTATCTGGATCTATTTTCCCTTAATCTGTTTTCCTCTCCTCTCTTTATTTCTCAAAACTGAGATAAGTACTTTTTTTTCTAGAGACCAGTGTGTTAAGTCATGCAACGTGAAGAAGTAATGAAAAACTTCTAAAAATCATTTTTCAAAATTTTGTGTTTTAGGCATCAAATAAAAATATGACTCAGTTCTTTGTGGATGTGTTTCAAAGTTAAATTTCTATACGCTGCCCTGCCCTCTCTTTGTGATTAAGCAAATGTTGAGACCAGGATAACAAGGTAGTAAATCAATAAATATGTTGATAGGATCTCAACATTCACTCATGATTTTTAAATTCAACGTCCAGTAGTAGCACAGTCCCGTTCTTTAGACCATTGCAAAAAACATTATTTAAAGCGAAATTTAGTAATAATGTATCTTATTGATTATTTCTCTTATATTTCAACATCTCCTTGCCACACAGAGACCCATGGAGAATAGCATAGAGTTATAGGTTTGTTTCTTGTTAACATATTCTTTAAGCTGCATTGCCTCTTGGGAAATCGTGTATTCAGCTCAATATCGTATAATCCAGTATACTGTGAATTTTGATTGCTAGTTTGTTATACTTTTTAAGTTTTCTTTGCAAACTATTTTAAACGTAACTCGCGTATTACCATGTTCATCATTAATATTAATTTTTAAACATCTCAATTTGTTTTGACATTGGAAAAAAAATCCCCAAAAAACGACAAAACATTACAATAGAACTTGTTTTCTATGCAAAGTGGCTTTATCCTTAACACAAATTTTTTAGCCTTTTATTTTTGTAAGATGATGCACTCTTCCATGCTTTATACAGGTTTATGATGCTAATCTTTTTGTGATTATTGTAGCTTAAACATGGGAGACAGTAGTTGTTGAGAAGACACTTGTTACAGACCGCTGGTTTTTAAATTATGTTACATTCCAGTTGCTTAAGATTGATGCTTCAAAAATATATACATATATTTTTTTTTAATTTTATCAAGCGGCTGACGTTTATGAAGTTTTAATATCTTTATACTACACTGCATTTTCCATACAAAGTAAAAAAAAAAGTTGATTTACATCGGAAGGCCAGTTGACCTTTTGATTGACTCTTAAAGTATAAATCTGGCTTCCATAACAGAGGTGTTGAACAAGTCACGAATGTAAACCCCACTTTAATAAAGATTACTGTGCGGGTATCGTGTCTTAGAAATTCCTTCCTCAACACAAAATTGCCAACTCAAGCCCCTGAAGAGAGATGGACTTTCTTTTGTTAACATATTCCTCAATTTTGACTTCCTCATGGGAAATCATGCATACATTGAGCTGAATGACAAGCGATCTAGGATAATAAGATTTAAATTGCTATTTCGTGAACAATTCATTCCAGTAGCTTATAGAAGTAATATTTATGTCCATCCCAAGACTAGATTACATGAACCGTTACAGCAGTAGCGTCATCACCAAATTTTATCTTTAAAGGAAATATTTTAAATCCTTTCTTTGCACTCCGAAAATTTTCGGTTTTAAACTCCGCGATGCCATAGATATAAAAATTTAGGAATAGGATTTGAAAAAGGAATAGCATTTATTATGTGGTCAGGATTTTAAAACCACTCAGATATAACAATTTTTTTCCTAGGATGCAGTTTCATTATTATAAATCGTGAAATTTTAACCCAAACTCAAGACGATACTTTTATTTCCAATCTTTCTTCAATCAAATTTGGGATATAAGCAAACTCTATGATCTGCATTCTGGTATCCGTGGAACACAATAATTGCATGTCAATATCTAATTAGAGAGGAACAGTTATTATTATTGCCTTGAAGTTAAGAAAAGCAATGTAAAACAACAGAAAGCAGTTGGATATGTTGAGGGGTGCTTTTAAAGTTTTATAGAGTGCTACAGATTTTCTATAAGAAATGAATGACGGTTTTGAATAACATGGATCAAGTTTTTCCTACTTTATCTAAAGTGTTGAGGTTATACGCGTTTAACAGTCTATATCTTTCTTTCAAAGATTTTATCAGATGCATCATGCTTGGATTTATTTTTCCTACAAGCTTAAAAGAAACACAGATTTAATGCTGTTTAGAAATTTCATTTCAACATAAACTGTTAAAAATTGTATAATCAACGTTACATAAAATCCTAGTCATTATGTTGCCCTGCTGCCTAAATTAAACCAATATTACGATAGTTCTCAAATCTGTAGAATTAAGTTTTCCCTGCTTCACAAATCCCGAGAATCTTCGGAAGAAATAAAAATAGAAAAGCTTAAATGGATGTGCACCATTTCGTGGTTGTTGAGATAGACTAAAAAATGGGAGAGTATGGGAGGTCTACAATATTTAAATAAGCATTAAAACTGACAATGCGATTTCAGCTGCCTATAGGGCAAAATGTGTGGGTGTATTTTAGATACAGCTAAAGAGTGGGGTGACGAAGCAAAAAGCAAAACAACAACAAAGAAAAAAAAATTACACGAAAAGCAAAAAGAAATGAATTAGAGAGTGCCGAACCAATAATCAAGAGAGGCAAAGGCAAAGAGATTAGAGAAAAAGAGCTTCGAGTAGACATTATTTTCCGGCGATTACGATGTTATGATAATTTCAGGACCCAATTTTTCTAACCTAGGTATAGAGATTTCGCTATTTCACATTCATTTTCCTATGATCAAGTTATTTTGTTGCACATTACTTTCAGATCCGAAAACGTTTTTATTAAACCAGCAATTATTAGAAGAAGAACTTGTCTGTCTTTATATGGCTCTCTTTTATGTCTCTGTCTATGTCTGTCTCTCTGTCTCTGTCTGTCTGTCTCTCTCTATCTCTCTCTCCCTCTCCCTCTTTGTCCCTCTGTTTCACTCTCTTTCACACTCTTATTAAAAAAAAACGACTTTTGTCTTACGATCTCTATCTCTAATATTGATCTATCTACTCAGCTGGCTTTTCTGTGTTTATAGCTTGTCTCTATGTGTTTATACCCATTATATTTATGTCTATGTAAATTCTGTTCAGGATAGGGGAGGCTGTCAGGGTTAAGGGATCGATGGTAGGGATTCTGAGAATGGTTGTGTACATGCGTGAGTAATATGTGGGTGTGTTTATATATGTTGATATGCACGTATGGAGGGTGTGTGTATTTTCATCTTTAGGATATTTATGAATTGATGGGTGAATAGATGGACGACAGATAAATGGAGGGAAAGGAGAAGGGCGGGGAGAAGGATATCGAGGAATAATGGAATTTTGATTCCTATTGACCTATGCGAGTCAGCTGAGAAGTTCAATCTTCACATGAAAAATCCCTCTGAGTCTTGGTATTCAAATTCGCCGCAGTTGATGGTGATTGCAATCGCGTTCTTCAACAGTGCTAATCTATTAAGCTTTTCTGGATTCAGTCGCTTCTGTGGCATGGTTATATTTTAACATTTATGTATATAAAGCAAAACCTTGGTTCACTGAAAACTTTTTACCTTATACTTTTTCTTATAATGTAGCTTAGGGCTAATCTCATTATCGGTTTTCAAACCTTTTTACATCTATAAAGCTCTATATGAAAATAAAATAAAAGGCTTTGATGATTACTTCAAGTTTTCCGCGTGCTTTACACAAATATACATGTTTATGCCTTGTTTTCTGTAGCCTTTGACCCCCACGTTATGCTGGTACCCACTCAAAAGGGAAATGCATTTCAAAGGACATTGCCATTGCATTACTCTCTAACTCTTTAACAGTATCAGCAGTTCACAGGTATATTAAGCTTTTAAGCCTTAAGCATATTAAGTTGTTTGAGTTTCTGACCCTAAAACAACAACAAATAGAAACTGTTCCCCGTTTTGATAGGGTGTCTTATCTATGCATTATCTTCCTCATATTCTAGATTGTATAAGTATTGCACGAAAAGGTCCTGACATTTAACATAACGTGACCAAGAGTACAAGACAAGAAGCCATCGCAATTCATGCCACGATCTGCTTATGATTAGTTGGATCTGGTTAGAGAATGTACACACCTGCATCTCGTCAGGACTAAAAAAGTTTTTCTCCCTTTGCAGATGCGCCGTAGGTATCAAGTATATATTGAGTTTACTTTAGTAAAAAATGTTATGTCTCTGTACATGAGATGTACTGATAAAAACTGCAAGAGATGATAAAAACTAGAAATGTAATGTTAAGATCACAGTGTCAATAAGGGTAATAATTATTTCTATGTTCAAAGTGATTGTCAGTCTTGTCAGACAATTGGAAAATTAGAAATGTTCGTGCTTAAATGAACAGGAAACAGTTTACTGAATAAGACAAGTAAACATTTCTCTCTATGTATATATCTACCTATATCTCCTCTGTATTTGATTATGTATCTTTTTCTCTATCTTGCACACGCAATCTCTCCCGCTCTCACTTATTCACCCTCTTCCTCCACACCACCCTTCCACCTCTCACCTCTTCCCTTTTTAAATCTTTTTTTTTTTTTAACTTTAAGAACGTACTTAAACTATAAGAACGTACTTTAACTTTAAGAACGTACTTAAACTATAAGAACGTACTTAAACTATAAGAACGTACTTTAACTTTAAGAACGTACTTAAACTATAAGAACGTACTTAAACTATAAGAACGTACTTAAACTATAAGAACGTACTTTAACTTTAAGAACGTACTTAAACTATAAGAACGTACTTTAACTTTAAGAACGTACTTAAACTATAAGAACGTACTTAAACTATAAGAACGTACTTTCCCTCCACCTTTTCCCTACTAATCAAAGGTCATGTTATCCATTTTGGTGTTGATCCATCCACTCATTTTTCCCCCTCTACTCCATGAACCTTTTGTTCACATTGATTTCCCCGTTCCGCACCAGACGACGCTGAGCAGGATTTTTGCCAGGGAAAGAGCTATTGGAGAATGGAGCTTCGCAAATCTAAGGGGACTGCTTGTAAAGCTCCCTTTTTAATTGACCAGGATTCATGTTGTAGTTTCAACACGGTCTTTTGGGTTTTTAATTCAGTCGTTATTGCCGTTGGAAATCTTTTCCACTTCAACTTAAGATTTCTTTGGGATACACACAAAAATCTCTAGGTTTTATTATTTGGTAGACTCAATTTCCATTGAAAATTTTTAAAAAATCGAGAAAAATGTTTCTTCTTCCCTCTATGTCCCTGATTCTATTTTCTGCCACGTTAAGTTCGTTATATTTATATTTGTATTGAAAAAATTGTTTATCACTCATCAAACTACATAATTTATAACATTTGTTAGAACAGTTATGGAAATCTTACAATTTTTTTGTTCTCTCAACTAGCCGGTACAAATGATATTACAAGCGAATATCCTTGTCACAGTAAAATGAAATAATCTTTTTCTTCAATTAGCAATCAGGCAACAGATTCGAAAACTCATTATATCATACTGTTTCAAATATTTCAAACGGCTGTTGATCATATATAAGATACATTTCTAACTTCTTAAAGAATCGCGCGGAGGGCAATCCACAAACTCGTGATACACACTTTTCAGATTTAGTTTTTCTCATCTATCAATTTCTTTCTTGAACTCTCGCATTATTTTTCTTCGTTTCATCATCTTTATGGTGCACTTGCCTGTTTTCAAAACACTTCTTTAGTAATAGTAAATAAAAATACCTTTAATTGAAGTCTCAAATTCTTAGTGAATGTTGGTAAAAACGAAGCTAGATGCAAAGTGCTTGATTCGTGGCTTAAAGTGAACAGCAAATAAACCGAATTAAAAAGAATAAAAAGATATTTTACAACTTCCTAACCGCATAAGATATCCATAATCTAATACAATAAAGGTGGAACTGATCAGGTTAAAAATCTTTCTCCATGGAGGTGGAATACTTCAGATTCTAAGATCTCTCGCCATGAAGGTGGAATAGTTAGGGTTCTAAGATCTCAAGTCATGAAGGTGGAATAGTTAGTGTTCTAAGATCTCTCACCATGAAGGTGGAATAGTTAGTGTTCTAAGATCTCTCATCATGAAGGTGGAATAGTTAGTGTTCTGAGATCTCTCACCATGAAGGTGGAATAGTTAGTGTTCTGAGATCTCAGGCCATGAAGGTGGAATAGTTAGTGTTCTAAGATCTCTCACCATGAAGACAGAATAGTTCGTGTTCTAAGATCTCTCAACATGAAGACAGAATAGTTAGTGTTCTAAGATCTCTCAACATGAAGACAGAATAGTTAGTGTTCTAAGATCTCTCACCATGAAGGTGGAATAGTTAGTGTTCTGAGATCTCTCACCATGAAGGTGGAATAGTTAGTGTTCTGAGATCTCTGGCCATGAAGGTGGAATAGTTAGTGTTCTAAGATCTCTCACCATGAAGGTGGAATAGTTAGGGTTCTAAGATCTCTGGCCATGAAGGTGGAATAGTTAGTGTTTTGAGATCTCTCGCCATGAAGGTGGAATAGTTAGTGTTCTGAGATCTCTCGCCATGAAGGTGGAATAGTTAGGGTTCTAAGATCTCTCACCATGAAGATGGAATAGTTAGTGTTCTAAGATCTCTCGCCATGAAGGTGGAATAGTTAGTGTTCTAAGATCTCTCGCCATGAAGGTGGAATAGTTAGTGTTCTAAGATCTCTCACCATGAAGGTGGAATAGTTAGTGTTCTAAGATCTCTCACCATGAAGGTGGAATAGTTAGTGTTCTGAGATCTCTGGCCATGAAGGTGGAATAGTTAGTGTTCTAAGATCTCTCACCATGAAGGTGGAATAGTTAGGGTTCTAAGATCTCTGGCCATGAAGGTGGAATAGTTAGTGTTCTAAGATCTCTCACCATGAAGGTGGAATAGTTAGTGTTCTAAGATCTCTCACCATGAAGGTGGAATAGTTAGGGTTCTAAGATCTCTCACCATGAAGGTGGAATAGTTAGTGTTCTAAGATCTCTCACCATGAAGGTGGAATAGTTAGTGTTCTAAGATCTCTCACCATGAAGGTGGAATAGTTAGTGTTCTAAGATCTCTCACCATGAAGGTGGAATAGTTAGTGTTCTAAGATCTCTCACCATGAAGGTGGAATAGTTCGTGTTCTAAGATCTCTCACCATGAAGGTGGAATAGTTCGTGTTCTAAGATCTCTCACCATGAAGGTGGAATAGTTAGGATTCTAAGATCTCTCACCATGAAGGTGGAATAGTTAGGGTTCTAAGATCTCTCACCATGAAGGTGGAATAGTTAGGGTTCTAAGATCTCTCACCATGAAGGTGGAATAGTTAGGGTTCTAAGATCTCTCACCATGAAGGTGGAATAGTTAGTGTTCTAAGATCTCTCACCATGAAGGTGGAATAGTTCGTGTTCTAAGATCTCTCACCATGAAGGTGGAAAAGTTCATTTTGTAAGATCTCTCACCATGAAGGTGGAATAGTTAGGATTCTAAGATCTCTCACCATGAAGGTGGAATAGTTAGTGTTCTAAGATCTCTCAACATGAAGACAGAATAGTTAGTGTTCTAATATCTCTCACCATGAAGGTGGAATAGTTAGTGTTCTAAGATCTCTCAACATGAAGACAGAATAGTTAGTGTTCTAATATCTCTCACCATGAAGGTGGAATAGTTAGTGTTCTAAGATCTCTCAACATGAAGACAGAATAGTTAGTGTTCTAAGATCTCTCACCATGAAGGTGGAATAGTTCGTGTTCTAAGATCTCTCACCATGAAGACAGAATAGTTAGTGTTCTAAGATCTCTCAACATGAAGACAGAATAGTTAGTGTTCTAAGATCTCTCACCATGAAGGTGGAATAGTTCGTGTTCTAAGATCTCTCAACATGAAGACAGAATAGTTAGTGTTCTAAGATCTCTCAACATGAAGACAGAATAGTTAGTGTTCTAAGATCTCTCAACATGAAGACAGAATAGTTAGTGTTCTAAGATCTCTCAACATGAAGACAGAATAGTTAGTGTTCTAAGATCTCTCACCATGAAGGTGGAATAGTTAGTGTTCTAAGATCTCTCACCATGAAGGTGGAATAGTTAGTGTTCTAAGATCTCTCAACATGAAGACAGAATAGTTAGTGTTCTAAGATCTCTCAACATGAAGACAGAATAGTTAGTGTTCTAAGATCTCTCAACATGAAGACAGAATAGTTAGTGTTCTAAGATCTCTCACCATGAAGGTGGAATAGTTAGTGTTCTAAGATCTCTCACCATGAAGGTGGAATAGTTAGTGTTCTAAGATCTCTCAACATGAAGACAGAATAGTTAGTGTTCTAAGATCTCTCACCATGAAGGTGGAATAGTTAGTGTTCTAAGATCTCTCACCATGAAGGTGGAATAGTTCGTGTTCTAAGATCTCTCACCATGAAGGGGGAATAGTTTGGATTTTAAGATCTCTCGCCTTAAATGCGAGGTATTTAGGGTTCTAAGATGTCAAAAAATTGACAAAACGATACAGGCAAACCTATCCCAAGAAATCCCACTAATGACATTACCATTTTTTTTTTTTTTTTTTTTGCTATTTGACTTAAGAATTACTGCAGCATACCCATATTCTCAATGTTCGAGAATGATCAAAGTATATTTCCTGTTTGGCAACCTTTATAATTCATTCAAATAATTTTATCTTTAACGTGTCTATAGCCATATGTAAGTTATTTCATTTAACATCTTATTTTATCAAAAGCAATCTTTATGGCCCAAGCTTTCCACGTAGCCTTTACTTTATGCGGCTTGTCTGTAAAGCTTCTTGATTTTCACCAATGCTTGAACTCTGCTGCAGAAATCTTGACCTAATATTGTTAAAAGCAAAGGTGTTCACAAACAAATGTACCACAAGTTTTGATAAGCTCCGTTCGTTCTTCAAATAACAAATTTAGAGAAATCGACCGAAAAATAGAATCCAATAAAATTTTACTTCTTTTTATTTACGCCAAAAAGATCATGAATGTCAATATATTCACAAAACTAGTTTTCCTATCCATTTGGAAGAAACAAAACTAAAAGAGCGGCTGCTCTTTCATGCCTGCTCGTTGTGGTCCAAAAGAAATAATAAAGTTAATGTATTCCCAACTAGAAAAACGGTTGCAAGCCGTTAAATCTCCAGGGGTTTCTTTTAAATCTTATGCAACAAATTTTCCCAATTCAGTTCTCTCCCTTTTCAAAATCGATGACGTTGAATTATGCATATTTGGAATCACAAGAGCATTTTTTGTAGGAAAATATTTGAGAGAATTTACTCTCTTTAGAATTATGCAAGTCGTCCGTGGAAAAAACATTTGAAAAGAGGATTTCCTTTTTTAAGACTCTCCAAGAAGTGTCCAATATAATTTCCATAACAGTAAAAGATATAAGTAAGGGTATATTTAAGTTTATTTGTGACAAAAGTACCCAATGTTTTTTTTTTAAAGTGGCGCTTAGTCCAAATCTTTATAAAACCAAGACCAAACCTTAAAATGACATAAACGTCAATTACTTGAATTACAATTACTTAAATGCTAAAATGACTGTTATCAGTTATTATGTCGATTATTATAATCATTAAAACCCACATTTTCGTGCCTTTTGACCACACTCAAGCAACTAAAATAGCTGAATGTTTGACAGAAAAGATAGCATAGTGTGGTTCATTATCCAATGCGGTCGTATTATTTTAACGTTTTTTTTTTACTATTATTGTATGAACTTTTACAGAATCGCATTAATGGGGAAATGCCTATAACTTATTTTAGTTCCGGGAACCACTATTATCCTCTGATAGATTTCCTACACAGACTACAGTGTTATTAAAGCATTTAAGTTTTACATGTCGTAGGTATTTGCCAAGCTCAAAAAGTTCCTCCACATCATAGCTTTGTACCGGTACTGATTCGGATGAATTACGTATATTGGCACAATAATATTTTATCAAGTCGAAGTTAATAATACTTTGCGAAGGTTTTTAAAAAAGAGATTCTCTTTATAAACTCACCTCTAAGTCTTCACAATAGAAAATCTTAGTGAATACCGAAACTTATAAATCTCAGAGTATTTTAATCAAAAGAAATTAAACGTAAAAGCAGATCATAATGTGACAGTTCCGTTCAACTAACGTAAAATACTAAATCAGAAGTAAACACATTCTTTAGATACGGGAATTAGAAACTTATTTGGTTTTCTATTTCGTTTAATGTGCCATTTCAAAATTATCACCAATTTCAAACGATTGAGGGTGATTTGGCTACTGTCTAATTTGAAATACGTGTATAATTTTGAAATCAGCCAGAGAAAAAATCGTTATGCCACAAAAACATTTTTGATTATTTCTAAAACAATTTCCACATAAGACTATAGCGTGTGATGAATTAAAAAAGTACTCATATGTATCGGCTGAACTGTTGGGGACCCCACGAGATAGAAGGAAACGCATATGCACAAAAGTAGCGCTCTCACTTGGCTGGATATTACTATATCGGTCCTAATGTGCGAACTGAACGCCTGTAGCAAGTTTGAACGATAGGTGTTATCGAGCGGAAAGCCCGTAACTCCAAGATCTTCTACGGCCTTGGCTATTTTGTATTAAAATGTTTCCCAGTGGCATGGCAAGCTTGGCTGGAGATATAAAGAGTCAAATTTACACAACCCCCGCCTGTTTTCTGAATCGGAGGTAAACGGCAATCATTTACGGTTTGCAGCTTTGCTTCTTTGTTTTGATCTTTACAAAACAATTCAGATGACATGCATTAGACCCAACGAGATAAAGAGCTTTCTTAAGATGAGACCAGGAAAAAGAATAGAAGCAAATTACAAACCGTGTTTGACTTCAAAATAGAGGAAAACTGGTTCTGCATGCAGAAGAAGTGAAACGGAATGGGCATGAGCGAGTGGTTGTTTTTACTTTTTTTTACAAGAAAAAAACTCCACGACTTTTTCCGCTTTACAAGTTTTTGGGAGCTTACTTATTTCAGACAGTTACATTAATCGTCACCTAGAGAAGAAATCTAAAACAGGGCGACAGGCAAGAATTGAGTGTAATGGAGTCAATGCAAACCACGTCCATCACGATGTTTTTATCTTTGCTAGCGACAAGTCGATGCCCAAACCTTTGGGATATTAAAAACTCTAACCAGGACCGGCCTTGCGTTCGTACAGAACTGGTGGGTAAAGATCCCTTTTCCCATGGGTCTGACCGAAAATTTAGACTAGGCACGCTGTTTCTCTATCTCGAGCTAAAATTAGTCTAGCTCAACCGCTCTGTGCTTAAGGAAATCCCGACAAATCGAGGCCATATCGGCTGAACTGTTGGAGACCCCACGAGATAGAAGAAAAGAAACATGCACAAAAATAGCTCTCTCACTAGGCTTGATATAATTACATCGGCCCTAATGTGCGAACTGAACGCTTGTAGCGAATTTGAACGACAAAAAAAAAATAATATTGCTTGATTGATGCTTTGAAGTGGAAAAAAATCACCTTCTACCGAATGTTTTTCATATGTTCTTGAGAACGAAATTACCATCAGTTATTTTATGTCCTTGTTAACATACTTGCAGCTTGAAGTCTTGTATAAATAATCACTAGTAACACAGGATATGGAGACAAAGCTTTTTAATATTTGGATATTGATATCTAAGAGAAACTTGTAACTACTTGATAATATAGTAGAGTTTCATTAAACAACTAGTTTTCAAGAGTCAGGTGCTCCACGTAATAATCAATAGCAAAACAAAATAAATGTGCATAAATGTGGAGCACCTGACACCTGAAAACTGGTTGTTTCGAGAAAGTCCAGAGTACTCGCTATAACATTACCATTACGCCCTGGTCCAGAGTACTCGCTATAACCTTACCATTACGCTCTGGTCCAGAGTACTCGCTATAACCTTACCATTACGCTCTAGTCCAGAGTACTCGCTATAACATTACCATTACGCCCTGGTCCAGAGTACTCGCTATAACCTTACCATTACGCTCTGGTCCAGAG
This sequence comes from Elysia crispata, assembly GCA_033675545.1. Classification (NCBI taxonomy): domain Eukaryota; kingdom Metazoa; phylum Mollusca; class Gastropoda; family Plakobranchidae; genus Elysia; species Elysia crispata. The sequence goes on along the minus strand of JAWDGP010001678.1, from coordinate 1,804,729 downwards.
TACTCGCTATAACCTGACGATTACGCTCTGGTCCAGAGTACTCGCTATAACCTTACCATTACGGTCTGGTCTAGAGTACTCGCTATAACCTGACTATTACGCTCTGGTCCAGAGTACTCGCTATAACCTTACCATTACGGTCTGGTCCAGAGTACTCGCTATAACCTGACGATTACGCTCTGGTCCAGAGTACTCGCTATAACCTTACCATTACGCTCTGGTCCAGAGTACTCGCTATAACCTGACGATTACGCTCTGGTCCAGAGTACTCGCTATAACCTGACGATTACGCTCTGGTCCAGAGTACTCGCTATAACCTTACCATTACGCTCTGGTCCAGAGTACTCGCTATAACCTGACCATTACGCTCTGGTCCAGAGTACTCGCTATAACCTTACCATTACGCTCTGGTCCAGAGTACTCGCTATAACCTGACGATTACGCTCTGTAGTACTCGCTAGCTACAGACCGACGATTACGCTCTGGTCTATAACCTGTTACAGAGTACTCGCTATAACCTTACCATTACGCCCTGGTCCAGAGTACTCGCTATAACCTTTACGCTCTGGTCCAGAGTACTCGCTATAACCTTACCATTACGCTCTGGTCCAGAGTACTCGCTATAACCTGACCATTACGCTCTGGTCCAGAGTACTCGCTATAACCTGACCATTACGCTCTGGTCCAGAGTACTCGCTATAACATTACCATTACGCCCTGGTCCAGAGTACTCGCTATAACCTTACCATTACGCTCTGGTCCAGAGTACTCGCTATAACCTGACCATTACGCTCTGGTCCAGAGTACTCGCTATAACCTGGCGATTACGCTCTGGTCCAGAGTACTCGCTATAACCTTACCATTACGCTCTGGTTATACGACATTAATTATAACAATACTGACGCTGGTCTCCACAAATTTGACATTCTCGTGATGTGTAATAGTAATCATAACACAAGCAGCCATAATCAAGTATCTATTTTGGTCTCTCTCTTTACATGAACCGGCTCGAAAAGTACATGGAATCATATGAATAGTTCAGATTATAGGTATAGGTATAAATAGTCGCCCCTATTTGGTGAGGTAAAGTAACTCATGCTCTGAGAAGGGAAAAAAGATTGGGAGTAAATCACTGATTTTCAGCATTCCCTGTGTCGTGTTAGATCCTATTAGCTTCTGAGGAATCTCAAAGGTTGGCGATTATTCGCACTACTATACAGGCCACTACATAATTAGCAACGAGATCTTTTCTGGAAAGTGCGTCATTATAACTATTGCCTTTATTTAGATATGGAGAAAAAGAAGTCTTGGTGACTAAGTCTGTGTGTACCTAAGTATTTCCCCTCACTGTAAAGTCATGAAAACACATTAATTTTTCCACTATTAAACGCTGTTTTCACCAACAACATTTAAGATCAAGATTCTTGCAGAGCATTGCACAACATACTTTACCTTATTATCACTGGGGCGATAAATATATAAGATTATTGCGAATTTCAATGCTAAGTAGGCTTTTCTATCACAATAACGCAAGTTTTTTAATGAATAATGTTTTATAATAAACATAAAAAGTATGAATATATGGTGAAAAGCTCATTATTCTCTCTTCGCTGAAGTAAACTTAATAATCACATAACTACCATGTTAAATAAACCAACTCAAGTATCCACCAAAGATAAAAAAAAAGGTAACTTTATGACTTGACTAACCCAATCGATCGAAGCTACACTCCAGTGATTACACCTCCCGATATCTGACATGCCTGGCGCATCCGGGGACTAGCACACAAACGCCCGTAAAGACTCGATTAATGATCCTGGTTGCCAAATTGGATGAGGCAAGTCGAACCAAGAGATTTTGACCAAGAATTACATCCTGGCACGGGGCGTAGGTTCAGTTGGACAGCGTGAGGTCATTCACCGCAGGGTCTGTGGTCAGGTTGGTCAAAATTATCGGTAATTGAGGGGCTGGCAGAAACTGGATCTTCCCGCTAATTATACTCATTCAAGGTTGAACATGTCGGCTTTGTTTTGCTTTCATTTTTACTCTTTGAAACCACTTGCAAATTTTCCACAACATCATATGGCGAAAATAGTCGCTTCTAAAAAAACCTTTCAACGGTTCTAATATACATTCTAAGCACCGTAATAAGTTATTATTACAATGCTCTTTGTGATAATTTATCAAATTTCTTTTGTGTGAGTTTCGACAACTTTAAAAAGCCACCGCTGTTAACAGTGTTGTAAGGGTGGTATAGAATAAAAAAAAATACAGTAAAGTTTTTTCTTTCTTATTTTGCGCCCATTTGTCAAGGAATCAGACCCCAAAAACCGCATAGTTAGAATTTACTAAACCTTGCTAAAGAAAATATAGGTAGAAAAACAAATTTTAAGTGGAGAGATTCATAAAGGGAAAACTTGGCCTTTTCGTGAAAAATAAGAGGCTAAAAATAAAGAGAAAAAGGAAAAAGAAATTTTAAAGAGGACACAAAAGAAATGATATAAAAAGACTGAAAGTAAGAAGTACGATAAACACCTTTCCTAGAGATGTTGATTTCTATCCAAGCTGTTGCGATGGGCTGATATTTCAAAACGCTATAGAAATGAAATTCTAATCAATGTAATTATAATTTTCCGCTTTTCTTTGTCTTTTTTTAAATATTACTCCTCAGTTTGTTGCGTAAGTTTCAAAATTTAAAAAAAAATGTATCAATGTTTAGCTTAAAAATCGGTAGAATTTTTTATACTTTTAAATAGACGGATTATAAAGTTTGGATTTCTAGCTCATTAAAAACGTCATTTGAAAACTCACAGCACCCAAAGCGGTTGCAGATGATTTTTAACTTTGAAATAAATCGCATGGCATGTGAGAAAATAATTATCTATGCGCCAGGGGAGACCATTACTGGGTGGAAGAGCTGAAACTCCAAGATCTCCCACAGCCTTGGCTGCAATTAGGTTAACACACTCAACATGTCAAGGATTCTATAGCTGTTCAGGTTGCACAATTTTTTTTTGACTGTTTTCTGAACTTTCTTGGGGATTCATTAAGGTTTACCTCATTACTTCTTTCTTTTGAGTTTAGATAAACACAGAGGAAGACATGCTTTACACCAATGAGAAATGAAGGAACAAAGGATGCAGAATAAAAAAAAAATTCAAATTATACTTGGCTTATTATGGAGGAAAATTAATTTTCTACATCTTCATGAAATAAAAAGGAACTGGCATGCCCTATTTTTTTAAATTTGGTCGATTGAATATAGACTGCTTAATTTTGCTAAGCTTTACAGGTTGTTAGATCTCTTGTCTCCAAGATAAATTATCTGAATCAGTGCAACATGGGTTCCGGGTAATTTACGTCCATCAGGAAGTTTTCTTCTTTGCTAGCGACAAGTCTATGACCAGAACATTAAGTCGACGTTGTGTCACTTGCAGCATTGTGATTGGCCTCCGTCGTGCTGTCGTGTTTCAGTAGTTTGGGCAACATTGAAATCAACAGGGACAGACCGCCTTATCACGCAATGACTTGAAAAATATCGCCGTTTATTGAAGATTTTTCGTAAGCAGCAAGATAAACTCGAGGTATTTTATGTCCTTGTTATCACCCTTGTAGGCTAGGCTTTTTTTCATTACTGTGATAAAAATGTTATTGACTTTAAAATAAGAAATAACAATGGTTTTTAAAATGCTATTATTCTTATTATTTCGCTTCCAACTAACGTTGCTGCAGTCAACCACCATCAAAATCCACGCATTGTTGAACGTTTTATCACTTGACTAACCCAATCGATCAAACTATTAAAGCTACACTATTGTGATTAAACCTCCAAATATCTGTCATGCCCAGCTCATCAGGGGACAGGCACTTATTGCCGACAAAATTAACGACCCGATTAATTCCACAGGTTGCCAAATTGGATGAGGCAGGTCGAACCAAGAGATTTTGACCAAGAATTACATCCTGGCAAGGGACGTAGGTTAAGATGGACAGCGTGAAGTCATTCACCCCAGGGCCTGTGCTGTGTGGTCAGGTTGGTCAAAATTATCGGCAATTGAGGGGCTGGCAGAAACTGGATCTTCCTGCCTCTATGATGATCTGTTCATTCAAGGTTGAACATCGCGGCTTTGTTTTGATTTTTTTTTTTTTTGCTCTTTGAGGCCGCTTGTAACTTTTCCACGATATCATATGACAAAAAATAGCGCAACAAAAAAATTCTTTCAAGTCTTAAGCATGCAAATGGCAAATTAAAAAAAAAAATAGCAATGATTTTCCTATAGGCGTTTGCACACAATGACATTGGCTTCTCTATATAAAAATGCATCAGGTTTATTTCATTATTACACGGTTCAACTGCAAATTATGCTAGATTCCAATAGAAAGGAAGGGATTAGTTAAAACTTTGTTGCTGATGTTAATGTTGTTGTTATTGTTGTTGTTGTTGTTGTTGTTGTTGTTGTTGTTGTAGTTGATGTAGTAAATGTTGCTCTTTCTGTTGTCTTTTTTTGGGTCCAAATAATATTGTGAACTTTTCAAATCCTTCGCCATTAAAATTTTGTCTGTCTCTTTCAAAGTCTCTTATCAAGATGTCAGGCCTGGCAATCTAATTATCGCAGAGTTGGGATTTACTACACGTCGAGCAGGACCGAACTAAACGTGCCTCAAACTTACGTCCCGACAGCATGGGGCTCGATCTTGAAAGGACCATTCTTTCTTATATGAAGACGTGTGCTCTAACTGCACAGCCACTGGCACTTGAACCCAGTACCTCCTTATTACCAGTCCAGGACCTGCTACTCGGGTAGATTGGGAAAAGGTCTCATTTTCTTTCCTCAGCGCGCCAAGTGAAGGAAATGTTGTCAGAGCGCCCGGATTCATTTCATAATTCAAATTTCCTCTTGCCTCGTAAGTCTATATCTCTTCGAAAAAAAATCTACGCATTTATTTACCATTAATTTCTCTCTTACGATTTATTTTGAATATTTCAATTACCTCTTCTTTTAATTTAGTATCTCCTTGAATTCTACACCTCAATAAAAAAGAAGTTCGACAAAATTTTGTTCCTTCCTTTTCTCGTCTCGTGTATGTTTCCATTAGATTTAAGACTTCCTGTAAGTTTTAGCCCTCTTTCGCTGATATGTGTTGCATTCTCCACTCTTCAGCCCAACTAAAAATACGACGCCTCTTGCAGCTCTTGTAATTCTCTTTGCTTGTTTCTAACGGTGTGATACCGTTTCCAGTTCCGCAACCGTTTACAAGTGATCGTAATTTTTTCCCTTATAATCAATATCCATGCTTTCTTCCATAGCTTTTTATTATTTCATCAGCTTAAAAATGTTTTGCCCTTTATTGCACAAAAAATGTTCCCTTTTCCCTTGATGTGCTGTTATCAATTATTTTTGTAAAGTTGTGGCTTTCATAACGTAATTGAATGAGGTGTTACATTGCGCTTTTATCGTATACTCAGGGTGTGTTTTATTAATAATCGCTGTATTGATAGCATGACATATTTGTATAAAAGAAAGAGGGAGAGAAAGCGAGAGAGAGAGAGAGAGAGAGAGAGAGAGAGAGAGAGAGAGTGAGAGAGTGAGAGTGAGAGAGAGAGAGAGAGAGAGAGAGAGAGAGAGAGAGAGAGAGAGAGAGAGAGAGTGAGAGAGTGAGAGTGAGAGAGAGATGAGAAGCGAGAGAGAGAGAGAGAGAGAGAGAGAGAGAGAGAGAGAGAGAGAGAGAGAGAGAGAGAGAGAGAGAGAGAGAGAGAGTATTAAGATATTTACGAAACGAACAGACTAAAAAGCGTTTTTTTTTTAATCTCAAAAACAGAAATGTTGAAGTCGGAAGTGCACCTGCGATCTTTTTCCTTTTTCTCCTCGCCAAAAAAGGCCTCATAAATTTTATTTTTGAATTTTCATAGTTTTTTTTTTCTTTTATATTTCCCACTTTGTAGCATTATAAGTATGATTAGCTCATTTATTTCCTTTATTATGAGGAGCGCGGCGCGTGTGCATGACTGTGTAAGTCATGATTATTATTTCCTGATCTCTATTCACAGATATCAATCTTGTGGAGAGGGATATAATGAAAAGGGCTCCTTCAGAAAGTAATGTCGGTTTTGTTAAGGATAAAAGCAGAATGGCAAATATTTCTACAAAAAGAACCTTCTATAAAAGATCCTCAACCACCGCAACATAAAAGATAGTTTTCATTATAATCCAAAAATCAGTTTAATAATGTAAAGCATTCCTTAGCTTGTTAACTAGAAACACTTTTTTAAAATCCCTTTTGAGTGTTAATAATTACTAAACAACGACATTTTAATAATATATATTATGCTTCATTGCGCTCACCATGCTTACAATAAAAAGAAAAAAAAATTTTAAAAACATAACCTTACAACTGTTGATAAAAACAAGCCTTCCAAATAAAAAATCAAATTCTGTTGTTTTTTTTCACTGCCAGTTGAAAAGGGACGAAAGTAGTTTGATTTATATCTAACGTTGCTGCGGACAGTTCGTGACATTGTTGTGATTGCAAAAGCTTGGGGTCTTATCTAATTAGCTCTATCTTGCTCTATAGCCAAATATCAGTTTGTAACTATCATTTCACCCACTTGAGGACTGACTATTTCAAACAGCCGGATAAGTAATTGATTAGCCCTCTAATTACGCGTTAAATCAACTGTCAATGAATGAAAAAGGAATAAAGGATTGAATGTATAAATCAATCAGTTATCAATTCTAATCAATCATTTGATAAAGATTGTTAAATCTCTATCAATTCTTAAGTTTACAACGAACAGTCTACAGCAAACCAATTAATTGGTATATAATTGACTTTCAGTCATTCATTTTATGAATCCAAAATATCAGATCAACTAATCAGAAAATCAGGGAATTATTCAATTGAATAGCTAGTCGGCCATGAAATTAAGAATTGACAGTTAGACAGTTAACAGCACAATCTGTTATATTGTGTCAGATTAAATTAAGTGCTAAATCTTCCCCCTTGCCAGCTTTTGTTGCTCTAAGGTGAACGGGGAAAGTGGCGTAAAGCGCGATTGGGTAGATTAACTGCCGCAGCTTGCAAGAGATTCATAATGGACGCTTCGATTACTTATTTTCATGCACCTCAGAAGTCATAATTTATAAAGAGAATGAGATAGAATAACAAATTGGTGGATAAATTGATAGCTGGAAAGATAGAGATATATAGATAAATAAATATATAAATTGATAGGTAGTAAAAGATAGAGAGAACGCGAGAGAGATAGAGAGACAAAAAAACGAGAATTTAAAAGGGTGGGAAAAAAGGAAAAGAGGGAGAGAGATAGGAGATAGATAGATAGATAAAATAGAGAGGGGGAGAGAGAAAGAGAGAGAGAGAGAGAGAGAGAGAGAGAGAGAGAGAGAGAGAGAGAGAGAGAGAGAGAGAGAGAGAGAGAGAGAGAGAGAGAGAGAGAGAGAGAGAGAGAGAGAGAGAGAGAGAGAGAGAGAGAGAGAGAGAGAGAGAAACAACAACTATAGAATACAATACGAAATCAAAAATCAATAGAATATGAAAATACAGAAGTCGAATGATAAATGAAACCGGAAAAGCCTCATCGATAACTCGAACCAATATAACGATCTTCCTGAAAATAAACAAACGTTGTCTTCAGTGAGTGATACTATATATAACGTCAGCGGTACAAACATACAGGAAAACAAGCAGGCTGCTATAAGAGTCCCTTCTCCGTCTACCATTGTATTTGGTTTCCTGCACAAGCGAGCCGAGACTATGTCAGTTTAAATTTATTTTCAGATTTGATCTCCATGTACTTTCAGGTCTGGTGACGCCATAAACGATCTCTGTTGCCCAATCTTGGCTTCCAGTATTCTAGATTGTTTCACTGTGCGAACAAGTCATTTAAGAACACTGATATAACATTCATTTTCTAGAGCTGGTTTTTTTTAAATCTTCTGAATATGAATTTTATGATTTTGACAATAGTTTTATTCTTGTATTTCAATATTTCTCAGAGGAAGTTTCTCTTACGTTTAGCATCATGTACTTTAAAGACCCAGTGAAAATAAGTGAAAGAATTAGTTTTCTTTTGCTAGACATAATTTATTTTGATGCACCATTTTTCAAACTCTCACCACTACAAGAAAGATTTTTGGAAAGTGACAATATAGTAAAATATATGACAACCCTAAATCTAGCGGGCCAAGTATGTACTGAGAAATGTGTTTGAAAAGTACAGAGATGTTTGTATTAAAATTCACGTTTCATTATCATGTTTCTCTTTGGCCATAGGTTAATCTCTACATCTGCCCTTTAATCTAGCCCAGGTTGTCAAGTCGATTGTTCTTAATGTAAACACTTGGTTTAAAAAAGATACATTCAAGAACATATGAGTTACTTTAAATAATGCAGGACAGAGGACAAATTATTAGTTTTGGGTTTGACGACATAACGATAGATAGACAGAAGGATATTTAAAGAGAGAAAGAGTAAGTAAAAGAGATATAGAGAAGGAGAGAGACATGAAGCAAAGAAAAAAAAAAGAAAAGAAAAAGAAAGCAATGGGCGCAATAAAAGAAAGCAAAAAGTAACGACCCTAATAAATTAGGGTGTTACCTCTTTAATTTCTTATAAAGATATCACCACTCATAGAAAGACCACGACATAATGTAATAGGCACAATTTTTGTGGGGGTGGGGGGAATCTTTATTATCTCCAAAGTGCGAATCCCTACATTCGTAAGACGAGATTAGCTATTTTAGAGAGAAAGATAGCAAAGAACAAATCCATAGGCATCAAACTCCATCATTTTCTTAAACCCCCCCCCCTCCTCCCCAATTTAAAAAAAAAAAGAAAAAAGGAAAGGAAACAGAAATACTGTCTCACCCTGGGTCAAGAATTAGAATGTTAGTCAAAGACTGGTGATCAAACCTGTAGTCCAGTAATGAGAGGGTCATCTTAATTATTTCTACTATTTCTCCTTCCGCAGTCCACCTTCACAAGGAGCCAGGTGTTGTCAAAGATACTATATCGAGCTTTATTTCCTTAAAGACCAAGTTACTTCTACTTTTTCTTCACCTCCAGACCTAAAATTTTCTGTCTGTAAGGACAGGGTTCAAATAGCGAAATCACGAAATGACCTGTGGCGGAATACTTTTTTGCCTCGTCAGAATTCAACCCTCAGTTTTTTTTCTCATAAAAAGTGAAAGCGAATAATAAGATAAACGAGCAATATTTGTTGTTTTTTTAACCAAGGATGTCTTTGAAGAAACAGCGCTCCACAGTTGTAAGAAATGTGTGAATCACATTGCTCACTACTGCTTCAGGCAAAGTCATAAGAAACTATAATGTCGGAACGACTTCCGTTGGGTCATCTTGAAAGCAGACTTGCTATAATGGGAATTGGAATGAAATTCTTGGTGAACTGCTTCATATTACGGATTGCCCAACAGATAGCAGGATGGAATTTGGCCTAAATCAATGAGAAAAAAAAAACTATCAAAAGCTTCCTTTACTGCTGACGAAAACAAAGAGACTGAAAAAAAAATAAATCAACGAAATTAACATTGTATCAGCTTTTCTCTCTTTCTCTCGGGTTTAATACTCCTTGAAAGATCTTTTTTGTTGTTGTCCAGTTTGTCTTCACCTTTTTTTTCTTTTTTTTTTCCCAAGTGTTTTAGCTTAAGTGAAGTCTAATTAAGCCTAAAATCTATTCATTGATTTCAGTGTGCATCGAAAATTATTCAATGTCAATGGTAAAATGTGAGTGGCTAGAATGCGAGCTGAATCAGAGCAATACGATTGCATGAGTGTCCATAAGAAGCCGTACAAAGAGCATCATCAACTGCACGCCTCCCCATGAGAATATCTGACTCAACACGGGCTGATCTCATAGCCAAGCTTCAATAGACAAAACGCTCAAAGTAAAGCAATAGAGCGTTCACCGGTGTTTGCAAATAAATTAAACTGACGGCATTCTATGGCGCATAGAGGACAGAGTCTGTGTCCTGATGAATGAAATCAATCAGCGAGATGGGTGTAGCTGCGCCATTCTGTGAGGGACACTCCATGATGTGTGAGCAAACACGGCCAGGTCGATTACACCAGGGCTCCCACTTTGGGTGGACGCAGAGTTGTGAATCAGTTGAGGGAAATGTTAAATTATTCATGATTTTTTCTATATAGTAACTGGCGGAATAAGGAGGGAAAGAAAGTTGTAGATAGGTAGGGAAAGGAATTAGAGAAGGCTAGAGAGAAAAAATGCGATAGAGAAAGGGGCTCAAGGAAGAGGGAGATGGAGAGAAAAAATGAGATAAGAACACAATTAAAGAGAAAGAGAAGTAGCCATTAAAAAGAACTTCCCCGTCATAATTCTTTTAAAACATTTTGTGTTGAATCAACACGAAAAGATCTTTCATGCATGCCTTTTCTATTTAAAGACTTTTCTTATCACATCCTACGTCGTAAAGACTGAAAAACGACATGAGAAACAAAGAGACTGTTGGAGCGCAGAGACAACTGTAGTTCATTATTTCACGCATAAAGAAAACCACGAGCATTTTCCATCAAATCGTCGGCTAATTCAGGAAATCTCCCAAAACTCCAGCTATGGCTCAGATTAGACCCGATTGTAAGATTTTTTATTTTTTTTTATCTTGCCAGTCTTTTCCTCTCATTTTTCCTAATCAGCATCTCAATGACCGTCTTTAGCTTTTAATTTTTTTTTCTGATTCACTTGGTTGTCTCCCTAACAACTCGCATTTCTAAAGACTACACGATGGCCGGAGGTGGGTATCTGTAGTCTATATCTTGGAAGCCTTGTAGGAAACCAAAGCCATGTTCTGGGTCAGTCCACGAGCCGCCCCAGGCTTTGACCACGGGTCACCAGGACAAGCGAAAGGAGCAACAATGATTGTATTCTTCTCGGGTATCGCGCCGACCTAGAATCGAGATGGGGGAAGGATTCTCTGCCCCTGACAGTCTAGGACCACAGGAAATTGGAAACACGCCTTTATGCCTTGATGTCTGTTTAGCTGCGGAAAAAAGAAAACTTGTGTTGCAGCATGTTTTGAAATACAAAATTAGAATTTTTGAACCCTTTTGCGTAACGATTTGAGTTGCAAATTGTAATCATTATAAGATCTGTCCCTTAAATTGTGATCATCAAAATATAAAACTAGGGAAATCTTTTTACAAAAATAATAAAAAAAGTTGTTTAACAGAGATAAAATAAAATCTGGTTGTTTTGGTCTCAGTGGCAATACATATAGAGGCGACTTTTATGAAATGTTTGAAGATGCTCCCATAATCTTTAAACCAAGCTGAGATAGAACAACCGGCTATCAGGAGTTTTGAAATCGCGAGTGTGTAGAATATTCTCATCTTCATTATTTAGATACAAAATGCGACTTCACAAAGATTTGTCCAACATAAAGACTGTCGAATTAAAATACAGATTAAAAAAACAAACAAACAAAAAACCTCTAAAACATCTTTTGTTGTGCTATTTTTTTCCATTATGTGCATCCTTTTCTGTCTTGCATTTGTGAGATCTTTTTACTGCTCATATTATAAACGATATAGGTTGCTCAGGGAAGAAGCTTGTGCTTGATGGATTAGTAAAACCTTAGAGCAGAGCTCATCATAATTTAAATGACATCACACGCTCTCTCGCATAAGAATGAGGGTTATTTATAAACTCACACTTAATTCTTGGTCCATTAACTTCGAAATCATCACCTAAGTCATCTTTTGGTCGATTAAACGGCAACCTGGGAAACAAAAAAAATGTGTGTTCGATAAGTTGAGAAATGAACTAGGTAGAGTTCTTTATCTAAGGGTAAACAATGAAACCTGTATGAATCAAATAAGACCATTCTGCAAAATCAAACTATTCTAAAGCTTTTCGACAGCATAAACATAATGTTTTAAACAAATTTGAAGTTTCATAGTTATATAGTTACTGAGATCATAACCATTAATGCAGAGTGCTAAAACATTTAGTTCTGAAGATTCTTTGTTCAGATAAATGGATAGCGTTAAGTCTGCGACAAAATAGACTCTATTAAATGCGATGAAAAATCTTGTAAGTTTTACCTCTCGATATAAATTAGTACAGAACTAAGCTCCACTTTCATCACCCCCACCCCAACCTTCCTTTCTCGCCTCCTTTTCCTCCCATATTTCTCTCTCTTTTCTATCTCGTTAGACTAGACAAGATTTAAGAACCAGATAAAGGCGCATCCTGCCTGCTTCAACAAAGAGACCGCCCTGTTTGGATTATTTAGTCACTTTCTCTATTCAATCCTCTCTTGCTCTAAATTTCCAACGTTACTTATAGCCATTAAGGAGAACTCTATGATTATCTGAGCAATCTATCATAATTCATATTTACAAATTCAAAACTTTTTGGCCTTTTTGTCGAGGAATTACTTCTCAGTTCAGTGGATGGATTAGGCATATTCAGACAATCAAAAAATCTTCCAGACATTTTGAGAAAACACATTATCAGCAAGAGATTTATAATCCTCTAAGCTTTATAGAAAAACAACCGGTATAGTTTATTCTGTTCCACCATTGAAATAAAATTCTCCATTATGTCTGAAGCTTTATACTAATCCACAAAATGCCCATTATTTCAGGCTTTAACAGTCCTCGAATAAAACCAGAGAATAATAATGCCACTCGCTGTTGTATCTCGAATGAGGAGAAAGAATTGTAAGCCGTGGTGGAGGATGGAGAGGGAAGTCCTCATGAATGTTGTCCCACCATGTTGGGTCAAGAGGGTCATGGATGGTGGAGGAATAGTAAGGGCGAGACATGGAAAATTATTGACTTAGAGGAGAACAATAATCCATCCAGACATGGCTACATTAAATTTGCAAGTTTAAATAATTTTTGAAGAATAGAGTAAATAGAAGCATGAAATTTTAATCCTTCTTAAGCAGCAATTTATCTTAGAAATGAAAAGGATAAGAGAAACAAGTTTTGAAGTAGGAATATTTTTGTTATCTGGTTTTCGTATTTTTAATCAATAATGTTAAGATAATGTTATGTGTTTTTCAGTATTTCGACAAATTTATTCGCGATACATATATTATTTTTATGTATTTATGTCTAATAAGAGAATGGGATAGAGTGAGATAGATAGATAGATAGATAGATAGATAGATAGATAGATAGATAGGTAGATAGATAGATAGATAGATAGATAGATAGATAGATAGATAGATAGATAGATAGATAGATAGATAGATAGATAGATAGATAGATAGAGAGAACACTTGTAAAATTTAAATTCGATTCTAAGCGTCTCCAGGAAAGTTTTAATTTCCAAAAAAAAAAAAACTTAAACGAAGAAAATCCAAACAAATTGGTTCGATAAAAAGAGATTCTTCTTTGCTTTTGAACATTGGCCTCTTTCGGGCAGGATTGCTGGTTCAATGAATTGTGATCTGCCAACATCGATGAATCTAATATCCAGTAATTTTTTTTATTGTTAGTGCTGTCTCTGAATTCAGATACAGATACTTTACTGTTCCGAATCTCAAAATTGCTCTAGCACTTTTTCTGAGAGTTCTGTCTATATGTTGTCCTTTCTCTGCATTTGATTACCCCCCCCCCCCCACCCTTTTCTTTTTTTCTATGTCTCTCTCTCTCTCTCTCTCTCTCTCTCTGTATTTGTCTTTTTCTATCTATTAAATTAACATTTTTATATCGATCTATCTATCTATTTATAAATATACTTTTCTATCTTTTTAATTTCTTTCTCCTTCTATTCCACTTTTCTTGGATCTCTCAATATTAATCTCACCTTATTTTATAACTTTCGTAACATTCATGAAATGCTAATGGAAGGAAAACATTGCTTTGATAAATAGGATAAATTGCCTTTAATGCTTGTGCATAGAAATCGGCATGAAACACATTCAGTCCGATATAAATGTGACTCATATTAGATCTCAAATACTAGGAGATAACAGATTTGTTTTTCCTCTGATCTGTGTTACAATAAATGTCCACCACGCTGCTCGGCCACTGTAATCAGTTACATTCTCCCCACAACTTCTTATGGCAAATCTATTAACGACCGTCATTGGTGTGTTTACCTATTCTGTCTTGGGCGACATTCCAAGATCCCTCACAAATATCGGAAAGGACACCTTTTACAATATTTTCGCTGATTCATTCTGTCTAAAATTCTACAACCACTTAAGCTGTCACTTGTATTAGGCCCAACAGAAAGGAAGCCTCTAGAATCACTCAGCACCGAAGACAGAGGTAATGTAAGAATTCTAGATAAAGCTAAGAGTATCACAATATAATATTATTTTCTCAGTCATGGTGCCATGGCTAAGCTGTTTGATTTTCAAGATAAAGAACAGACAACCAAGTTGGAGTTTTCTCCTTTATGGTTTTCGGCAATCATGATTCATCCTGAAAGATTCGCAAAGAGAGAAAGAGTGTAAGTAAACTGAGAAGGCAAGAAAACAAAAGCAATAGAAAGGTTCTATATAAAGCTAGGAGTACCACGATGTAATATATTTTCTTAGTCATTGTGCCAAGACCAGGCTAAAATTAATTTCCAGATAACCAAGTTGTAGTCTTCTCATGTATCGTTTACTTCAATTTATAATTCATTATCAAAAATTTGGCAAACAGAGAAAAGGTGTAAGTAAACAAGAGAGGACATAAAGGTGAGAAGGGGGTTGGGAAGTAGAGGGCTACAGAGAATGTGTGTCGTATGGATAACTCTTCATATATCTAACCTAAATCACAAAATTTATACCTCAGCTACACATTGTAGTCGTGCTAATTATTTCCTTGACGACATATTTAATAACAAGTAATGATTGAAGCCGAATAGAGCTGGAAGTAAGAGAGAGGAAAAAAAAAGAGAGACAGACAGAGAGAAAAAGGAGATGATGATGAAGAAGAAGATGAAGGAGGAGGAGGATGAGGAGGAGGAGAAGAAGAAGAAGAAGAAGAAGAAGAAGAAGAAGAAGAAGAAGAAGAAGAAGAAGAAGAAGAAGAAGAAGAAGAAGAAGAAGAAGAAGAAGAAGAAGAAGGAGGAGGAGGAGGAGGAGGAAGAGGAGGAGGAGGAGGAGGAGGAGGAGGAGGAGGAGGAGGAGGAGAAGAAGAAGAAGAAGAAGAAGAAGAAGAAGAAGAAGAAGAAGAAGAAGAAGAGGAGGAGGAGGAGGAGGAGGAGGAGGAGGAGGAGGAGGAGGAGGAGGAGGAGGAGGAGGAGGAGGAGAAGGAGGAGAAGAAGAAGAAGAAGAAGAAGAAGAAGAAGAAGAAGAAGAAGAAGAAGAAGAAGAAGAAGAAGAAGAGGAGGAGGAGGAGGAGGAGGAGGAGGAGGAGGAGGAGGAGGAGGAGAAGAAGAAGAAGAAGAAGAAGAAGAAGAAGAAGAAGAAGAAGAAGAAGAAGAAGAAGAAAAAGAAGAAGAAGAAGAAGTGAGGGAGAGACTGGTTGAAAAATAATTAAAGATATACAGGCAGATGCCCAAACATATATGAAATAAAGATTGGTAGATTGACATTCATTGTAATAAAGAGCTCAAATGAAAGATAGTAGGAAGGAGAGTGAGAGAGAGAGAGAGAGAGAGAGAGAGAGAGAGAGAGAGAGAGAGAGAGACAGAGAGAGAGACAGAGAGACAGAGAGACAGAGAGACAGAGAGACAGAGAGAGAATGAGAGAAAGAGAAAGAGGGAAAAAGAGAGAGATCAAAAAAAGAAAGAAAACAAAGAGACCCCTTAAAACCATAAGAACAGTAACAGATAGATATATGAGAGAAAAAAGAGTCATGTATGATTAGATAAATAGAAAGATATATATATATATATATATATATATATATATATATAGAGAGAGAGAGAGAGAGAGAGAGAGAGAGAGAGAGAGAGAGAGAGAGAGAGAGAGAGAGAGAGAGAGAGAGAGAGAGAGAGAGAGAGAGAGAGAGAGAGAGAGATGAATTTGCAGTTGCTATAGCAGAATAAAAAAGCTCTCAACAAAACAGAAAGATAACTAGCTGATTAGATGAAGATAGATAGATAGATAAGCAAATAAATTGATAGATAAGTAGACAGGTAAATAGAAAAAAAGTGTTCCAGCTTAAATTTCGCAGAGATATAAAATTGAAATGATCACTGAATGTTTCTTTATCCAAGTAACATCAAATCAGTTTTAAATCTTAACAAAGTTAACTATAATGGGATAAAATTGGACTTCAAAATTTCATCGGCCTTACCCAAACGAGATGACAGCTCTTCCTAAGCCGGAAGATAAGAGACCCAAATTCACAAAATAAAAATGGTTAATTCACTGCATTGAATAAGCACATTTTTTTTAAAATAAAGATACATCAACCTGTACCGGATATATAATAAATTGGGAAATTCATCAGCATTTATTTTCTTTTGCTGAATAGTTTTTATACATGGACTGAGCATTACAAATCTCTACCACATGCACAAAATGAAGCATCCTCAATTTACAAAAAATGAGAAAGTCCGAAAAGGAGCAAGCTTTTTAAAAAGGAATGATGTTAAGTGGAATGATTAGACTTTGAGTTGGAATACTTGATCATCCCAATACTTGAACATGGCTGGAGGCCAATTTACCGGGACTGGTCAATAAATAAACACATAACTTTATCAAAGTATAAAGACAATGTAAAGCTGAATTTTTGATATTTCTAACAGTTTGATCCATCGTATTGGAAACGACTTACTATGATGCAATAAGATAAATATTATATATTTTTGAAACTCATTTCTTTAAACAATAAAGATACCATCACTATTTACAATATGCATTTGAAAAATCTACTTTACCGAACCGGAGGAATAAAAGCTGCTTGTCACCCATTCTGCAAAATTGTATCTTATAGTGAAGGAATATTCTTTACTAAGGGAGTTGTCTCAATATTACAATAATCGATTTCAGAGTAGAAAAAAGATATATAGCTTTTGAGGATGTCATAGCTAGAAGTTCGTTTAATATCCTTCTTATGTAGAGGCCACCATTCCCAGCTCGTGAATTAATGTATGGTTTTTCCTCATTTGCTGACCAAAATGTTACATTATTTATAACTTCTACACTCTCATTCATTTTTTTGTTCTCAGATTTGTTTAAACCTAAAAAACCAAGACCAGTGTAGTTTTAGTAAATCTTTATATCCTTTCAAACTGGCAGTTCCCATGTCGACTTCTTTAAAATCTCATTCTCTGATATAAAAACTATTTATTTAGAATGGAGTTGTCCTGAGAAGCTATTACTTTGATTTGCAAAGTCTAACGGTTAAACAAGAAGTGAAAAAAAATTGCAGAGAGTAGGCGCTAGTTAGGAAAATATTTCTTACAAGATTGTTTTTTTTTGTTTACCTTAAGTTTGTTGAAGACAACTGAGACTTTGATTGTGCAATTTGTTTGTAAACAGTGATAGATAAACCACTTTGATTGTGCAAGTTGTTTGTAAACAGTGATAGATAAACCACTTTGATTGTGCAAGTTGTTTGTAAACAGTGATAGATAAACCACTTTGATTGTGCAAGTTGTTTGTAAAGAGTGATAGATAAACCACGTTAGCTTCTAAAACTTCATCTCATCTATATTTTTTTTGACAAAGTTATGATCAAATAATATTTAAAAAAAAAACTCTTTTTAATCGCAAGATCTTTAATGGCGAAATTGGAAGAAACTTCTTTTTTTACTTCTTTTTTTTTTTGGTTGAAAAAAGTTCACTCAGCTCATATACTATCTCAATGTTTTTAAATAAAGTAAATAAATCTTCAGAATTCCTAAAATTTCTACCATTCGATGAGTTAATGTAAGAAAGGTTTAAAAGCAGTGCCCAATTTAGACAAGTGCTCAGTTTTTTTAACATTTTAATTCTTACCAAAGACCAATCTGTTCTTTCTATATGTGATTTAGTTTTATATACAAAATATAGAATTAAAAATGCTACTTTAGACTTAAATAAATAACCAAATTACAGTCATGTGTGACTGACACAAAATTTCTAAGCATAAAATAGGGCTCGTTTATTATTCATTTACTCCCCAGTTCTCCTCCGGCCCTTACACCCCAAGCCACACACACACACACACAATAAATATAGAAACTATCCAATATACTTCACCTTTATCTTCTCAGCGATTCCCTCAGCGCCCCCTAACATCCGGTCACCAGCCCATTTAGGACGACAGAAAGGTAAAAAAAATTAACGGAAAATAGAATCTGTATAACTGGTCATCTAGATCAACAACGTACAAATCTAGATTAAAGAATGATGCTTTCTTGCAGAACTATCAACCTACATTATTGATTGGATCTAAGTAATATTAAAACTCGAAGAACTCCTGACTATGTCTGTTAAGATCTTCCTTGTCACCATATCATAAGAGACAAATGCTGTCAGAGAAGTATATACAATATATCTATTTCAAGCAATTATGAGTGATATTGCGTCTTATGCTTAACTAATAAAATGGCTCATCTTGCTTCAAAAATGCCATTGATTTTCATCGGTATATGGCTGTAGAGCATAAGTTATTCTTATATTTCACTGGTATGTCTTTGTGACATATCAATATTCAAATGTATCACAAGTATGTCATTGTGACATTTCTCGGTGTTAAGCTGATTAAGTCTCCAGCGCTAGGCCATCTGGGAACGATATATCTTCGAGGAAAGTCTAATAGAGGATTTACACTGAAATTATGCTGCTCTTGGTGAATCAGTAATGGAGATGATAAAATAAAAATAAACATTTTGACACTGAACATTTTGCAATTGATAATAGATTTCAGTCTATGTGGACACGTTTTTTTGTCAACTTATACCACTTCAGTCAGTGTTATTGTAGTTTTTTCAACCTTGAATCAAACATATAACATTAGAGCTCTTACTTCACGGAATCTATGCTACAGTTAGTCAGGTATAGTAAAATATATATAAAAAAGTACAATTATTCCCCCCCTCTCTCTCTCTCTCTTGCTCTGTCACTCTCTGAAAAATAATCCCTCCTTCCTCATTCAACTCAAATGACCCTCACCCGTCCCCACCTTCCTCTGTCTGTCTGTCTGTCTGTCTGTGTCTCTTTTCCTCTATGCTTTACTTCTTCTCATTCACGAAATCTTTCTCTTTTTTTTTGCTTTCAGTAAATTCCCTGAGGAACACTTAGTGTCCAGATTTTAACACCCACCATAGGTCTAGCTGAATCACGTCTCCGTGTTTAATGGCTGTTTTGTTCCCAATTGATTTTTCACTTCCGCACCAGATGCTAACCTCAATGTTTTTGGCAACAAAAAAGCCCCTGGCAGCGTAAAAAAAATCAAGCTGTCTGCCCAAACCGCCTCTCTTTAATTGATTGAGAGTCATTCAGTAGTCCAGGCGTGGCGTTTTGGGCTAAGTGTACTCTTCAGGTTTTCTCATTTTATGATCTGAGCCAACTCTGCTTGGAAGATGTTAGAAGATTTAATCTCATGCTGTGGATATCAGTTACAGGGTAAGGTTGAATGTCTATTCGTAGAAATCGTTTAATTCCCTCTCATCCTATTTGAATTGAAAAGCACCATATGAAATAAATCACTAACGTATTGAAGGACTTCTAAGTTGAAGAAAAAAAACCCTTAGTACTGTTAGTTTCTGTTGTGAAGAGATTCTATAGAATGAAGCATCGGGAGAGCATGAGGCTCAGCAGATTCTCTAATTCTTTCAAAAGCTTTTATAGAATAGCGTTGTGAAGCAATTTCCCCTTCAATCCTTTAGTCTGAGCCCGAAGTCCTAATGTTTCAAAATGCTCAATAAATGTTGTATGTCTAGGTTTTCCCGAGACAAGGGACAAACCTGAAAATAGTTGTAGACATTCTTTGTCTTCTAAAGTAATAGCCTTTCTGACGCGTTTGTCGCTCTGCACTTTCCTTTTTTCTGATCTGTAGGTTTTGTCTGTTATGTGCACTAACTGCTGGCTCATGTCTGTCTTTTGCCATCTCCATAATGTCCAGTCTATAGTCTTTGGCCCATGGCACTGCTCTCCATCATTTTACTTGCAGCCACACTGTGGTACTGATGGAAGAGGCTCAAAATCGACTTAAACTGGGGTTATTTCCTTAAAATGTTTTGGTACTCTGACTGGTGCATAGTCATCATCTGGAAAAACACAGACAAAAAGAAAGCTGAAGGATGAAGGGAGGGAGGAAAGGGGAGGGAGAGGGAAAATAAGATGCATGAATAGAAAAACAACAACAACAACAACAACAACAACAACAAGAACAACAACAAGATACATGATTAGAGACGGACAGAATACATGAAATCAGCTTAAAACATTTCAAGACAATTAGAACAGAAATAATTCATGATTCTCAAAAAAATATTAACAAAGAATTATCAACCAATACGTACCTGGATCGAAGACTTAAATATGCTCAACTATCAATCTCAAGTTTAAAGCCAATGATTTTTCTCTAGATACCAGATAGTATCATGTTTATCTAGAACGTTAGACTGAACCGAAGATAATTAAAAAACATTCTTACCATCAGGTCCATCACCTGCGGCCATATGCTCATCTGTATCAAGTCCAAAAAGTAATGGACTGAGCTGGGGTGCGCTGAAAGAATAAAAACAAACAAAATAATAATAAAATATTCAAGTTTTTTAAGCCAAATTGACAGCACTTTCAAACCAAACAAAATGAAAGAACAAACAAATAAACACAAAATAAACCGAACATGGGCTAAATAATACCGGTTAAAAAAATAAAGTGCCTTTTGTCCAACTTTGATGATAGAATCTATACAACTGGAGTATAACAAGTGGACAGAGGAATAGGCCGAGAAGAGTAATTATTATCAGATTTTAATGAAAAGGGAAATCCATATCTAAATCTATATATTGACCCACACTTTTCAGTTCGTAGGGGTATTGATGAATCTAAATGTGCAATGCATTAAATAAAAATCTAGATCTAGTTCTATGTCCCCACTCACCATTTTATTCATCCTCATATGAATTTTCCTCTAGGCTAGCAAAATAGTTCTAAACAAGATCATGCAGCCCCCGCCCCTCACTAGCAACTTCTTGCGTTGTTGAGATGAGAGGGAAGCTATGGTTTTTGTTGTCGTTGTGGAAAGTATGGGACGATCCTTGTCCGCCATTTTGTATCATATGAACGAAACCGTAGCCAAGGCCAGTCCAGAGATGTGACTTCAAATTTTAACCACAAATAAATATATCCAAACAGTTAGTTTTATATCTACACTTTATTCCTTTTCAAAGAAAGTTTATTTATGTTTAGAAACTGAAACTTATTTAAAAAAAAAAACGCTAAAAAGAAGAAAAAAATGTTACTCTGGCAGACAGAGTGTTTCATGTAGAGGGGTATGAGATGAGCATAAATTCTAGATTGATGTAGAACACATGCATCCCTGCGCACTGCTATTCAATAGATGACAGTGGGTAACACGATCGTTTTGATATATAATAGTAAGGGTGTACTGTGTTGAAGGTCACCGAAATTACGAGTTTAAGTACGAAATAGAATAGTTTATGTGAAAAATTATCGTCTCCGTCCAAAATTTTGCAATATCATACTTCAAAAAAATACATTAAAGCACACATTTATAGCAAAAGTTGCTTACATGCCTTTGGGATGAGAAAATGAAAATGGTTAAAGTTTCTTTTGAAACACATATTTCCAAACACCTAGACTGTAACTTTACCATCTTTTTTTTTTCATTTTATCTCTATTGCCGTTTTTAGCAGGTGGCATCATGATTTGCTAGTGTTGCAGGGAGCAATTAAGAGCATAAAAACGCGACTTGCCTCACTCACTCATTAAGTCAGGGTTATTTATGTTCAACTGATCTTAACATAAACTGAGTGGTGTTGAGCTTCCCTAATGAAACGATTCTCAACGTCTATAGACAGAGACAGACACCAGTCACCAGACATAATAATAACTTTATATCCGTCCATAACACCGACTTCAAGATTTTCGCTGCCCACCAATATGACCTTTATGAGCTTTGCAAATCTGGAATTGAGCAGGTTTAACCTTTATTCAGCAAATGTTATGATCTAATGGAATGAACTATTACAAGGAAAAAATACTTTGGGTGTTTGTCCAGAAAACGATAATTCCGATATTCGAGTTTACAGAACGGCTCTTAGGTCAAACATTTCTCCACTAAATTCAGTCTGACCTCTCTGTCATAACGTTGAAAGCTTCACATTCAGTGAAACTGACGACTAAACAGTTGGTTGAGATCAGGGTATTTGCTTTATAAATGTTAGTTCGCAAGGAAGCTGGCTCAGCGCTTAAAAACACAGGGCTTAACTATGGTTTTAGTAAACATGCTAATTACTATCTGAGTTTTTATCCACATCAGGTTCACCCTTTGCTGATTGGAATTAGCTTCGAAGTATAAAGAGTGTTTAATACAAACACGTTTTTTTTTTTACTGAACTCCCACATAAAAGATTAAAGTGGAGTATACTTCAGTTTCCCTAATAAGTTATGTTTTCTTTATAGTAAAAAAAGAGCTGCTTTTGTTAAAAATTCCAACTTGGGTCTCACCTGTTCAAGAAAACTCATTTATTTTCCTATCATTGAGATTGTGAGATCACAGTGAGATCATTCAGGTGTAAAAACATTTAAAATCAACGTTACTGAAAATTTAAAAAAAAGAGAGTTCTGAAACAAAATGCACTTCATCTTAAGTTTACTGACGCCACTAAAAGTTTGGCCAGAGGTGTTAATTTTTTTTTTTAATCATTTAAAATAATGTAGATTCTTTGAAAAAGGGCGATGGATTTTCTTTCATATATTCAGATAAAATCTTGATGTCTCTTTTTCTTTTTAAATCTACAGAGCCCTTAACTTCAATCCTTTAGCTTTTACTTTAAGGATGTTCACCAAGTGATTATTATTTTATAAACGTTGAATTTACAATTATAATGATGGGAAAGGCCGTAGAATATCAGCATGGGGTGAAGTGTTGGTAGTGGCCGCGCTGTAATATACAGACTTAATGCGGCGCGTGCGGCAATAAAGAGAAGAATTGCATTTGTTTCCGTTGTTTTTTTTTTATCTTTCATTGTAGCTACTTCTTTGGAAAACCAGCAATAAATCTTTATGACCAGTGTAAAGTCTGCGCGTGCTGAGAACGATATTTCGCTGATTTTTTTTATCGATTCTGCCCGTTTTTGCTGCACGTAAAATACATTTACTAATACCATCCTCTGCTCTATCTATCTGTCTGTTTTCGTCATTTCCCACCATCCCCCCTCTCTCTCTCTGTCTGTCTGTCTCTCTCTATATCTCTCTCTCTTTCTTTTTCATCTATCTATCTATCTATCTATCTATCTATCTATCTATCTATCTATCTATCGATCTACCCTTTCTCTCTGAATCTGAGCCACTTTCATTCTGATTTCTGTCAAAACATCCAAATTATTTCTTCTTCTTACACTCTTCCGTCCTATTCCTTGAAATAAATTATAATTATGCAAGGCTATGAGAAAGAACAGCATAGGTTAAGCATTGCTCCAAACACTCACGTTTTGAGACTTTTGTTACTGAGACGATAGAGCATTAAACTAGTATCAAGAGACAAATCTGGGATTGAGATTCTTACTTATTTTGTCTCTTTACACACTAGGGTGTCCCCTTAAGAAAAAACAGTTACTAAAATCAAATAAAAAGCAGGTCATAAACCAATATTCCACTGTCATCTTTGAAAGGTATGTCATTTATTGTATTACCAGTTATATAGTAGCTCAAAAATTAGGCCAATTAAACGCGTTACTAAGAAATTATGATAGCTTTAATAATTTTTTTAAGTTGAAGATAAGATTGAAAAGAAAATAAATTCTTGTGTTTCGATCCTATCAACCCTTTCATTGATTCATAAATTAAAATTAGTTTTCTTCGAATCTATAAATAAATAAAAAATAATATTTTTACATATGCTGTTCATATATCAAGACAACGCGTTTGTTTTCTTCCATCAGAAGTTCTGGTACTTCAGTTACGAATAAAAAAAACTTAAAAATGTGCTTCCTGATCGATGAGTGAGTATGGATTATTTTGCTCTTATGGAAAGAAATACGATATTTGAAAAAGAAATTATAATGAACAATTTCTATTTGATAAGCATGAAATTATTATGGAGTTGCAGTTAAGTAATATCTAACAATTTGACCTTAAAAAAGGAAGGAAAAACCTAGTTTGGGAAGCTCGAGAATCTTTTTTAAAGGAGATGGCGTCCACGCCAGTGTGCGAGCCTTGCCGTGACAAATCCAGTCTAGAATCTTTGTCTCCGTTGAATTCATCGACTTTCCTCTTCACTTAATAATGGTTGTTTGAAATAAATTGGGTCCCTTGTTCAGTTGGCTGGTTCTAGAATACACAAGATAAACTATGCAGAGAGAATGAGAGAATTCATTCAGTCAGTCTATACATGATTCCCGCCATGGTTTTGAGCGCAGTTTGCATAAAGCTTAGTATTTTTTAAAGACTCTAAGTGTAAATTGTCTGTCTATGACGCCTCACAAACCTGTCGATAAATATAAGTAATAAAAATCAGCCATTCCAAGGAAGCGGAAAGATCGTGAAATATCTTCAATTGGATTCATCAAGATAACGGATGAGGTTGGTGTCCCGAGCAGACCAGGTGCTGGGACATCTACATCTATACGGCCGCACAGTGGATTGAGAGGTCCTAGAAAACCTTCCTCACCATTGTGTGTGTCTCTATGTGCTCTAGGTTTAAAGTGTTTTATGTGCCTTAATTTTAACTCTAATTTAAACGGGGCGAGGAAAGCAAAAGACGAGAACCAACGAGTGCAAGAATAATTATCAGGTTTATCAAGGAAAATTATGCCAAAATGTAGCAAAAAGAAAATACCATTAAAAGTAACTTTTCCATTTCAGTTCGATAATGAATGATAACAAGTCCTTTTACTTTTTTAAAAGCATTCTTTATCCCGTAATATTGATGCCAAATTTCTATAAGAATCATTAATTCAAAATGAAGCGCACATGTGTTTGAAAACCAAATGTTAAGAATTTTTTTTTAGCCTTAACACAACCATACTGTGAATGTAAAGACTGACTAAAACCAAAGAGATTATGACATCCTTGCACCAAAAAAATTTACAACGAAAGAAAATCAAAGCAGGTGTGAAACAGTTTGAAAAGTGAGACACAAAACTAGACATTTGAATAACTGCAGCTTTTCTACTTTAAAAAAATTTGTAAAGCTGTCATGTAAGTGGCAAAACTATGGCGTTACTCAAAACTAAGCGGGTGATTTGTGTAGGAACCACGCTTAACACCTCACAGTTAATACCGACCAGCAAAAGGTGAACCTGATGCAGATGAATGTCAGATACTATGTTCACTTAAAGAGTGAGTTAAGTCCTGTAGTAACAGGACCGAGCTCCATCAGACTTGACATTTATAAAGCAAACACTATGGTCTCGACAAACTGAAACGCCATTTGCATTGATTTTTTTCACATGCTTTATCTCACAAGCAACATTTTTTTTCCGAGAAAGTTTTGGTCTGAGAACCTTTATATTAACTCAAATATATGAAATATTATATTTGGGCAAAAAAATCAAAGTACATTGTTCTGTAAGTTTTACATTTTGCTTTTGTTGAATCCAAAAATTTGCTGTAAAAATTTAAGCCAGCTCATCTCCAGTGTCGCAAAGGTTTGCAAAGGTATTTCTGGGAGACTAAAACCTTCAACTTGATGGTCATACCATTCATATAATGTTGGCAAATATCAGGGTATTATTTATCTGTTGTCAGCTTTAACTCTTTACGAAAGTATTCATAAGAGACTAAGAACCACTTTATTTAGTAAAAACCACTTGCTCTCAATTGAAAGTTAAGATCAGGTTGTGAAAAAATATGAAATTTCAGTTCAAGGAATACGTGCCACCCTTGTATGGCTCTGACTGTCTTGCTGTGACGATAGCAAAATAATACTTTAATATTTGGCCAGTGAAAGCTATATAAGACAACAAATTAGCACTTTTATTGTATTTTTTTTAAACATTATAAAACATGTTCAATGCTCAAAGATTATGGTTATTTTTGAATCAACAGGACTGCAAAAAAGAGTAATATTTATGTAAATGTTAGCATCATTATCATGGGTCGTATATTACTTACTATCTTTCATCCCTTTTTCTTCATTTTGAAAAAAAATTTCTTGCTTATATCTTTTGTTGTTAGAGTCAACATATGCGATTTTTTTCATCCACAAATTAAAACATGTACCAAATTCTATACATATCCTTCAGTGTAAATTATTTCCAAATATATATATATATATATATATATATATATATATATATATATATATATATTCTTAACGAAAATCTCTTCCAAACGTTTGCGATTAATGTTATGTTCCACTTAAACCGAAAGTAGGGTAGTGAAACGATTTCTATGAATAGACATTCAACTCTACCTTGTAACCGATGTCCACAGCATGAGATTAAATCTTCTAACATCTTCCAAGCAGAGTAGGCTCAGATCATAAAATGAGAAAACCCGAAGAGTACACTTAGCTCAAAACGCCACGCCTGGACTACTGAATGACTCTCAATCAATTAAAGAGAGGCGGTTTGGGCAGACAGCTTGATTTTTTTAGACCCTCCAGGGGCTTTTTTGTTGCCAAAAACATTGAGGTTAGCATCTGGTGCGGAAGTGAAAAATCAGTTGGGAACAAAACAGCCATTAAACACGGAGACGTGATTCAGCTAGACCTATGGTGGGTGTTAAAATCTGGACACTAAGTGTTCCTCAGGGAATTTACTGAAAGCAAAAAAAAAAGAGAAAGATTTCGTGAATGAGGAGAAGTAAAGCATAGAGGAAAAGAGAGACAGACAGACAGACAGACAGAGGAAGGTAGGGACGGGTGAGGCATTTGAGTTAAATGAGGAAGGAGGGATTATTTTTCAGAGAATGACAGAGCAAGAGAGAGAGAGGGAGATAGATAGAGTGAGAGACACACACACACAGAGAGAGAGAGAGAGAGAGAGAGAGAAAGGGAGAGAATAAATTGTGCTTTTTCTTGTATAATATATATATATATATATATATATATATATATATAGTTCCTATAACCTGACTAATTGCAGTGATTGAGAATGTCGCATTGTTCAAAGCATAGAATCCGTAAAATAAGAGCTCTGAATGTGGTACATGTTTGTTTGATTTAAGGTTGAAATAAACTATCATAACACTGACTGAAGTGTTAAAAGTTGAGAATGTAACGTGTCGACATTGACTGAAATCTATTATCAATTTCGAAATGTTCAGCGCCTAAATATTTATTTTCATTTTATCATCTCCATTACTTATTCAACAAGAGCAGCATAATTTTGGTGTAAATCCTCTATTAGACACTAGGTGTTCCTAAGGGAAGTTACCAATTGTAAAAAGGAAAGCTTTAGCAAATGAGAAGAATTACGAGGTAGAAGAAAAGAGAGAGCGAAAGACAGAGAGAGGGAAAGAGAGAGAGAGAGAGAATGAGTGAGAGAGATACAGACAGACACACAGACGGACAGACAGAGAACGGTGAGGAAGGGGATGGGATGTGCTTTGACTGAGGCAGTAGGCCAGTTTACCGATCAACACTATCTGAACACTATGCACTTAAATGTGCTACATAAAAAAGACACATTAACAAAAAAGAAAACAAAACCAGATTTTGTAAGTATAGGAGGAAAGCATATGCAATACGACTGGAAGAAATGCAAAAATCCAAGACGCATAAACAATTTCTATTGAGAGATAACTTTCTAGACAAACAGTAAATAAAAAAGCAGGTTTATAAAGCAGATATTTTGACACAGAAAGATTAAAGGAGAGAAAAAAGGAGAATTAAGTTAATGTTGTCGGGGGAAAAAAAAAAGATTTTTCATTCAACAAAGTGGCGACATGACGGGAACAAACTTCACCAGCCCAGACGACAACCCAGCAAAAGCTAATTTAGAGATGAAACTTTCTTTTCTTAATTCCTACAAAGTGATTTACAGCTCGACTCTACGATAAACATCAGATAGTAATACAAAGTCTGACCTCGAGGAAAGTGTCCTGTCATGATGGCAAATGAAAGCTCCAAGGTCGGTTTATCTTTTTACAGGGCAGACTGTATCTGTGCTTGACCAAAAACAACAGATCTAATTTCCCAAGCCAAAAACCCAATTGTAAGAAACATTACAAAACTCAACTCTTGATATCTGGGGGAATCTCCCCTAAAAATCTATATCAAACAAACGGTAGATGTTCTTCACTGTCATATATAGCGTGAATGGGGAAGATAAAATAATCTTGCAAGGTGTATGGAACTTCAATAACAACCGCTTATGATAATGATCAAAGCATAAAAAGAATAAGATTATCCCACAAATAGCCAAGGGAATAAGGGATAACAGAAATAGAATATATGAAACTCTAATGAAAAGAAACACAAAAGAACTTGAAACTATTCATGAAAACAATAATTAGGTAAAGTCTCTTTGTGCGACTATAGTAGCTTTGAATTTCAATTCTTTAGTAATGCTTAAATACTCTCCACGCTAAGAATATCCAACAAGCGTTTATTTAAAAAAAATTACAAACATACATTATTATGAATAAATGGGTAGATTTTTTAATAATAATAATTACAACACACTTGTTGTAAGAAAAAGTTATGTAGCAGAGTAATAGCAAAAGATTACAGATTTGTATAGAGTAATCACAGTTATCACATGGCCTTGCAACTGCACAAAGTTGGAGGAAATATTGCATTCGGTTCGGTTTTTTACTCTACCTACGCCTTTGACAAACAAGCAATAAATCTTTGCGACTTGTGTAAAGTCTGCGCATGTTGGTCATTCTTTTTTCCTGATATCTGATCGATTCTGGATGATATTGGTCGTAAACCAAAGCCTCTAGCATGGGTTGCGAAACATCGTAAAGTTTCTACTCATTTACTGCCTCTATTTATCCGTGTTACCTTTTTCTAAGTCTTCTTACTTTGTCTTTTTTTGACTTCCTCCCCCCCCCCTCTCTCTCTCTGTCTCTCTCTCTCTCTCTCTCTCTCTCTTTCTCACTGTCAACACGTTTTCAGTCTGAATCTCAGTCAGTTTTTTTTTTTTTTTCTTTTCGCTATCAAGATATTCAAACAATATCTCGTCTTGCAGTTTCCGCCGCATTTAAATCATCTTATATAAATTTAGGTAGGAAATAATTTGCAGTGTGCAGATTATATTACGCCTTCAAGCAATCACATTTTGAGAACTTTATAACGGGGACGGAACAGCATGAAATTGGAATCGAAAGGGCAAACCTGGGGCGTTTCAGATATGCACAGAGGATGTCGCATAAAGCATGATAATAACGAATGAGATTGAAATAGTTAAATCAAGTGTTAAAGCTCAATCATTATTTTTGACTAGCTGGAGTAAAACATTGCTGAACATTTGTATATAAATAATACCAAGACTGTGCTTTTAATTTTTTTTTTCAGAAGTATTGACACTGCAATCTTAAAAGAAAAAATAATAGCCTATTATTTTATGCGGATCGAGATATGATTATGGATTAAACTGTTATAATTGTAAAAACGAAAAGAAAATTGAAAATGAAAATTAGGCTCGAGTGTTCTGAGAAAGAAACTCATGAGCATGTATATAAGAGGTAGAAAAATTAAATGATGAATATTAAGATAAAACCGATTTCATTTTCGACATTCTTTTTCCAAACAAACAATTTCCAGTCGTACCCAGGCTCTTTTTTATCAATAAAGATTTATAACTTCACGTTTGATACAATGATAGAGACTGCTGTAGCTTAACGTTTTACAGTTTGTACTGAAATGTAGAGAGAAATCTCTATGTAAACCGACTTCGAGAGAAGCTTCTGTGGCTGTGTTCAAGTCTGGAGATGGATCCAGTGGAAGACACCTGTCTCCAGTCTCTCGTCATGAGATTTTATCGTTTGAGAAATAATGAAGGCTTTTTTTTTGCAGTATGCTAGCTCTAGATGTACGAGGGAATCTAAGCAGAGAAAGCACTATTATGATTACACGATTACCGCTATGGTTAGAGTGGAATTCTTATGTAGCATAATATACATATAAATCTTTTTTTTTATTCCCTGCATGTAAATTGGCTATGATTTCTCAAAAACCTTGGAAACAATAAAGGTATGTTGAAATAATGAAAAAGAGGGCGATAAAGGGAAATAAATATGATATGTACCAAATGATATATGAGAAATCAGAATAAGGAGATAAAAAGAAACAAACAGAAGAAGCGAGATAGTTGTAGGTGACTATAATTTCTCCAACCAGTTTATATCCATTTTACAGCCTGCTCCATCTATGAAATAGAGATATTTTCCTATCTCTAACAAATTATGATTATTTTTGAAAATTCCTCAAAAGCATGGTTAAAAAATCTGTTTTCGTGCAGACTCATTTCGCTGAATGTAAATGCGAAGCATTTGAGCGGAGCCAAGCCAGTAAAATTTTTGTCAAAAATTGGAAAAGAAACTGAAAGCATACACAGCCTCTTTTGTAATCCTATATATTAAAATATGGTAATGAATTACTTGTCTTTGATCAGCATATTTGTTTTCTTTAATCTAGTTTGAGCATCATTTAAATTTGAAGTTTTTCTCGTTTCCTTGATTTTTCTTTTCTTTTCTAAAAACTTCATTACCTAGAGTGCACCTTTGCAGTCTCTTTGTTGCTGCGCCGCGCTCCAGGGCAGGTCTTGTCTGAACGACCTAAGCTGTTGATCGAATAATACAAAATCTTGACACAGTGGAGCGTTCACTCCATGAGACAAATAGCATGGCACACACACCAAAAAAAAAAAAAAACAACAACAGGCTTTTATCTTAATACATTTGGCTTCTTTTGAAAGGCGACATTGATCGTTTTAGCTTTTCCTCTCAGGCTTCTATAGGCTGAACCTTAGACCGCTTTTGCCTCCCACTATCTGCCAAAGAGGAAAACTAATGCAGCGACAAATAAAAGAAAGAAAGAAAGAAAAGTGGAGAAAAGTTGTAAAAGGGTGGAAAAACGTTTTCATATCGAGAGCAGGAGGGGGCGGGGGGACTGATTGATAAATGGCTTAAGAGGGGGAAAAACGAAAAAAAAAAAAGCGAGGGGGGGGGGGAGGGGGGAGGAGGAAAGCTCTCCCAGGTGTCCCAGATGAGACAACTTCATGACAAGTAAAGACACATCGGCGTTCCGTCGATCCGTCCAAACGTTCATTCCTCATTTAGCCATATTTATGGCAAACATCTATTGGTGAACAACAGTTTAAGGAAGGACAAATTTCTTTGCTAAGATTTAAAATTGGTCATTACTTTTTTGTTATAAATATTCAAATTGAGAAACCTTATTAATATCTTGCTTTGAAAATAAAAGTCCTTCGTCATAAATAAAGATTGAGACTTCTCTAACACATCTAAATTACCAGCCTGCAGTTTTTATGCCAATCTCATGTAGTAGGAATTCGATGATTTTTTTCGCCATTTTCAAAATCTGTAAAATCGTCAGCAGTTCTTTTGTGCGCAAAGTTGAAGTAATACGGCAATATTAACAAAAAGGGAGTAAACGTAGTTTTAATAATTCAACTGCTATGAAAGAGGATGTTTTTCAGAATGAAAGGAAGGAAAAAGTTTCTATATCCTAACATTTTTCTAATCATAATAAAACGCACTAGCAAACTTACAGAATTAAATTTTTGTTGGTTTTATATACTGATAAAACATAACGTTAAAACGGCAACGAAAGAATGTTTGCGGTCTTTTCTCATGGGCATGATAACGGAAAGGACAATAAAAACTGGATCCATGATCCTCAATAGAGATCGATCGGTCTGCAAGCCAACATCTTGAACCACCCGAGTGATCTGGATCTAAAAACTCCAAGAGCCCGCGCCTGGGACAGACATCAATGATGCAAGAGGCAGCTCAAAACATTCTCCACTGAACACCTCGGATGTAAGGGCCCCAGCCAAATGAAATCATTAAAAAAAGTATTTCAGATATCGCGCAAAAAGCGTTTGAAATTATCTAACTATGCTAATTATTCATGTCGAAGAACGCTTTATGCTTCTCTGGTTTCAAGATTGAAATGAAACTGCTTCTCTAAAATACACCTCAGTATTATTTTGATAAAATATAACTCCATGTATATTGACGTGTAAGTTTATCTGCTGTCATGCACGAACGTACAAACATTACTATTCGTCTAAAATATAGTTGAGATTCGAATAAAAAGAAAACAAAAGTTATCTCTCTTGTTTCATCTCTGTTTAGGCAGAGAAATCGATGCACTTAGCAAAAGCAAATTAATGGATATTTAGTTGGATTTTTTTTTCTTTTTTTTCTCCTCTCAAAAATATTTCATCTGTGCGCATTGGGCCGACAAATTTGTACTCTATTGATCTTATCTGACTAATAGTGATCGTAGCTGTATAGAGAAGAGACATCATAAACACTAGAACACGAAACAACTTATTGATGCAATAGTGTTTGAAACACCGAGTTTGTCAATAGCAAATGCACTGCTGTTTTTGTTAAAATATTTTCCGTTTCAATTATGTCCATTTGATAACTTGGTGGTGTTATAGGCTGGGCATGT
This sequence comes from Elysia crispata, assembly GCA_033675545.1. Taxonomy (NCBI): domain Eukaryota; kingdom Metazoa; phylum Mollusca; class Gastropoda; family Plakobranchidae; genus Elysia; species Elysia crispata. The sequence continues at coordinate 1,772,056 of JAWDGP010001678.1, read as the reverse complement.
ATTGTTTTTAATTTAATTTTACGTAGCTTTTAAAAACGCGCAAAAATGCTTGAAAGAATTTATGATGTTTCCGGCGGGGTAAATGAGAATAGAAATATATATATATATATATATATATAAAGAAAGAGAGAGAGAGAGAGAGAGAGAGAGAGAAAGAAAGAGAGAGAAAGAGAGAAAGAGAGTGAGAGAGTGAGATAAAAAGAGAGAGGGAGAGAAACAGAAAAAAGGAAATAAAAGTGTGGGCGTGAAAGATTCATTAAGAGAGGGAGATACCAGAGTGCGAGAGAGAGAGAGAGAGAGAGAGAGAGAGAGAGAGAGAGAGAGAGAGAGAGAGAGAGAAACAGAGACAGAACAGAGACAGAGACATAGAAAGAGAGAAAGAGAGAGAGAGAGAGAGAGAGAGAGAGAGAGAGAGAGAGAGAGAGAGAGAGACACATAGAAAGAGAGAAAGAGAGAGAAAATGGGTAAGACAACGGAAAGAAACACATGCCCAACATTCCTCATTGCCTCTGCTTTAAAAACTGTAAAATCAAAGAAAACTCACATTTTCTCCTGTAAGCAGATTAAAAAAAACATAACAAATCTCTATTTATTTTTGCAAAAAATCTTTGTTTATAAAGGCTAGGCTTGAAAAAAAAAATTTAAGGAAAGTTTTCCATTCCAAGCAATTCGATTGTGAACATCGTTTGGCCTTAAATAGCTGAACAAAGGAAGCAACTAGAGAGCGCATGACAGGTGCAGGTGGCAATAGCCACACAAGAGTTGGGGCCATTAAATCTTATTTTGAAAACTAACCAAGCGCAGCTATGGATTAGGAAATAAACCTTTTTCTTAGTTACTTTTTTATTGCTACGATGGCTTTTTTTTATATTGCGCCATCTAATACAGTCATATATCTCTCTCGAAATGGGAAAAATGCTTTTTTTTCCTTGTTTCAATTTTCCTTTAAATAAGAAACATAACACAAAGTTTTGTTTTTGCCTAATTAAAGGGTTCTTTATGCATATACTAACTTTACAGGAGTCACCTAGGACGTAAATCAGGGAAGAAGCAATGTTTTGAGCTGGCGTGGGAAATTTCCTTGAAGTCTTCAGAGGTTGTTGGACACTAATAGCGATATTACATTGTAATGATACTCGTTTACTACATCCTAGCAGTGATATCACAGGGTAACTATTCTCGACCACTTATCTTTAACAACGATATTACAGTGTTATATTACTCGGCCACTATACCCTAACAGCGATATTACAGTGTAATAATACTCGGTCACTATACAACTACAGCAATATTAAAGTGTAATAATATTCAGCCACTAAACTCTAACAGCGATATTACAGTGTAACAATACTCGGCCACTAAACTCTAACAGCGATATTTCAGGGTAACAATACTCGGCCACTAACCTCAAACAGCGATATTACAGTGTAACAATACTCGGCCACTAAACTCTAACAGCGATATTACAAAGGAACAATACTCAGTCACTAAACTCTAACAGCGATATTACAGTGTAACAATACTCGGCCACTAAACTCTAACAGCGATATTACAGTGTAACAATACTCGGCCACTAAACTCTAACAGCGATATTACAGTGTAACAATACTCGGCCACTAAACTCTAATAGCGATATTACAAAGGAACAATACTCAGTCACTAAACTCTAACAGCGATATTACAGTGTAACAATACTCGGTCACTTAACTCGGCCACTAAACTCTAACAGCGATATTACAGTGTAACAATACTCGGTCACTTAACTCAGTAACTAAACTCTAACAGCGATATTACAGTGTAACAACACTCGACCCCTACACAATGACAGCGATATTACATTGTAACAACACTCGGCCACTAAACTCTAACAGCGATGTTACAGTGTAACAATACTCGGCCATTATACACTAACAGCGATATTACATCGTAATAATACTGGGCCACTAAACAATAACATTGATATTACAGTGTAACAGTACTTGGCCTGTAAACTATAAGTGCGATATTATAGTGTAACAACACTCGACCACTACAGATTCACAGCGATATTACAGTGTAACAATACTCGGCCACTAAACTCTAACAGCGATATTACAGTGTAACAACACTCGACCACTACACATTGACAACGATATTACAGTGTAACAACACTCGACCACTACACATTGACAGCGATATTACAGTGTAACAACACTCGACCACTAAACTCTAACAGCGATATTACAGTGTAACAACACTCGACCACTACACATTGACAACGATATTACAGTGTAACAACACTCGACCACTACACATTGACAGCGATATTACAGTGTAACAACACTCGACCACTACACATTGACAGCGATATTACAGTGTAACAACACTCGACCACTACACATTGACAGCGATATTACAGTGTAACAACACTCGACCACTACACATTGACAACGATATTACAGTGTAACAACACTCGACCACTAAACATTGACAACGATATTACAGTGTAACAACACTCGGCCACTACACATTGACAGCGATATTACAGTGTAATAATACTCGGCCACTACACATTGACAGCGATATTACAGTGTAATAACACTCGGCCACTACACATTGACAGCGATATTACAGTGTAATAACACTCGGCCACTACACATTGACAGCGATATTATAGTGTAATAATACTCGGCCACTACACATTGACAGCGATATTACAGTGTAACAACACTCGACCACTACACATTGACAGCGATATTATAGTGTAACAACACTCGACCACTACACATTGACAGCGATATTACAGTGTAACAACACTCGGCCACTACACATTGACAGCGATATTACAGTGTAATAACACTCGGCCACTACACATTGACAGCGATATTACAGTGTAAAAACACTCGGCCACTACACATTGACAGCGATATTACAGTGTAACAACACTCGACCACTAAACATTGACAACGATATTACACTGTAATAACACTCGGCCACTACACATTGACAGCGATATTATAGTGTAACAACACTCGGCCACTACACATTGACAACGATATTACACTGTAACAACACTCGGCCACTAAACATTGACAACGATATTACACTGTAACAACACTCGACCACTAAACATTGACAACGATATTACACTGTAACAACACTCGGCCACTACACATTGACAGCGATATTACAGTGTAACAACACTCGGCCACTACACATTGTCAGCGATATTACAGTGTAACAACACTCGGCCACTACACATTGACAGCGATATTACAGTGTAACAACACTCGGCCACTACACATTGACAGCGATATTATAGTGTAACAACACTCGGCCACTACACATTGACAGCGATATTATAGTGTAACAACACTCGGCCACTACACATTGACAGCGATATTATAGTGTAACAACACTCGGCCACTACACATTGACAGCGATATTACAGTGTAATAACACTCGGCCACTACACATTGTCAGCGATATTACACTGTAACAACACTCGGCCACTACACATTGTCAGCGATATTACAGTGTAATAACACTCGGCCACTACACATTGTCAGCGATATTACAGTGTAATAACACTCGGCCACTACACATTGTCAGCGATATTACACTGTAACAACACTCGGCCACTACACATTGGCAGCGATATTATAGTGTAACAACACTCGACCACTACACATTGTCAGCAATATTTCAGTGTAATAATACTCGGCATTTTAAATTTTCCATTGGTTGCTCACAATTAGGAAGCTTTATATATTTATATTATTCTGCCACTGTTGCAAAAGACAAAAGTATTACCTTTTTTTTCTATTTTTATTATCAATAAATAATTTATCATTCGAAACTGTATTTTGGTGGTTGTTTATCTATAACAATAGTTGCTAATATATGAAGCAGTGTCTTTTCATTTTCTTTTAAAAGTTTTATGAAATTTAGGGTTGCTTTCTGGGAAAGAAACCAATCGTTCAGGATCGGATAACGATGGGTCCGGATAATTCATAATTCCTAGCAAACAGTGCTGACTAAGTCAAAAGATCATTGAGCATTGAAAATATTTTTTTGTATTATGCATTTTTAAAATAAACTTTCTCAGTTAGTTTCCTCTGCCTCTTCTTTACTTTTATGCCTATTAATACTAATATATTTATATAAATATATATATATATATATATATATATATATATATATATAAATACATACAAGTTGTTTTACCTTTCACCCTTATTTGCGTAATGCATAACCTGGTCGTAATAAAGTCGAACTGAATTGAACTGAAATGAATCACGTCCAAACATCCAATCCTCTTTACTAGAAGAATCTAACCACAATACTTTGGTTTGGTAATTCGATGCTTTGCCTATTCGACCACTTAACTGATTGTTAAATTTCTTTGATGTGCTTTTGATCTCAAAAACCTCATTTAAAACAAATGGAGATCATAGGAGAGAGAGAGAGAGAGAGAGAGAGAGAGAGAGAGAGAGAGAGAGAGAGAGAGAGAGAGAGAGAGAGAGAGAGAGAGAGAGAGAGTTAAATAAGGTTTTGCGATGATGCTTAGAGGTAATATTTCATGAAATTTCAATTCCTTTTTGTTTAATATGGCATCAGTTAAAACAACTCTTTTATGCTCAGATAAGCCGACCAAGAGAACTGTTCATTTCGACTACAATAATTTTTATAGCATCAGATCACTATACATTTGGCTTAGTTCGAATCAATTTCTCGAGAGAGGTTTGTTTGGCCATGAATCTCGGTCAAGATTTTATATTTTAGCCGCGCACTTCGACCCTACCCTTCTTCGTCTTATGTGAAATAATTAATTTAAGTTATCCTCTCTGTACTCAAGAAATACGAGAGCTCTACGAGATAGTTTGTAATTTACATGATTTGATCAACAGCACGTGCTGGGCCGTCTGTATGGGTCTGCAGTTATGAATATGATTGAAATGTCTGGTGGAAGTTGTTCTCCTAACATCATAAATCTAATGTATTACATTTAGTGTAAATAGTATTTCGGTCAATAAATCAAACATTGAAGTGAAACCTCAACTGCATGTCCTATTCCAGTAAATACTCTCTGGGAAGCTTATAAAGTTCTGCGACTTAAATGTGAAAGGACCTCAGACGTTTTATTAATGATTTGTCTTCTTATAGTGGCTGAAGAGAAAAAAAAAGTCAGTAAAAGAAATGATTCTATCTTTTTTTAATACTCGTATGCATATGTTCATCATTTCGGCGTGGATGAACCAGGTTTTTAAAGATTTTCATATTTATTGATCTGTGAGTCCATGAATCACTGAACAAATCTTGGCGAAAGATAAGAAAACATGACTTTCTTTTATAAAAAAAATTTGGATCCCTGACATTATCAAAAACTCTACAAATACTTCTGATTCAACACTTCACCGCTCTAAAATTTTCCACGACAGAATATTAATGTAAACAGCATTACAAAAAAACTGTACAAAATTCTAAACTATCTATGAGACATGATGGAAGTCTCTAATCCTGGCAAGGGAGGCAATATGATTTTCGAACTCCATTCAAAAGAATATATATTAAAAAAAATTTCGCTTTTCTTTTCTCTTAACCTTGACCTATTTCTAAGGGTTGTTCACAGTTCTTTTTCATTTGCGGCCCATACGACCAAGCATAGTGACTGAAGCCAAACCCATCATATGAGCAGAAAGGCTCAAGTAAGATGTATTGAGGTAAATTACTGGATAATGATATTAATCAAATCGTGTTTTCCCGGCCTAAGGTAGCTATAGGGAGCACTTACCAATTACCCGACCGCTGTATGGATCCCTTGTGCACATCCCTCTTTCAGTTGAACCGGGAGACACAATTGGATAAAGACCTCCCTGAAACCCCAGGAGAACGTTGATCGATAAAAGCTAACCATTGAAGCGTCTCACTCAGTCGTAAAACTGAACGGTGAAGTTTTGTCGTACTTCACTGTAATGGTGGGTAGAACCAAAAGGACTGAATAAAAGACTCATTTTCAAAACAATTTACTTATTATCTTCAGTTGAAGGCTAATTACTGACTTTATAAAGTTTATGTATATCAAAAAGACCTCAATTTTGGGAAGGAAGTAAGCACAATAAATCCTTTCAAGGATTCATAGAAATAAGAAATAAGATTTGAATCTGTCCAGCATTGGCTAAGTAAAGAATACACCGTTAGTTATGGAAATAGCTTTTGAGGAATGCAATTAATACCATGATTCTACATTACAAGCCATCAATGGAGGTCTTTCAATACCTCATTACGTTTCAGAACAAGCCAACCACAGATGGATCACTAAATGAACTCCCAGAATGTCTATGGGTGCGATTTGGGGTTCAGTTTGCGACAAGTCTTGAGCCGGTCCTTTGTATCGGAAAGCTTGACTTCCTGTGTTCGCTCGATGGCAGTTTGTGTGCCCCTGTATGGTATTCACGGCTTTTTACGCTTAACAAGAAAACACATTTTAATACAGATGTTTTCGGGTGCTTCCAATTTTCAGTTGGGTGGGATGTATTTCGGAGGGTTGGTGGTAAATAAGTATGTACTCTTTAAAAGCTAGTTATCTATTTCCTTTTCTTCTTGCTTTGGACTTGGAATAAAAGATATGCTTCCGCATCTCCCATCTCTCTGCCTTGAATTAAAGCTTAATTAGGTTGTGTGTTACCAAAAAATTTATCTTCTTACTACACTTGAGAAATTTTTCGGATTATGGATCAGGCTTTAATTGTGCCTTTGCACACAAAAACTCAGGAAATTATATATCTTTTTTTTTTTTAACAAATCCTTATGCAACTTTGCTATTGTGATTCTACCGAACTGGTTATACAGGAGGAAAACAAAAGTGAGGTCACTGATATTGTTAAATCGTATGGACATATATGCATCCATCAATACATTTTTTCACACTTTGCTACGATCGGTGTGACAAAGCTCTGTATGAAAATTCAATTCGATTTAAAAAAACTCGACCTTGAGATAAAAAAGTGAAGTGAGGCTAAGTTGCGTAACGTGATGTAAACTCATGCAAATTCATTGATTTTCTTTTTGCACCTATTAACTTCCTTTCTATGTCAGGAATCAACAAACGGGTAATATTTTTTTCAAACGTAAGTTTTCAGAAACCTACCAGAGATTATGGACACAAATATAATATCTGCTTTTAGAGTCCCATTTAACAAGTAGAAATTGGTAGTGAGTTTACAGAGTGCCCCATTTATCTGAATTTGAGAATTTCATTACATTTAAACTAAACCAAATCTATTGGTCACTATACCTGTTTTTTTTCCGGTGCTTCACAACTATTCATGAAGCTCCACTGCGACATCAATTTAATTGACCGTACTACTACTTCTACTACTACTACTACTACTACTACCACCACCACCACCACCACCGCCACTACTACTACTTCTATTACTACTACTACTACTACTACTAGTAGTAGTAGTAGTAGTAGTAGTAGTAGTAGTAGTAGTAGTAGTAGTAGTAGTAGTAGTAGTAGTAGTAGTAGTAGTATAAGTAGTAGTAGTAGTAGTAGTAGTAGTAGTAGTAGTAGTAGTAGTAGTAGTAGTAGTAGTAGTAGTAGTAGTAGTAGTTGTTGATGTAGGGCTCTGTGCACCTTGCACAGCTTCTCTCTCTCTCTCTCTCTCTCTCTCTCTCTCTCTCTCTCTTGATTATTAAGGCTTACTCAGTCGGCGTTTCTAAGGAAAGATACACGTCATAATTTTTGTAAGAATGATTTATTTCCTTACTGTCACTTTAACCTTGTCATTCGGCACCTTTACCACAGGCCAACAGGTTAAATCAGGCAAAAAAAAAAATAGGACCTACAAATGTAAGAACATAATAAATTTGAATCAGAGAAGATTTGATCCAAGAAGAGATTCTTTGAAAAAGAGAAAGAATGCTTTCTTACTTTTTCTTGTTCCTGTCAATGTGTTTGCCTATTCACTGTAACTAACGAAAATGATGAGTAAATGTAAATACCATATCGCTTGACCAAATTAGATGTAAATTTATACAAAAGCGATATCTCTTGACGCCCATTCTTTGTGGCCCAGTAAGAATTCGTGCCATGAGCATTTAAAAAATATTTATTTCCATATTTGAAAGCCCTTGACATGCAAATGGGGAACTCCTAAGATTTCGATGAGCTTATTGAAATCACAAAATTATGGAAAAAATGCTACGGAGGAGTATAGAATGGAACAAAATTATTTTTTTCTTACAATTGTCAAGTGTTATACCAAAATATACAAAAATTTGAAAAGCATGAACATTGTTGCTTGTTTATCTTGATCGGCACAAACGGATAAAACACAAAGGTTGCAGAATAAGCACGTTATTAAAAGAATAATTTCATGAAAATTTAAAAAACACTTGTTAGCTCATTTTTTTTTCGGAATGAATAATTTATGTTCATCATATTGATTGGAATCAGCCAACAAAAATGTATGAACTAGATGATGAACTTAAGAGAAAAACTGAATGCACATTTTGTTTTGGCCGCGGACTTAGATCTCAATCTATGGGAGAATAAAATCATATTTAAGTGTAACGTTTCAAAGCTTGCGTTAGTTTATTGATTCCTAAGCAACAAAATATGTAAATGTAATTTTTTTTTAAAAAGTTCCTTACTTTATCAATTTAGTGAAAACCTAATAAGCAATATAGAGAGTATTTTAATATCCAGTTTCATTATTCCAGTCTTGGCGAAGGCAGAGGTAACATGGCTCGCTGATAGATGTAAAGAGATCTTTTTCTGCAAAATGTTAGAAAACTGCTAAAATATTGTTCTTTAAGTGAACTCTTAACTAAGGATTTTGATCGCATAGTAGTGTTTTTCAGGAATCTTATCTCGTAAGAAATAAGCTATAACTTTTTGAATTCACTAACTATGTAAGCTTCTAAAATACTTTACATTTAGTTTAAAAGTTGTGTATTTGTAAAAAAAATTAGAACAGAGGTATTTTTCCAGTTTAGTAAGAGACTTCAAACTGGTCGCAGAAAAGTTTTAAAAAATTCATCAATAATCCTTATAATTTGTACGGTGGTTCAATGTTTCACATTTTCATTGAGCTTCTTATTTAGGTAGAAATATTATCTTTACATTCAACCTCTAACTGAACCCGTTTTAACAATTCTTCAAGTACCACATCTCCTTAGAAAGAGACATGACTAATTCTCGAGTATAGCCTTTTCTGATTTGTTCACGATTATGAATTTTATATTTACTTTCTTTCTTCCTCCGTTGCTGAGCAGATTCAGAATTTCATTTCCGTTCGAGCACTGTGGCTTCCGTAACCAGAGAATGGGCAGAGCTGTAGGACTTGTTGCTGCTGTTGTGGTGCTGGCTTCACTGCTCTTGGCGATGGAAGGCTCCACACTAGCAGAAAGTACACCACCGGATTTAATAAGTATTAGCTTTTAAGCCTTTCCCTCCACAGAATGAGGCTACAAACAGAATGGTTTCACCTAAGCTTTCCCAAGCTTTCATATTTTCAGAATAAGTTGTTTCTTTTTTCCTCTCTGGACCTTCTTTTGAATACAGTATTCCGGTGAGCCATGTAAAAAAAAAAATTAATGCACAATTGTGATATCATTTCTTGGTCTATCTCTGTTAATAAAGTATATAACTGTGCAAAAAGATGGTAAAATTGGTCGATGTACTTCTCTGGGGACTATTTTGGCGCTCTTACTTTTAATATAATTATACAACACCAAGCGCTTGACTGAGAATGTGGCGCGATCAAGAAGTAACTCCTTGTACACTTTTTAAATTAAACCACTCACGTTTCTGCTGCCCTGATGTGAAGAGTTCGGGACTATTGTCGATTTGATGCAAGGCTATAGATGCGCTGGCCTATTAGTTAGTAAAATAAATTCTCAGTTTTATTTCTATACCTTGCGCAAAATTTATGCTTTGTAGCGCGGAGGCTCAAATGATACAGAAATATAATTCAACACTCTGCTTTACATTGAATTTAAATTATATATTGTTTCAGTCGAAGATGGTGCCTCAGTGCCTTACAACTACGGCATTTGAGTTTTTTTTTGTTAATTATAAAGATTACCAGGTCCTAATGCTACGGTCTATTTGATGACGCCCATTTTTATTTATGTTGGCTTCCTATCATTACCCTTTAACAATTACAGAATAAAACCAGAACACATCTACCTCATGGTAAGTTTGTCGTTTGGAAATATCCTCAAAACGATTTTTCTTGATATACATATATTTTTTAATTTTCCCCTTTTTTTTCTTAAAAAGAACAAATCTTTTGTTTTGTTTCTATTGCTATCTCTGAATTCTGGGTGTGGCTCACGAACCTGAAATCTATGTCGAGCTAGTAACAGATTTCGAATCTCTAAAGACGGCGTTTCTGAGCATGTCAACGGCGTTTGACAATCTGGAGGCCAGAGTGAAGAAACTCGAGGATGACAAGGTAAATGAAGAGAGCTGAGTTTGGTAAGCGCTGCATAACTCTATGACCGCTATTCCTTTCTCTCGGTCCCTTTTTTAAAACTATATTTGCTAACTCTAAAGGTGTTTTTTTTTTCTTTGTCCTCTTAATAAACCACGTCAGGTGTCGAATTTGAATTTCGAGAGAATTAGTATTTAATGCCACATGCAATAATTTAAGACTATATCATTGTTAAAGATATTCTGAATAAATATTTTATCTGAGTTTTTAAAATCAAAATGGAAATTTCAGTTTACTTGGTTTTCAATCTAATGATTGAATTTTTGTGATGGCATTTATGTTTTTAAACAGATACTTTCTCAAAAACTACATCTTGACGAAGAGGTGTTGATCGTGATTATCGTACTTACAAGAATTATCTCTGTACTAACTTCCTCGTTTTTTGCAGCGTCTTGTCTGTGAGCGCGGTATGAACCTAAAGACAGGTGAACCGTCCGTCATCCTCACTGATGCAGCTCTGGAGAAGGAGATCAGGTGTGACGCCCAGACTGATGGTGGAGGTTGGATAGTCTTCCAGGTGAGAGATCTGATCAGTACTGTATCAGCTCAGAAAGTATGAAGGGAACAGCTCTTAGTTATTAAATTATTATCATAGTGAAATTATAAAGAATTGATGATTGTGAAAGCGACAAATCTATTTTGATTCTTATGTTTTTTGCGCTTTGTTTTGTTTATTTATTATTTTTTTTTTGCAATAGAATCTCATTGCGCAATGTCTCCTTGATAAAATGAACACTGTATGCATGACACATAGAATTGTGCCTCAGAATAAATTTTCTTAAAATTTTGCATGTTTATCCAAGGACTACCATTATTGTAACATCCACAGAGACGAACTACAGGTAATATGGATTTCAATCGAAAATGGACTCAATACCGTGATGGCTTTGGTGATCTTAATACTGAGTTCTGGTTGGGAAACGAGGCTCTCTATAAACTCACTAATGATGTAAGTTTCTTTGGTTTTCTGTATCACGTAGCTTTTGCGCCTTTGAAACCATGTTACTTCAATGTTACTACAAAGGAAAATGAGTCAATTTATTGCTTTCTTAATATCGTCGCTAGCCTAGACCACACTTTTGCGCCATATTTACCTAACTTGTCAAGCTATTTTTTCACGACTTCTACGTCGGGCTGTCCACTTCAGAGGTCTACATCTTGTGATTCTTGTGAGCCAGGAAAGTTTCTCTGATAATCAAGGACTGGTCATATGAGAAGTACATGGTTGATACCATTTGTCAAGTCACCTTAAAAGTCATCAAGTACAAAACGTCATCCTGGCTGGTAATATCACAAAAAACTAACGTGTCATTCATATGTAAACGACAGCCGAGAAGGGAAAATCACTAATCATAGATTTCTTGCTTTAACCATTAATATTTTTTAACTATTGAATCAGTAATCGAGACATACATGTATTACCGCTTTCCGTAGATCCGCCTTTCAATGACCTAGAAGTATCTTGCAGTTAATCTGTCTCTCAAGTTTCTTAGGTTAGAGATAACGCCTATACCTTTGCATTGACAAGTTCATTGACAAATTCGATGCTCACTGGACAATCGATTTGTAGCGGAATCGATCCGGACGGCAGCTTCACCAAGATTCTGAGGTCTTCCACCACCGGCAGAGTTCCTCTTATGCCTCTTATGCCGGCTAAATTTTTATCTTCCTAAAGTTTGCAGAACAACTCGTTGACTCCTTAAGTTTAAGACGAAAGTTCTAAAATATCTTTGCTAAAGTCTTGAGAGAGGCGCAGAAAAAGTGGCATTCAATTCATTTTTAGTCAGGAAAGTGAGACACACCATTTTGGTTCAGCCTGATGAATCGAATTGCCCTTGATACCGTCAAGTGTAATCAAACCTTTTAATATTGAGTTTCAACAGCGGTCTAGCATGATACTCAGACACGTAACGAGAGGATATGTGACTTATGAGTCAATTAAGAACTAACAATAAAAACCCTTGCTGTGTATACGCCTTACATGTGCTTTGAGATATTCACTTGCAGCATAGAGTGTGAGTTTAATCAACTCGCAGCCACTTTGAGGCTCTATCCTGATCAATATCTGACCCCAAAGAGTTGTGCCATACGGCAATGCGATCCACTAATAAATCGGAAGTGCGCTGCTGAGATCTTTAAAGTAACAAAGAGATACTGAACTACAAATAAGGATTTACCTGTGCATCGAACTGTCTCAATCAATTTTACAGATAGTCAGTATCTTAGCTGACTCGATCTCAATTAAAACACTTCTTAATTCTGTACGTACATACATGAAAAAAATAACTTAGGGGCTATGGTTTTACGTCTAGTTGCCAAGTGTGCAATAATTCTACGAATCAGAAAATAAAGATGTAACACAAGGCACTAATCAACGGTAAATACCTTGGTTTGCCATGCATTCGTGAAACTGGCTGGAGTGCAAGAGGTGATTCTCAGTGAACTTCCTGCGCAGTGAAACTTGCTGATTCCTGCAAAACAGAGACCCATCCTATGGACAAACAGCAAAATCTAGCGGGAATAATTTCTGACAGATGCTAACTAGGTCTTTCTGGTCCTTTCTGTTTGGTGGGCAAGGTGATAACATTGTTGTCATTGATAAGGCTCAAAATGCCTTCGATGGTTCACGTCTGGTTGAACAGCTCATTTGGAGGAGGACGTCTCTCGACATGGGTCACTGTCACTGGGCACATCTTGGGCCAGTCCATCCTTGTTCGAAAACTTCCTTTTGCTCATCTCTGCGCTGCAGTTTGAAACCAATTGAACTGAACTGCACTTGGAAAATTCAAATAAAAATGTGGCAAATATGAAGAGTCAGAACATTTTGAGAGTAATATATATTTAAACTGATAGCGAGAGATACCAAAGAAGTGTCCGGCATAGCATGCAGTCCTATTTGATGAAGTTGGTAACATCCATTTTCTCTCTTTGTCTGCTTGTCTGTTTTCCTCTCTATCTCTCCCTCCCTCCCCCCCCCTCTCTCGCTCTTTCTCCCCCTCCACTTGCTGTCTTATTCTCTCACTATTCTGAGTTTATATTTACTGCTAACTGAGAATCATCCTAGTCGAAAGCAAACATTCTACAAATTTTGCTTCTTCAGTAATAGCCTATTGAGATATAAGGTTTATATTATTTACACATATTATTTAATTTAATAAAAAAAACCTCCTCAAATGTGCTCTCTGTTTCTCCAATCAGCATACCTACGAGCTGAGAGTCGACGTTCACACTAAAGACGGCCTACAACTCTTTAATACATACAAGCCATTCAGGATCGAGTCGGAAAATGATCTGTAGGTTTCGATATTTTTATTTTCGTTGATTAATATCCTTTTATACCGTTTATATAGAAAGATGACAGAACAATATGTGAAATAATACGATTCATTAAGTTTTAGAAAGATTGACTTTAGTTCTTTTCAGGTCATAGGTCGAACAATACACCTTACAGTCTGATACTAAAATCCTTACCAATTATCACTGTTGATAGGACCACTATTAATTCTTTTATTGCATCTGCAACAACGGCAAGAAAATAGAAGTAACTACTGTTGCTGCTGCTGTAACTACTGCCACTAATGATACAACTACTACTTCTACTACTTAACCCACTACTACTTCTTCTTCTATTACAAACACTACTACTACTACTACTACTACTACTACTACTACTACTACTACTACTACTACTACTACTACTACTACTACTACTACTGCTGCTGCTGCTGCTGCTGCTGCTACTACTACTACTACTACTACTACTATTACTACAACTACTACTACTACTACTACTACTACTACTACTACTACTACTACTGCTTCTGCTGCTGCTGCTACTACTACTACTACTACTACTACTACTACTACTACTACTACCACCACTATGACCACCACTTATGCAACTACTACTTCTGCTCCTCCTCCTCCTCCTCCTACTACTACTACTACTACAACTACTACTACTACTACTACTACTACTACTACTACTACTACTGCTGCTGCTGCTGCTACTACTACTACTACTACTACTTTTTGATAAGTATGAAATGTAAATTATCCTTAACTTTTCACAAATATCGCATGTTATTTTTTTTTATCCTAGGTACCGTCTCCGCCTGGGTTCTTTATCAGGAGGGACCCTGGGTGAAATGCCAGGAGATGGCTTCTCCCATACTAACAACATGGCTTTCACCACATCAGACAGGGACAACGACATGTTTGACGCTGTGAATTGTGCGAGTTCTGGGGGCGGTGGCTTCTGGTACAAAGCTTGTGCTCATATTTATCCCAACTCGGACTGGGCGAGAGTGTTTTGGAACACTGGATACAGAGTTCTTTTCCCTTATTTCATCGAGATAAAAATAAGACGCATCCAGGTCTAGAACACAATCAAGAGTCAGGTTTTATGTCTAGAGATCAAACAATGTTGGCATCTTGCATAGGAAAATTGTTGATTCTTATGCTTGAAAACGAAAGTTCATTCGTTTAAACTTTCGAAAGTTATATATATATGAAACGAAGTGGAAAAATAATAGTCGGAGCAAGACCTGTTTCTTTAATAACATTTTTTAAAGTTAAGGCAAAGTCATTTTAAGCGCTAAGGCTCTATTTTGTAGGGAGACAAAGCTTTTTTTTTTCTCCTAATTTTCTGGCCATGTGGAATTCATCGCCATGATAGCGTTCAGAAATCTTTCTTTGTGTGGTTTAATTTTCAGAACTTCTCTCTAGATCTAAATGTTTTTCTCAACTAATTTTGAAGCCTATATCTAGATTTTTCTTCTCAAAAACTACCTTAAAAATAAACAAGTATATAGAGCACTGGAAACCATAAATATAGGGAAAGCTAAAATCTATATAGCATTATCAAATTCAATTATGGTTCTGAACTAGATTTCAAGAAAGACTAACTTCGATAGAGTAATTTCAAGTGCTCTACTGCAGACTCAAATACTTTTAAAAATCTATTTTCAAGGGCCCTTCCTCATTTCAGGACCGTTATCACATTGATAGGAATATATAATTTGACTAAAATTTGGAGCCGATTCATAAGATAGTGAAAAAACTTGCATATTCTAGATTAAGCTATCAGAGAAACCTTGATTTGGGGTATTTTATTTATAGAAAACCCCCAAGCAGCAATACAAAAAAAACCAATAGGTTCTTAATTTTTAGACAGTATAAGGCTTTCAATGTTAAAATGCGTCTGAAAACAGAGGGGGGAATTTCCATTTTCCATTGTCATAACCAAATTTATTTGGAAGTATAAGCTCTTGAAAGTCTGTTGAATCTCATAAGTTCTTTTGCACTTAAATGAATTAATCTATGATTATCTATCACGTATCCCAGGTTCCCCTTGTAATATTTCTGTATTTCTAGATCTGTTTTATATTATTTTTTAAACCTTACTTTGGAATTCATCGGTTATAAGACTACGATATTTTCCTCAACTTTCCCTCTTTTCTATTTCTGACCCACACAACGACCTTCAATTCTTTCAACCCCACAGTTTATGCATGTCTTGCAAAAGTACCGCTGCTGCATCGTTTGATCCCTAATAAAATTATGTTTACTCATAATTTGCATTTGCGATGCTTTCATTTCTTCTTCGATTTCATTACATGTTTTCTTGCGCCCTTTTTCTCAAAGACATAGACCAAGTGACGCGACGATAAAATCGCATTGCCAATTTACTTGATAACGGCAATGAAACGATACTAAATATTTTTATGTCTATGAATTAAGTAACAAGCTTATTTTTTGCTCATCATTTTCAACCATGAGGTAGAAAGTAACTTGATAAACTTATAACTCTGACATCATTGGTATTTAAGATAAAGAAGTTAAATATTAGCATGCCCAGTAGTTCGCGCATTGGGACTAGTCTCTCTCTCTCTCTCTCTCTCTCTCTCTCTCTCTCTCTCTCTCTCTCTCTCTCTCTCTCTCTCTCTCTCTCTCCATAGTCTTAAAACATCTGACAAGTTTTTCAGGTTCAGGGTACTAGACACCTTATCGCCCTGATGCACTGATTTTTAATCAGGGATTCAAGACACCATAGAGTTTCAAGATTTGCAAACACTCATTCGGGAATTCAAGATAACATGTCGCATTAAGACAATCATTGAGAAAATCTAGCAATTACTACGGGGAATCTATTTCCTCTATTATTCTTTATTCAATGGAGCTAGGCAATAAAATGGGGACCATCTAACCGAGCATTTCTAGACCGCATAATTATGCACTTCAAATTTTGCATGTAATTATAATTGTTAATTGCCCAGAAGATTGGATTGGTAAATAGCGTTTTTGGAAAATAAAAGGCAATAATGAAATTATGATTTTCTTAATAGAAAAGCGGTGAACGTGCAAACTGCTTCTTGTGAGCGCAGCTTTAACAGAGATGGCAAGAATTAAACTAAAAATACGCGCACAATATGGGTGACGATAGATCTAAACCGTCCGGAATAGATGTACATGTTAAAGTGTAAGATTTAAGTAAAGAATCTGAAAAGCTTTGCTTGGGCATAGGTTATAGATCTATGGCCTAGTTATTGATAGCAATTATACTCAAATCAAAAGATAAAGATCTAAATTTTACTTTTAGGCTTACAATTGAAAATGATTTAAGTTTTAGATCTAGATTTTGTGTTAAGAATAAGAATTATCGAAATATCTAGATTATAGGTAAAGATATATAGGTGGAAACATTTACTTAGATCATGTAAGTAAAAGGATAGATATCAAGACCATATATAAGCCTTTTTTAATACACACACGCACTCCCACCCCGGCAAAATAAGTAACACTAGGGTCCCCTTCGTAGAATAGGGTTTTCAGCTGGTTTATTAGAAAAATCATTTGAAGCGCATATTGGAGGCTAAGAACTTTGGCAAAAAGTATCACGATGTTCATTACTTTACGGGAATTCTTAGCTGCTCATTAATATCAAAGATATAAGATATATAAGGAAAACCATCTATTATCTTTGCTACGGCAGTATTTCGTTAAAACCAAAGGCTATTTGGAAGCTCTTCACAATACGCAAAAACATCTTCTGGTTAAAAAATCCCTACTCTCCCAAACCCTTTTACACTGCATCTACACCAGATTCACGGTCTTTTTTTTTCTAAAAAGATATCTTTGGTTACATAAATTATGGCCATGCAATTGATGTGTGATTGTCATAGAGTTAATATCGCCAAAAAATCCTGGTACATGATACAGTTTTTCTTATTTTGATATATGACAGACTGGCGGCTAAGTTTCAATATACCGCTTCTAATATCCATTCATATTTTGATATATGACAGACTGACGGCTAAGTTTCAATATACCGCTTCTAATATCCATTCATATTTTGATATATGACAGACTGGCGGCTAAGTTTCAATATACCGCTTCTAATATCCATTCATATTTTGATATATGACAGACTGACGGCTAAGTTTCAATATACCGCTTCTAATATCCATTCATATTTTGATATATGACAGACTGGCGGCTAAGTTTCAATATACCGCTTCTAATATCGATTCATATTTTGATATATGACAGACTGGCGGCTAAGTTTCAATATACCGCTTCTAATATCCATTCATATTTTGATATATGACAGACTGGCGGCTAAGTTTCAATATACCGCTTCTAATATCCATGCATTTTGTTCTTTCAAGTACTCCAGTATTTTCTTTTTGTTTCAAGACTTAAACATAGGCCCATATACTGTGCTCGTTTATGCAGCATGCTACTGTGAGGGATCTCAAAATCCCCGAAAAATAATTAGCTGTAAAAATTTGTGGAAAGTCCCCTTCAAGTAATATAACCTGCCCATCAAAAACCTTGTTTGTCTGAGCTAAATCTCCCGGAAGCCTTTCGGATCCATACATTTTAAGCATTGAAAATGTGTCATAGGGGTCTCGTCTCAAACAATCTATTTGAACCTAAGTAAAGCGGTGGCATCTGGAGAGCACACTTTCATGTTACAAGATGGTGTTTCATTTAAATCTAAAGGTTTTTCTGGGGCTGAGTTAACTGTTCTGCCTCCTAGTGTAAGATTGGAAGCTATCTTAGTTAAAGCAACATGTTTCTTAGCGTTTCCTTGCTCTCTGAAAGAGTGAATTGATGTGGAGTAGAGAAAAGTTTTACAGTTCAAGCTGGTCCATTAATAAAAAGCGTTGGTTTGCATTGCAGCTTTGAAAAGCCTTTCCGATAGCGTGTAATTTATTAACATTACTATCAGTTTTCACTTAAAGTATTGACCTCTACGCATACAAAAGATCATGATCCTGTCAGGTTATTTATAAACCTTGTCTCCTCATCCACACCCAGAAGATTTTGCCTGATTAGCATTTTCTTTTCCATTTTTCCCCTCCCATGATCAAAATCTTCTTGTTTAGGATTGGAAGATGCAATCCTAAATAAGGAACTGTGATTGAGTTTTCAAACAATGGGAATTCATTAGGAAGCTACAGCTCTCTCTATCTCTCTCTCTCTCTCTCTCTCTCTCTCTCTCTCTCTATCTATCTCTCTCTCTCTCTCAAGATAGGCTTCCATTTCCGTTTGAGCGACGTCAGTGTTGTCAGAGTACCTGGTTGGCTCTCGACCATGATTAAGGACGCCTCCTTTATAAGTCGAATCATTAGCGCAAGTCACGAGTTAGACTACAACGCGATGTTCTTTCTATTACCCGACGCATGGTATCTAAATATATAATTTTGATCCACAGATCTTTTCATGAGTGTGATTATCCAAGTTTAGTTTAGTAAGTCTGAATGAAGAGCCTAAGTCTATAGCTTAAAAAAGTCCTAAATACTGTAAAATGATAAAATATACAATTAAGATAAAAAATCTTTTGCATTTTGGCGAAGTTTTAAGACTGACATAATTATTATAAGTTTTGCTTCTTTTCTGTTTTACTGATCGACTTTAACTTTTTTAACATCAACGTCTTAAACATTATTTTGTGTCATTCGAGGATTAAAGGATCCAAATGATGACACAAAATATCAACATTCACAAAATGAAAAGAAAAATACAATTCTACCAACTCTCCTTTTAATGATGATCATTATTGTGAACTCACATGTCACGGCTAAGGGTGTCACCACCAGTGATTGTGTGTCGCTGTCATTGACCCAGTATGATGTCAGTAATAATAATTACCATGGTGGGATGGAGCTAAAAATGCGTATCTAAAATGGTTTGCTAATTAAAGAACATCCCAAAGGAGCATATTCATTTATTTATATTACAACACAAACTTGAGAAGTCACAGACTCCCCGACTAAAGAAATACGTCATTTAATAATGTACTTTCGTTTCTTTGGTGTCAAAGGTGGCCCGCCATACTAGTTTTGGTCATAACAACGCTCAGTTTAAGCTTAAAACACGCATCCTACTAGAATTTTTTGCAGTCCATAAACAAAAATGTACATTTTGCAGGGTTGATTTTTTTTAGCTGGAATTTAAGGAAACACTCCCTCAGGCTTTCCGTGGTACATCAATTGAGATATTACGACAGTTACTTTAAGTTACAGCCTCAAATCTACATCTTTCCGCTAGAGATGGAGACCCTATGAGATTACCACAAATATCATCTCCTATTTTCAAGTTTTAAAAAAAATATTTAATCATATCATATAGCAACACACTTACTCTGAAAAGTACTACTGGTACTAAAAATGAAATGATATTAATTATTTTTTTCGAGCAGATATTAAGTCTAGACCTAAATCCAGATTTAAAACTTTTGATTATGGCAACGTCCGAATCAGAGTCAATTTAACAATTTAGTTGAAAAAGCAAGATCTGGTATTAGATAAAGAGATTTATAAAGTATCTGCATCAAAATATTTCGAAATACCAATAAAGATGACTCATATGCGTAGACCCTATCACACATAGAACAACAAAATCTGCCTATTCAGAATCACTTTAATGAAACTAGATTATCTTTCATGTGAATCCATGGAACAAAATCTAATTTAATTGAAAATTAGACTAATTATTCCTAAACAAAACCCTCAAGTGGAAAACAGAAACATTAAGATTTATATCTAATATAGATCTTTTTTCTACCTATAATTTTTAAATCTACTCAATCTTGTCATCACATAAAATATTTTTGGTGAAATTTTAAAACTGTATCAAGATGATGAAAATGATATTATTATTAAATGTTCGAAAACTTTTCTACACAATATTCCATTCAGAGCACAATGGTTTCAACATGGGACAAATAAAGTTTCTTTCTGCTCTGACCAAAACAGAAATGGTGGCATCGGAAAAAAAAGTTATTACGAAAATAGCCATGACATATTGAAGGTCTTGTAAGTGCTTCTGTGTGTGATCTCTGCTCTATATACACTACATTTATAATCGCCGGAATATATAGTTCGATCAGCTTAATCTATATTGACTCCTGTCGGGAAATTTGGCTTAGACATGGTTCAGAGCAAAGCAACATATAATTTTGAATTGCTTGCATAAATATTTCTACAATCAAGTCATCCTATGATGATTAGCAAAGAAGCAAATCAAAATAACACCAATCAATAAATAATACATCATAAAAGAGTTTTTTAAAAAGGTACGTGCTGGTCCCCATTAGAATTTCATCTTCATCCTAGTGACTGACTCTTCTTCATCAATGCAACCTCTTCCGTGTGTACCGTGTTGAGATTGCCAAGCGATTCCTAATCGCCTATGAAGTGAACAAACTTTTGCTTGTTTGAGTAACAGAAATCTATTTTTCGTTTTAAGTTTTGGGCATAGTTGGGAAAGAATTGAACGCAGATCGCTCTTATAATTCAGCCTACAGTCCTCCACAACAAAAATATCTAACTGTCCTAACTGTGCCAAATAGTGAAATGATAATAGCTCACTCTTACACTTACTGCAATAGTTGGATCGCTTCGGTGACTTGGCCTGTATTTTAGGAAACCTCGGACCAATCCTTATATCTCTATAGAACCGATGCAGCTACCAACACCCATCCAACTATAGACATAATACTGTTGGTTCAGCAAACGGCAAAAGGCCAGTCCTCCTTCTCCTTCAAATCCATTTTCAAAGAAGTATCTGCTAAGCTGTTCCAATCATAAATTAAGTTGATCTCGTTTTGGTTCTTAGGGCGCGTCTCAGGTACCGCTTGGGTTATCTCCCATGCGAAAGTCTGCAGTTCCCTGTGCTGTATCAGTGACTGGTATTATTATTATATTTCAAAGACGGAACAATGAGAGGTCACTTCGCACTCGGTCTGAATTCAAACGGGGCACTTTGTGTCCAACTGCCCAGAACTGCTCCGTACTGCCCCGATGAGTGATTTACTTTCGACATATATATTTATGTTAGACTTGGAGCATGTTTTATATTTTCGGGACAAAATTATCTGCCCTTATGAGAAAGGGTTAGGGTAATCCCTGCTTTCCAAGAAATATTATTGCTATGATGAAAAATGCCTATTAACATAGGAGATTTAGGATTTGTGCTGTCGATCTAACGCATTCTAATGACTATCCTTTACTAAAACTTTCCAAAACAACTATGAGAAATTAAAGGGTGACAGTAAATCACTCGCCGGAACAATCAGGGGCAGTCGGGATAGTTCGGGGCAGTACGGAGCGGTACGGGGTAGTACGGAGCAGTACGGAGCAGTACGTGGCAGTATGGAGCAGTACAAAACAACAGGTGGCAGTAAAGAGCAGATAGGAGCAGAACGGGGTAGTACGGACCAGTAAGGAGCAGAATGTGGCAGTATGGAGCAGTACGGAGCGTTACGGCGTAGTACGGAGCAGTACAGAACAGTACGTGGCAGTATGGAGCAGTACAAAACAATAGGTGGCAGTAAGAAGCAGTACGGAGCAGAACGGGGTAGTACGGACCAGTAAGGAGCAGAATGTGGCAGTATGGAGCAGTAGGAAGCGGGACGGGGTAGTACGGTGCAGTACAGAACAGTACGTGGCAGTATGGAGCAGTACGGAGCGTTACGGGGTAGTACGGAGCGTTACGGGGTAGTACGGAGCAGTACAGAACATTACGTGGCAGTATGGAGCAGTACAAAACAATATGTGGCAGTAAGGAGCAGAACGGAGCAGAACGGGGTAGTACGGACCAGTAAGGAGCAGAACGTGGCAGTATGGAGCTGTGCCGAGCAGTAGGTGACCCACCCGTGTGAACTCTGTTTTCCACATATAGCACTACGATTTCACGAGCATGTCAGAGCTTATACCAGGACCCTCCGAACTATTGCATATCAACGCTCTTGGCTGTTGATAAAATGAGAAAAATTAATTTATCTGGGTTTCCTTTTTCTGTACACGAATCAATGGATTGCACGGCAGTGTAAAAAATGCATCAAAATCTTATTATAGATTGCACCGCAAATTTTGAAACCTTCAGATTTAGAATGCTCTTTGAAATGTAAAAAGTTCCGTAAATGTTTGATATAGACCTAAGTCTGTCAGCTTAAGTTGTTTCACCTTCCTCAAATAATTTTTCCTTCATCTTGAAAAAAAAAATATTTATTTTTCTTTTTGAATTTAAAGTATTAAGTATCAAAGTACTAAAATAAAAGTTACCCAGATATGCAAAATGTACAAAAGTTACCATCTTTTCATCTTTTCCAACCTCGAAATACCTTTTTTCAGCTTTAAATTTATGAGACGCTTACACAATATACTCACAGAAATGTGACCAAAATTTCGGAAGTGTATCTGTAGAACTTTACAAATGTTTATCAAGTGAATGTGACTGTTTCATTAAGGTTAAACACTGTCAAATATTGTATGTTAAGAATCCGTTGAGCGGGTCACCGAAACGTGAGAATTGACATACATAATTTATGCAATATGTGTGCAATATTACGTAGGGTTAAGCAAGGCTGTGCAACTTCCTATTTTAAGAGGTTTTAACGATTTGCACGATAAGAACCCTTAGAGCTTTCAAAAAGCTCCTTCAAGTATGGCAAGTCCATAAAACAAAAGTGTTAAGTCTCTGAAGTATACACAAGTGACCTCGATGGTCCTGTCGAATTACGCAAATTTATGCAATCTGAAGTTTATTAAATATGTGTTATACCTGAAACATGCAGCACAAAATATTGAACTGGAGGACAAAAAGGTAGTAACTATTTATTATAAAATTTATACAAATGTATGCATGAGTGCCTTGGTTTGTGGAATTTCACGAATAATCTGTACGATTAAAATTTCGATAAACAAAAAATATTATTCTACTTCTCTCTTATTTTTAAAACATGACATTTGAAAGAAAAAAAAACCCATCATATTTTTCAACAAACATGTTTTTCCTGAAGAAACTACTTATTATGCACACTATAATAGTCTATTATCATAACATAGTGTACATTTCAAAGATAACCATCTTTTGATAACACTTTTCAACCACTTGGTCATTCAAATGAGAAGTTATGGTTTTTAAAGAAGGTCAAAACCACGATTATAAAAAGGAACGCTTTAGTATCCCGCCACATTTCCACTTGCAAGACATCACAGTTCACCCGACTTGCAGGTGAGTAGATCTCTATAGAATCTCCCTTTTACACACAAAATATTTCCTGGCAAAAATATAAATCCGAATCAAGATTGTATAAATCATCGGATAACTATGGTTATAAGATATTTTATATTCCTTAGATATTCAGTCGATATGTTATTTAACCGAATGAAATATGATTATTAAAAAAATTATTATATCAATATTATTCTCACAAGACTTCATCGAGATAAGCAGAGTAAATTTAATGATCGGGAGATTGATTTTACTCTTTTCTAACTTAAGTTCTTTACAAACATTCTACGTTAGGGTATTGGTATTACCGACCAAGATACCATTTTGGTCTCCCAGAGAAGCAGGTGTACGAAACAGCGTATCAGTCTAGCTCACTCCCTGACGTGAGGTTAGGACTAGGACCTCGTAGCCTTTCTCTAGCATCCAGCCTGGAAACCTGGACAAGGCAGCAGTGGAACCTTATCCGAGAGTCAAACGTCTGCTATCAGAGCACGACGCTATACTAATCAGTAAACCCAAGATTACCAATGTGAGCTTAAATATAGAGCGCAGAAGTATTGTCTTGCATAATTGACACTTCATAGCTGTGACCGAGTAAAAAAATCAACTACAAAAGTCCCCCATCTGTAGGTCAGATACCTGACTCATAATATTACCATGCTTTCATACAGGAACGTTTATCTTATCTGCTCCCTTTGTCTGGATTCATGAAAGATTGAAATACCTATAGCATTGGAAAATAGACGTTTAGAATTACTCGCACATAATGGCATAAATATTTATTATTAGTCACCTCTGTACTTCCCACGTTTCTTTCCTCAGAAAATAACCTTGCAGTAAGAACTTGTCATATTCTGTCTGACCGTAGCGGTTTCTGAGACATGATGAAGAGGATGACTGTGGTATTTGTTGTTCTAGCTGTGTTAGCAGTTTCTCTGCTCACAGTAACAGAAGGTATTGAATTACATTTAACTAACACCTTATTGTATTTTATCCGCTTTAAACCACAGAATTAAGCTCCAAACATACTGGTTTCACATTCGCTTTACTTTTGTATTCATTTCTTGAAGTAAACACTTAAATTTTTTTAAAACTGGTCTCATAAGTGCTATTTGTAGAACAGACACATTTTTGCTCTTTTGAGGTAAACATATCATTGAACTAGCGTATTACTGATGGGACAAAGAAAAATGCGTTATCCTTTATTTGTCTTCAAAAACCGTAATATATTTTTAAAATTGTTGAATTTTTTAAAATTAAATCCTTACTTACTTTGTTAACATCGGATGTGTTAAAAATTCATGCAGATTTAGGACCTGATTAAGAAGAGACTTGAGACTTTTACTCGTTTGAAACATTCTTGGTATAAATTAGGGGCGTACTATGTGCTGCAGCCTTTTCTTTCTCTGCCAATTTTATGTAAAGCTCGGCCAGTCTATAGCATGCAGCTCAATGTTAATGTTAAGACAAATATACAATCTGATTTCGATTTTTGAGAATGTAGAAACAAGGTAGTCGAGTATAAACCATTTCCGTTTTACAGCGTTAATATACGAGAGCAGACAAGGAGCTTTAAACTTTATTAAGATAGTTCATAAAATGTAAAAAAATGCCATATTTTAGAACTGAAAATTGTTAACTAATTTAGCAACATTTCGAGTTCTCTGTAGATTTTTTTTTACTAAAGGTTCATTATAAAGTCGTGAGTTTATATAAATGGGCAGCGGTGAGTTCCTGCAAGACAGTCCACATCTCAGCAATTTTGATGAGTAATACTAAGCCTTCAGCAAGATCTTTAAATAGATTGAGGAAATAAAAAATAAACGTTTCCAGAAAAAGACATAATTATGTGAAATAAAACAAAATGACGCGCTTAAAAATGATCTTTTGTTTCATTTTCCATATTTGGCAGAAAACTGATTAAAACAGTCTTTTTCTATCTTTACACGCGTTTTTCCGTCGCTGAATGCAACTAATTTATTTCTCATACGACTCTTTTTTTGTGCATCTACAGGTAAGAAATAATAGTTTGTTTAGAACTGTTGTTATCCCTATAATGGTCTGATCACCGATGCCTTATAACTTATGTCACTCCAGGCTCGACGATCACGGCCCTGGAGTACAAGGTCCAGGAAATAGCGACAATTGTGTTGGATCTCGTGAAAAAAGTAGATAAGCTTGAATCACGATTGCCCTGATTTTGAAATTTTACAAGAAGAGCCAATAAAATCAATCTTCTTGTCACATTATCAGTTTTGCCTTAAATATAGATCTAAAACTTATATAATTTTCGTAAAAAGAAATGACATAGGCTACATTTTGTCACCAATTTTCATAAATGGAAAGTCATTTTTGAGTGAAACAGAGAACTATTTTCTTTTACATTTAAGAAGTAATAAACCATAAACAGAGGTTTCTCACGAAAAAAAAACAAAAAAAACTACAAAAACTTTTACCATATCCTTTTAGTTTTTTTTTTTTTTTTTTTTTTTTTTTGTTGTTTTTTAAATATTATATTTTGTTATGATAGTTTTAAAAAATCCTAAAATTTGCTCAAAACGTTCCCAAGATAATCTTGTCATGTTTTCCACAGAGTTTTTGTTCGAGCGAAATTCGCAATAATTTTAGCGTTTCAATCCGAGTTTTAAACTACGGATTTAAATAATAATAATAATAATAATAATAATAATAATAATAATAATAATAATAATAATAATAATAATAATAATAATAATAATAATTAAAAAATTATGAAAGTGTTTAGAAACACCATGATTGGTGATGATTGTCAGATTAGGATATGAAATCATCAACATAGATTTTGGACCCAGACCTTCACAATATATCCAGCATGTGGACTTTATGTTTGCTTTTCCAAAGCAACCTTCGAATCCTTTAGGCTGATATTTAAAAAAAAAAAAAGAATCACTCTCAAAATTTCTCATTTGTTTATTCCCTCATAAGCTAAAGGAAATACTTTAACAAAACAAGAAACACACACTTTTAGGAGGGCATAGAATTTGTTGGTGCAAGTCGATACGACTCAGGACTTTAAAAAGAATAGTAAACGATTTTTAACATATCATGAGATAACTGGTCAGAATCTTGAAGCATTGATTTTACAGATGTTGACATTGAAGAAATGAAATGGATCCATTTGTCCTGTAAAATCTAACCCTAAAAAAGAGTACAGGAATAATAAATAAAACTGTTATTATAACAATGGCTAAAAGTAATAGGAGTAAGAATGAAGATAATAATAATAATAATAATGATAATAATAATAATAATAATAATAATAATAATAATAATAATAATAATAATAATGATGATGATGATAATAATAATAATAATAATAATAATAATAATCATAACAATAATAATATATTAATTTGATGGACCAATAGTTATAAAGAAAGAGGAAGGAAAATTTAAAGATAGACATAGGAAAATAAGAGGAGAGAGTGATCAATGATAAGCAAAACTGCTGAATGTGGCCCTTGATAGATGGCATATGAGAGAGAGAGAGAGAGAGAGAGAGAGAGAGAGAGAGAGAGAGAGAGAGAGAGAGAGAGAGAGAGAGAGAGAGAGAGAGAGAGAGAGAGAGATCCGGTTAAGCATTTTTATAAAAGTACAAATAAATTAAAGTTGAATGGCAAAAGGAACAGGGCAATAACATTACCATTGCCCAATTATGACACCAATTGATCTAGTGCAAGCCTGCGTCATTTAGCTATTCCTCATTAATAAAGCATGTTATTTGTGTTCTTTATTGGAAGCTATTGGTGCTTGATGATTTTGCAAAGGTCATGCATAGCCTGCTTTTGTTTGTGGAATGCCAGGCCACTAAATGTAGCAATACTCTATCAATATAATTCATCTAGATGAGCTTTGTTATATATGAAAAGGTTGTCCTTAATAATTGTGTGATAGAAAGTCAGAGGGTGAATTTTTTTTCGATAGGCCTGGCTACTAAACCTTTTTGTCACAATGTGGTATCACATATTAACAGTATGTGTGACCCGTTATTGTTTAGAGGGGAAAAGTGGTCAATGACCACTGCGGCTGTTTTTATAAAAGCCAGAGCCGCAATTGTGTATGGAAATAACTATCATTACAAGAAGAACTAGATCTTTGTAAAACATTATTTGGTATAATCTATCCCACTCATCTGGCTAATCACCAAACTCGCACACTCATACAATAACAAAAATTATTATATTATATTGTTTCAAGCCCAAAAAACCTAAATACAGTGTGTTTTTCTTTGTCCCACCATGCCTATCGAAAGAACATAAAAGAATCGCCCCAAGCTGATGAAGATATTCGGAATTTTCATTACTTTTTCCTTACTTTTTATGCGGTATTCAGAACGGAAAAAAAACCAACAGAATTTGTGCTGGATTATTTAGATCGCTGCTGTGGCCATACCGTTATGAGATATTCAGCTTGGCTCATTTTTAATTGTTCTTGAAAAAATAATATAAGGAATAATTGTCTTTTGAAGACTGATAAAAAGACTTTGATAACGTTAAGTAAGTTGAATATTCAAGGGTAATATAATTATGTCGTGTAATTGCATATATGATTACCCAATGTGTTGCGAAAGCACCAAGCAACCATAGATTATATCTCTCCCACAATATAGTTTGTTCTTTGAGGATGGAAAAAATCATTGAACTGTCTGACAAATTGTGTGAGCATTAAATTTCCTTTTCTCTCTTTTTTGTCCTTTGAAGTCTGATTTTCACCGAATTTACTTTTTATAACGAAAATATTAAATTGAAAAGTGCTCAATGAAAGTTGAGACGAGGCTGAAGACTAAACTTGATTTTGCTGTTCTTCTTTTTTTTTCTGTTCTTGCTGTTCCTAGAAGACATATTATTAAATTGCAAACCATGGTTCGTCTAGAAACTATATAGGCCTCTTGGATCTCACTTTGGCTTATCTAAACAGCGAAGATTTATTTCAATATAAACGATATCTTTCATTTTTCTTGTCTTGCATGAATATTACTCAACATAACGTGTTAAGAAGAAAAAAAAAACATTGATGGATTAGCGAGACATCGATGTATCTTCCTTTGTCAAGATTACGTGACATCTGAAGTTATAAACAACTCTCTCCACTTTCTTCATGTCAATTCAGCCTCGTTTCCACTCAGCATACATGGCCTCCAGCCCTGACCTTCCCCAGAACTTCAACATCGACGCCGGGAACTGGTGGAAAGGGAAAGCTCTCGTGGGATTCGTCTCCCCTTGGAAAGATATAGTAAACATCCAAAACGATTAATGTCGTTTTGAAACCAAAACAAGTTATCTAGAAAGACACGAGGAAGAACAAAACCGTAGTGGCTTTTCTTGTACTTGTCATTTATCTCCTAAGCTACTTTAGGGAAAATAAACGTAAATACATTGTCTTCTTGTTCTTAGAACAATAATTATTATGTAACAAAATACAAAGCAGTCACCGAACTCAAGGACAATGAACTAAGTAAAAAACAATTGTACTTGACATAGAAGACATTTCGCCATAATGGCTT
>JAWDGP010001678.1:1722500-1737500 GCA_033675545.1 Elysia crispata | reverse complement strand
GTAGCACCTCATAAACCGTTAATAAGACAGCAGATCCAGCTAGCTAGATTCTCAATGCACTTCTACAAAGGGTTACCTCACTGCATAAGAATCGTGCAATTAATAATCAGAAGCAAAAAAAAAAAGAAGATATTAACGATCTTTTCATGAGGTTACTGAAGATGATGAAAATACATGTAACAAAATATGATGATGATAATAATAATAATAATAATAATAATAATAATAATAATAATAATAATAATAATAATAATAATAATAATAATAATAATAATAATAATAATAATAATAATAATAATAATAATAATAATAATAATAATAATAATAATAATAATAATAATAATAATAATAATAATAATAATAATAATAATAATAATAATAATAATAATAATAATAATAATAATAATAATAATAATAATAGTAATAATAATGAAAAAAATAATGATAGTAATAATAATATAATTATTGTAATAAAGAATGAGGAAGAGGAGGAGGAGGAGGAGGAGGAGGATGAGGAGGAGAAGAAGAAGAAGAAGAAGAAGAAGAAGAAGAAGAAGAAGAAGAAGAAGAAGAAGAAGAAGAAGAAGAAGAAGAAGAAGAAGAAGAAGAAGAAGAAGAAGAAGAAGAAGAAGAAGAAGAAGAAGAAGAAGAAGAAGAAGAAGAAGAAGAAGAAGAAGAAGAAGAAGAAATAAGTAGAAGAAAATGAAGAAGAAGAAAAAGACAGATTTGAAAGCAAGTTAAAGCCGTACAACTGTTCATAAAAGAAGTGCCGATATCTACTTCCCAAACATTTTACCTTTATTGTATAATGAGGCCGGGTAATTATTTCTGGGAACCAATCAACGTCTTTCAGTATATTTGCTAAGAAAAGATAGAGCTCTAGCAGGTCTGGAATCATACTTTTATAGACATTGCATCAGAGCAGGCTCGTAAAGAGCTCTTTACGTTCATGAAGTCGTGTTACAAAGAATTGTGCTACGTCATGAAATCCAACATAGAAGTTTTCAAAAGACGTCTAAATTTTACTATTAAAGAATCTTTATTCACTGTTTTTTGCATTTCATTATCTTTCCTTGGTTTGATTTTCCCACCTCAGAACCGCACTAAAATGTTTGTATTGAGCAGATGCTATATAGTTTAATGTGCTCGCAAAGCAAAGCCCACCATAACTCTTTGTGAAGATTAAATAATATCACAATCCTGTCTTGAAAAAGTTGGAGACATAAGTAAAAATACATTAATCATTCCACGAATTCAATATTATTTCTTATTTAATAATACATAAAGTTACCAACTAAAAAACAACAAAAAACAATTCATTTGATCATGTAATGATTAATGACTATTGTACATAAATATTCTTCAGGAAACCCAAAGGCACAAGCAGCACGCTTCTCAAACAACCTTTTTGTTGGGAGTAGAACAAAGAGAAAGTTTTGTAAATGCATTGGACGTTTTCATCCTTTACTCTTTTACATTACTGTTAGTCGTATATCATGAACGGGCAGCAATTTCAATAGAAGCAACTTACAAAGGGAGATAAGGTGCTCAAATGAAAGCAGCCCATTTGAGACTTCCTATATATTACATTTTAATCGAGCATTATATCATCCGTTGGATACCAGTCTTGTTATTCGAATTTACAATTCCCTGAAGCTATTAACAAAATTAAAAGTTATGAGTTGTTCGACTTCTTATTCTTATGATAAGCGCAGGAAAAGAGAGATGACTGGTTTTCTCCCTTTGGGGATTTACGATGGATAGATTTGTTGTTTCCATGACCACTTATCTATTTATCTGTCTAACTATTTATCTAAATTCAATCAATCGTAAAACCAAACATTCATTCATTCATTCATTCATTCAACCAACCAATCTCACTATTTATCTATCTATCTATCTATTTATCTATTTATTCCTTCATATATCTATCGATCTATTTATCTACCTGTCTATAGCTTTTTAATTGTACGTCATTATATCCTTTTACCTTTTTATTTACCTACCTTCAGGACATCTATAGTTCTGCCTATCTGTTTGTCTCTTTGTCCGATGGATCTTGTGAACACCTCATAAATTGACAAAAGGTCTTTGCCATAATAATCTTGTTCCTCGGCTTTTCTCACATTGAGTTCCAGAGAAATTTTCCTCGTGTTTTCTTTCTTTCTTTCTTTCTTCTTCTTCCTCTTCTTTTTCTTTGCAATTTGGCCTAAAGGAATACTTTAAAAGTGCTACGATCTTGCGATCTGTCCATTCCACTTTAGGTCTCGACGTTTAACAATGGATAAAAGTTGATCACAAGGTCTGTCAATATGGCAGTTTCTTCTTCTCACTTATTCAAGTATTATATGGTCCTTCTTTAAAATGGTAAAAGGCCTTTTGAAATTTCTCAGTAATTCTGCTGTAAATTTCATGTTCTTCAAGCATATAGAAATATGGCTCCCACCAGTTTGGTCTCCACCTGAAGGGCTCCCCTCTTGAGCTCTCCAAATGCTGCCGTGGTCCAGGCCGTCTTGAGCTCTCCAAATGCTGCCGTGGTCCAGGCCGTCTTGAGCTCTCCAAATGCTGCCGTGGTCCAGGCCGTCTTGAGCCCTCCAAATGCTGCCGTGGTCCAGGCCGTCTTGAGCTCTCCAAATGCTGCCGTGGTCCAGGCCGTCTTGAGCTCTCCAAATGCTGCCGTGGTCCAGGCCGTCTTGAGCTCTCCAAATGCTGCCGTGGTCCAGGCCGTCTTGAGCTCTCCAAATGCTGCCGTGGTCCAGGCCGTCTTGAGCCCTCCAAATGCTGCCGTGGTCCAGGCCGTCTTGAGCTCTCCAAATGCTGCCGTGGTCCAGGCCGTCTTGAGCCCTCCAAATGCTGCCGTGGTCCAGGCCGTCTTGAGCTCTCCAAATGCTGCCGTGGTCCAGGCCGTCTTGAGCTCTCCAAATGCTGCCGTGGTCCAGGCCGTCTTGAGCTCTCCAAATGCTGCCGTGGTCCAGGCCGTCTTGAGCCCTCCAAATGCTGCCGTGGTCCAGGCCGTCTTGAGCTCTCCAAATGCTGCCGTGGTCCAGGCCGTCTTGAGCTCTCCAAATGCTGCCGTGGTCCAGGCCGTCTTGAGCCCTCCAAATGCTGCCGTGGTCCAGGCCGTCTTGAGCCCTCCAAATGCTGCCGTGGTCCAGGCCGTCTTGAGCACACTTCAGACACGGATCTGTCATCCGCTGCGATGGCTCTGACATATTTCAAGCTTGAGACAGTTACATGCTCCCGCCTTGACCTTCACCTTGATGATGCTGTTGATTTTATTAGTCATATGACTCTAAACTATCATTGTTATCTCCTGTATGCTCTTTAAACAATATCAAATTCGAGCTGTTTCAGACTCTAAATCAATTTTTGGCTGTAATTTGTGCACGGTTTTTGTTTGTTTGTTTATTTTTTCTTCGACCTTTATGGAATAAATTCAACTTCTTTTCATGATTATAGAGATGCTGCAAATGAACTTAAAATGTATCATGTTGTATCAATCATCTAATTTCTGGTCTATTTTAAAGGTTAAAGTTTAAAGTTTCCTTCACTGAAGCAGGTTTGCAGAATTCATCTTGGTTTATTGCAAAAAGGATTTAGTAAAACTTTCTTGAAATTTATCAAACAACTCAAGCATTTACTTGAATAATCTTTAACTAAACATAAACCTCTTCTCATGTTCGTCCTTTCACACCAGGGAACGCAAATATAACCACTTTGTAATTAGATTTAGGGCTAGGTTGGGTTCCAAAAAATATAACTTAGTCCCATTCAAGATCTATGTCTAATCAAGCATTGAAATTGACGCCAAACCAAATTTCCGCAAAGACCATGTTTTTGCCCTTTCTTTTCAGATTGGTTTCAAGCATCTAGATTCGTTTTGCTTTTTCCAGAAATTAGAGTTTGCACGAAGATGTTTTATAAATGAGTTAATGTTGAAGAATTGCATTCTGTAAAACACTATTAGTTTGCAATGAAGTTCATAAACCTCTTTGAAACCTGCCTTCAACCTTGGTTGAAATATACATAACTTGTGTTGAGGTTGTCAGTCTCCTCGTGTCAAAAAATTGTATATATATATAAATTATGGTTTAATTTGAGCATTTAATCAATTAGGAACTCTCTCTCTCTCTCTCTCTCTCTCTCTCTCTCTCTCTCTCTCTCTCTCTCTCTCTCTCTCTCTCTCTCTCTCTCTTCTCTCGCCTCTAAGCTTAAACACATATCGATCTGTTTCTTTTTCTACTTCTTTATCCTTTCCTTTTTTTATCATAGGACCATTTTACTTTATCTTTACATTTATATATAACTGTCTCATTTTTTCTCCCTTTCATTATGTCTCTCCAACTCTCTTTCTCTTTCTCTCTCTCTCTCAATGCTATCGCTCTTTATCTCCCTGCTTCTCTATTTGTCTCCAATACTTTATCTCCCTGCTTCTCTATTTGTCTCCAATACTTTATCTCTTCCCCTCCGCCCTCATTTTCCCTAATTTGTCTCATTTTTTTTCAAATAAATTGCTTCTATTTTTCTACCTGTTACGAATATGATCTGTTTTCCCTAAGCCTTATTTAATTTAACTTTTTTGACAAGTCTTACCTATCCAAGTGCCAAGGGGGCAAACCTTTTGTTCAACTTCCTAAACATTTAGAAAGAAATCGACTTCGTTTCTCAGAAAATAAAAATAAAAAGAAGAGCTTGGAGTTTGCTTAACCCACCTCTCCCCTCCCCCTCCCCCCCCCAAAAAAAAAAAAATCAATACAGAGCCCCCCTCCACACACACACACACACACACATTCTCCATACCCTTGCCAATATCAAGCCCCTCCTATCTAGTCTTCCCTGCCCCTAGTCGGGCTGAGGCACGCCATCTACTCCCGCATGCACGCATGCAGGTCCGATCAGCCGAGAAGAGGGGTGAGTGCGCGTCACGCAGATTTTTCGCCCTTTCTCCCACCACGGACTCAAAAAAAAAAGGATATAAAAACTGGCGATTCGTGGTTTACGGTGATGGAGCGCTCACTAAAACTTGGCGTGGCGGCACCTCTTCACAAAGACTCGAAGTGGGGGCAAGAGCTGTAGCAAGGCTATAAGAACCCAGATCTGAAATCTAGGACCACAGTTGTGTGAATGAGAGCGTCAGTGATGCTAAAGGAAAAGGGGCCCTCAACGGGAAATGTTTTAGGCCGGTAATGGGAAGTGACAGAGGGAACGGTCATTCTCCAGACGGACTTCGTGACCCACCCACATCCTTAGGATGAGTGGAATACTCTGCACCTCATGCATCTGGTAAGTTCATTTTGTAGTTTAGCATAACTGATTGGTTTTTTTCTTTTTCCATGACAGTGTTGGTTGTGAATACTTCGTAAATTGAGATACATTTTTTGGAAACTAACAAGAAAAACCGTGCGCACATCATTTTCTTGCAGTTTTCTGAAAATGTTTGGTGAGTAAATTAAAACAGTAGTATTTGTGTAGCCGGGCGTTATTAGTTAACAATCCTATTAAAAATAAATATTCCATCTATGATCAGATCTGATAATTTTTTTCTCAAAGCTCTATTGATGACTCTGCATGTGAGAAGAGCTTTGCAGGTGTTGGATTTGACATAATTTTCTTTTTTTTTTTCGTTTGTTTTTCTTCTTCTAGGCATTGCTGGTTGGAAGAAGGTCAAACAAAACATGCGCATAATAGTACGATCTAGCGCGAATCAATGAAAACCGATATAGGTATTTACTTCCTTTGAAAACATTCCGTTGACATAGAGTTTCCATCAACCGCTGTTTCTGTTTATCCTTTAGCTTCTATCTAAATTTTACTGGCTTTCAAATAATACTGGGTGAGATGAGTCGCACGAAATGTGAAAAAGATAAAATAAAATCAATCAGATACATGGGGGTAAAGATATATGTAGAGAGACCGTCGGGAATTAAAGAGAAGCTAAGAGTAAAAACGAAACGAGATAGGGTGAGACAGATCAAAAGAGGGAATGACTAGTACAGGAACAGACAGCCAAGATAAAGAAAGATAGAGGGAATGACTAGTACAGGAACAGACAGCCAAGATAAAGAAAGATAGAGGGAATGACTAGTACAGGAACAGACAGCCAAGATAAAGAAAGATAGAGGGAATGACTAGTACAGGAACAGACAGCCAAGATAAAGAAAGATAGAGGGAATGACTAGTACAGGAACAGACAGCCAAGATAAAGAAAGATAGAGGGAATGAATAGTACAGGAACAGACAGCCAAGATAAAGAAAGATAGAGGGAATGACTAGTACAGGAACAGACAGCCAAGATAAAGAAAGATAGAGGGAATGACTAGTACAGGAACAGACAGCCAAGATAAAGAAAGATAGAGGGAATGACTAGTACAGGAACAGACAGCCAAGATAAAGAAAGATAGAGGGAATGACTAGTACAGGAACAGACAGCCAAGATAAAGAAAGATAGAGGGAATGACTAGTACAGGAACAGACAGCCAAGATAAAGAAAGATAGAGGGAATGACTAGTACAGGAACAGACAGCCAAGATAAAGAAAGATAGAGGGAATGACTAGTCCAGGAACAGACAGCCAAGATAAAGAAAGATAGAGGGAATGACTAGTACAGGAACAGACAGCCAAGATAAAGAAAGATAGAGGGAATGACTAGTACAGGAACAGACAGCCAAGATAAAGAAAGATAGAGGGAATGACTAGTACAGGAACAGACAGCCAAGATAAAGAAAGATAGAGGGAATGACTAGTACAGGAACAGACAGCCAAGATAAAGAAAGATAGAGGGAATGACTAGTACAGGAACAGACAGCCAAGATAAAGAAAGATAGAGGGAATGACTAGTACAGGAACAGACAGCCAAGATAAAGAAAGATAGAGGGAATGACTAGTACAGGAACAGACAGCCAAGATAAAGAAAGATAGAGGGAATGACTAGTACAGGAACAGACAGCCAAGATAAAGAAAGATAGAGGGAATGACTAGTACAGGAACAGACAGCCAAGATAAAGAAAGATAGAGGGAATGACTAGTACAGGAACAGACAGCCAAGATAAAGAAAGATAGAGGGAATGACTAGTACAGGAACAGACAGCCAAGATAAAGAAAGATAGAGGGAATGACTAGTACAGGAACAGACAGCCAAGATAAAGAAAGATAGAGGGAATGACTAGTACAGGAACAGACAGCCAAGATAAAGAAAGATAGAGGGAATGACTAGTACAGGAACAGACAGCCAAGATAAAGAAAGATAGAGGGAATGACTAGTACAGGAACAGACAGCCAAGATAAAGAAAGATAGAGGGAATGACTAGTACAGGAACAGACAGCCAAGATAAAGAAAGATAGAGGGAATGACTAGTACAGGAACAGACAGCCAAGATAAAGAAAGATCTGTCTTTGAAAAGCATGGGGAATAGGAGTTCCTGGCAAGGTGAGAAGAAATGGAAAAACAAATCTGACGCCTTAAGTATCGAAACAATCTTAGTAGTGCTATTAGATGTAAGTTTGCGCTTCTGAAATAAAAAAAAAAATAAACATGTTATAAAAGTGAAGCTTGTTTGTTTTTTTCTTTTCTTTCGGTCCCAAACAATAATATTATTTTATGCTAGTCTATCAGGGAATAAACAAAATCTTTCGATGCAGGTGCATTTAAAATTCTGTAGTTTATCACAAGAGCTTTTAGGAAAATATCTTTTTCATTGTTGCATTTAGCACTCATACTCAGAATCATTATGGCTACTTAGTAAAACTTTCTTTAGTGAAGTAAAAGCTGGTCTTGAATTTATCGATATGAAACCTTCGAAAATCTTTTGTTGTTCATCTGAATTCAAATGCAGATCTTTCTATTATTTAATTGCAGTCTGTAGGCATAGTTGGAATGAATCAACAAAACGCGGGCATGAAGATCCAACATGGATTGGACTTAAGGAAGAAAGAGAAATACTTACTAAATCACACCCTATGAGTCGCAAATTGCGCATTACACAAATTAGATAATTATGGAGAGCGTGGAAAACTCACCAGCTTATAATTATTACGCTGAAAGATGAAACAGAAATCTCGAATTCACAAAATAAAAGCATTATTTCTCTTTCTTATCGTAAGGGTAATCATGATTGAAGTGTTTTTGAGCATCGCTTCATTATTGCTATTGTATTTTAAAAAAGAGGGGCAGGGATGAAACCATACAGTCAGACAAAAGTTCCACGTACAGTTGACAACATCGACTATTATATTCACGAATGAGTTTATTGTTACTACCATCAATTCAATTCACAGAAATAACTTTGAAATTAATCGGCACAAGCGAAAGAACATTACATAATTTTCAATAAACGTTTACATCACAAGACATTGAAACTTAAAACACAAAATAAGCGCGTTTTTATTACTAAATAATCTAACTTTGGAAAAAAGTAACAAACTGAAGATGACTTCAAGTAAATAGTAAATCAACTATCAAGTAACAGTGATCTAAATTAACAGAGTTTTGCTAAGGGACCGAGCCTACAGTGTATTGATGAGACAACACAAAGACCCTGCAGGTAGGACAAAAACCCAAACTCTAAAGTTTCCAACTTTATGCTACTGAAAGGGAAAACCAGAAATCAACGTGAGTTCAAAGAGGAGCTCTCAAGGCCAACCATTAAACCACAATGTACTTCCATTAAACCACAATGTACTTCTCAGCATTAGCTGCGCTTCCACAGGGAGTTTGATTGTCACAAAACCATACAAAAGAACTTAAGTGCGGAAAACTTTATAGTCGCAAAACCATTTAAGAGAACTTAACTAAAGAATGATAACGTGGACTAAAATGTGAAAGCTGAACTAATCAGTTCTCCTGAATCTTCCGGCGTAAAGACAATAGGCCTAATAATCTTTGATTTAATGTAGATTAATTGAGGAAACCTCTCCAAGTTGTGTGGAATATTTCACTTTTTTATTTTTAAGCAGTTGTTCCTTGTACTTTATTTATTAAAGTTTTCTGTGTCCACAAACTTGTTCGCGAGTGTAACACATAGATTATCATTTCCTATATTTTATCCCAAAAATCGGCTTCCGTGAACTGTAATTATTCTTATTAATGCTATTTTTGAACTCCAGCAATCGCTAATCTCTGTAATGTGCCTTCTCTTATAACGGTATCAATTCACAGGAAATCTCGCACGGATTACACGAATCTTATGTCGATATGTTCTCGTTTCAGGTTGTTTGTTTACCATTATAACATCAGTTTTATTTTGTCTTTCCACTTGCTGTCTTACTACATTTCTATAAACGTATGTTTTTTTTTGTATCTATCTTTTTATCTATCTATCTATCTATCTATCTATCTATCTATCTATCTATCTATCTATCTATCTATCTATCTATCTATCTATTTATCATCTATCTATCTATCTGTCTTTCTATCTATCTATCTATCTACCAATCTATCTATCTATTTATCTATCTATCTATCTATCTATCTATCTAGTCATCCACATATTTTGTTTGTTTCATTTTTTTCTAGCCATAAATCTATCAACCAGCTATTTCTTTTCCCATGCAGACATGTATCTATCTTATCTCCATCTGTCTCTCTATTTATATATTCAAATCATCTTTCTATTTGTACGTTTATTTACCTATCTATTTTTATAGTTCTTATCCTAATTTCTTCTTTAAGTCTCAGTCTTTTATCAAATGTCCAATTTAGCAAATAAAAACATGACCTTTCCTATCTGTTGCTCCAATTCAAAGACATTATCCACACGCTCTGGGCCAATATTCACGCGGTAATCCCCTGTATCGGGTATTGATTCCACAGTAAGCGAACCCGTCATTGGGGGAGAGAGAGAGAGAGAGACCAAGTTGTCTCGACTTTAGACATTAATAGGAACAGAGCATACAGCACAGAGAAATAGCGGCTATTCAAACGGAAAACGGCTAATTCTTTTCCTTCGTTTCTCCTATACATGCATGAGGCTGATCTGTTTCCCTATGCATAAAATCGGATTTTCTTTGCCATTGAGATGCTGGAGTTGCGCTTTCGTTTACCTTTCCCATCGCTAGTTTTCGATTTTGTTCATTTAATATATATATTTTTTTTTTCGAAAGTTAGCTGGCGCTATGTGCTCGCTAATATGTGCGGGATATTGTTTGCTTTCTCTCACAACGTTTTCGTTTCATTCAGATTTTTATTTATTTTTTTTTATTTATTTATTCAGCATTTTGTGCGACATGAATGAGATATCCAGCGGAATTTTTTCATTCCTTTATTTTGGTAGAGAGAGTTTTAGCGGTTTCGAACTGTAAACTCTTTCACATTAAACCGCAATCAGAATAAATATTTTATTCTGTTTTTAAGTTTGTAAAGAAAATATCGGGTAATTGCATTTTAATTTTTCAAAGAATCCGACGTAAAAGAGAAGAAAATAAAAAAAAACAACTCAAAACAAAAAACCGGCCTTTATTGAGCTATTAATTATTTTCCATCTATCATCTGATGGACTATGTTATCAGGTAACATTAAGGAGAGAAAATAGATCTCTTGCTCTGGAGAAATATTCTTATTTGGAATCGTTGAAAAATAAAAAAAAAAAAAAAAAAGAGCGGAATACAGGCGACGGGATACGCTCGTTAAATGTATTCAGGGACCGTGAAATGTGAAATCTTAGACCTGTAAGTAGCTTGATGTTCGCATGACTGTCCGTGGAGGGAAGAGGATAAAGGTGGGAGGGAACATGGAAATGGAGGCAGGTTTCCAATATCATTCTTCATGATTTAAAAACTAAATTTGGCAACTAAGTCTGTGATGATTGTGAAAATGTCGGTAGATGAAAGATGGAAATGCCTTTGATGTGTTCTGCGCCTGAAGATAGAAAGTTTGTCACGGAGACAGTGTCTGAGACCTTGGTGTTGTATCAGATTCCTAAACATACATGCAGTGGTGAGTGTATTGATAAAAAAAGCATTGCTGGAAAATCGAGTGGTGAGTGAAAATCACCATTATATTGCCGTTTTTTCATTAACACTGTTTTTTTAATCAATCAAATTAATAGGATACATAGACTTTGAGCACATTTGAGATCTGAATACTATCAGATCAATATGAGTGGTACACAGTCTTAGCTCGATGTTTCAAAGAATGAAATTTTCAGTATCAAATTTCTTTTTTCCGCTCATAAACTCGCGATAGTTCATGAAATAGTTTCCTAAAACTATAATTTTAATTAGTTCCCCATAATTTGGATTGTCCCAGTGAAAGTTCGTGTTTATCTCCAAATTATCGTGATTATAGAAGTCATTGGGCTAAAATATTCTTTACATCTTTACTCAGAGATCATAAGCTAAACTTTAATTTTTTTATACAAGAAAATATTAAAAATTTTCAGTTCATTTGATAACTTTATGAAAAATTGATTCACTAACGCCGGCCGTTATCTCTCGATCAGTTTTCTTATATGGTAAAGAGTATTTGAGAAATCAGTCTTCAGAGCGGCGGGGCGTCTTTACTTTGCATTTGGTTAACTTAATATAGTGCGCTCAATCCAAGGCTTTTAACTCACCTAACAAACCTATTTGTAAGCAAGGCAGGGAAAAGTAGATGGGAGCCCACACTGAATCCTCGACAACCGGTGAGATCACCATGACAAGGTCGCTACAGACCTGCCCCGCCCAGCGCCCTACAGAGTCCATTTAGTGAAGAATTTCACACCAATAGGACATTAGACCTGACGCATCGTCTGCTGCTGATTGATTTTCAACTACCACACTGCCTGTTAAAGCATCTCACCGCCTTTCGAAGATCAATTGGAACCGACAGAACGGTGGAAAAACTGCTAAAAGGTCTCAAGTCAGCTTGTACCAGACCATTTCTCTTCATCTGTACGTCTTGATGAAGTTGACTGTTCTCACGTATTTTAACCTCTAAAAAAGGGATGCGATTGGTAACTCAGTGAAAACATTAAGAGTTTAGCTCACTTGGCTTTCGGTTATGGTAAAAACAAACAAAAAAGATATGCTTGCAAAATTTTCTGAGAGGTCAGGTGTGTCAATTAATTTCATATTTCTCCATAATTAAAAAAAATATATCCAACCAACTTTGATTTTTTTTAATAAACTTTCGTTTTGATGCGGTTCCTATAATGGTGTTTGATCATAACTGAAAAGATGTTAAAAAATCTTCGAAAAAAGAGACATTATAATACGAGGCCAAAGGCCTTACCTTTGCGATATTACCAATACTGTAAAAAAAAAGAACACTTATCCATCGGTAACTCTAATAAGTCTAGTATCAGGTATTAGTAAAATATTGGGATTCACATAAATCATATACCACCACAGTGAATTGCTTGCAATTCCCCTAAAGATCTAGATATTGTTAATTAATATTCTCCGTAAAACAGCTATTGTCCTTTGCATGGATAGCCTTAAATCAACGAGATTTTACGTAAAAGTGTAGCTAAAAAAACAAACAAAAGAAAAACAAAAACAAATCG
Organism: Elysia crispata; assembly: GCA_033675545.1. NCBI lineage: Eukaryota > Metazoa > Mollusca > Gastropoda > Plakobranchidae > Elysia > Elysia crispata. The sequence continues at coordinate 1,725,018 of JAWDGP010001678.1, read as the reverse complement.
TATTTGAAATATTTTAGATTTGTTATTATCTTGATTTTTGAAACACCGGTGGTCGAAAGGTATAAAAGATTCATATTAGCTGCGCAAGTAATATCTTTCTCATGCTCCAGCCATGTCCATTAGTCTCTCTCTCTCTCTCTCTCTCTCTCTCTCTCTCTCTCTCTCTCTCTCTCTCTCTCTCTCTCTCTGTCTCTGTCTCTAGCTCCAATCATCTCTGTAAGATTCTTATTAGCTGCGCAAGTAATATCTTCCTCATGCTCCAGCCATGTCCATTAGTCTCTCTCTCTCTCTCTCTCTCTCTCTCTCTCTCTCTCTCTCTCTCTCTCTCTCTGTGTCTCTAGCTCCAATCATCTCTCTCTCTCTCTCTCTGTCTCTAGCTCCAATCATCTCTGTAAGATTCTTATTAGCTGCGCAAGTAATATCTTCCTCTTGCTCCAGCCATGTCCATTAGTCGCACAGTGAGATAAGGTTAGTACCTGTTAGGCCTTGCGTTGCTTGACATGGGTCTGTCTGTTTACATCGACCAGTCCTTAGATCTCTTTTAAACTGTATTTATATCAATCAGTCAATCAATCAATCAATAAACCAATGCTCTTACTCCCTCCATAATATCAACCAAGCTATAAACCAAACTATTTTGAACATCTTGTCAAATCAAATTGTAAATTTTCCACTCATATAAAAATTATTCTACCGATATAATTCCAAGCATAAAGAGCCTGAAATGATATCATAAACCACTGGGAACCAGCCTGATAGGAAATACTTGTACAAGCAATTGAAAACATTATGCAAAGAATAGAAACACTTAGAGTGGATGCAGGTCCGCGCCAAGACAATGGGCGTGTATTGATGACTGTCGTTAGGCCCTGATGTAAACACTGATAACAGTTTGGCTTCCAGACACACTGCTTACGAAGATCGAAGCTAGCTTGGCTCTTTGCCAATTTTTCCCCTTCCCTTCCCCTTTCTTGTGCTCTCGTTCTTTGTTGCACTTCTTTGTTTTGTTTCGATTTTCCTTGCGCGTGCGTTTGTTTTTCTCTTCATTTTGCTTTTACTCCCACGTTCATTGTACTTCTGAGAGATTTTCTTTCTTTCTGTGTATCTCACTCACATTTTTTTTTGTCTGCCTACCTTCTTATCTGTCTGTATTTTTTCTACCTCTTTAGTATTATGCATTTGTTTTGTCTATTTATATCTATTTATCTATCTGTGTGTCAGCCAATCTGTTCTTTTTTTTTGCTAGCTCACCTCTCTCTCTTTCTCTCTCTCTCTCTCTCTCTCTCTCTCTCTCTCTCTCTCTCTCTCTCTCTCTCTCTCTCTCTCTCTCTCTGTGTCTCTGTCTCTAGCTCCAATCATCTCTGTATCCTTTCTAAATAAGCACCAAAAAAAATTGTAAAGAAAAAGAATTTGTTCACACAGCTCTGAACGGCTGCTAGCTAAAGGTCAAGAGGTCGAATGTACTCTTAAAGCGAGTCTCAGTATAAAAGACGTAAACAAAAACGACCTGCTGTTTAACCCAGACACGCCACAAAGCTTACAAGTTTCCATAAAGACTTGTAGAAGCAACAAAAGTATTGATTTCAGTAAAAACTTACAAAGGGAGGAATGTTTTTTTTATTCCTTCCTTACATCATTCTCCACTCATTTTTTTTTTCAAAGATAAAACTATTAACATTCCCCCACCACCCAAACCTTCACTCCGAAATTATACGCTATTTTCCTTAATGTCTTTGTTTGAAGGAATTTTTAAAGATATTCACTTTTTATTCATATCATATATTAGTTTATTGATATCATATTCATCAATTATTCATCTGTATGGTAGTTTTTCTTTGTGGGTAAAGGAGGCGGATTGCTCTGGAAAAAGAAGAAATTTATGTTATGATTCTGAGCTTCACATTCAAAGCCCGCGGCTTGTGGTCAGCCTATGTACAAGTATATTTACATCAAAACTGAAAACTTTTGTTTTATTCAAAAGATATCTCTTCTTCCCCAGAAATATTTTATATTAAAAACACCGTTTTGGTGAATTTGTCTTTGGAGGAGAGAATTCATATACCGGAAATGAAATTATTACATTGTTAAAATTATGAAATCTAAAAAAAAAAAAAAAAACTACCACAATCAAGAGCCTTCCTTAGTCTGGGGCCTTATTGAAAATACATTACGCGAAATAAAGAAATTTGAAATGATATACGAAATCTTCTCGAGGATCCTTCACTTCATCGTGTCCGGCTAAGATTCAAACTTCTGCCCTCGGGAAGCCAAGTGTGTAATGATCACTGGACCATTAGCACGGTATCTCTGATTACTTCTACCCTCGGGAAGCCAAGTGTGTAATGATCACTGGACCATTAGCACGGTAGCTCTGATTACTTCTACCCTCGGGAAGCCAAGTGTGTAATGATCACTGGACCATTAGCACGGTAGCTCTGATTACTTCTGCCCTCGGGAAGCCAAGTGTGTAATGATCACTGGACCATTAGCACGGTATCTCTGATTACTTCTGCCCTCG
>JAWDGP010001678.1:1712500-1720000 GCA_033675545.1 Elysia crispata | reverse complement strand
TGCTTTTTATACTTATTTTTGCAGTCCATCCATTTCGGCTCTACTTCAGGAGAGAGGTCTGACATCTAGAATCTCAGACACAGTTTTTTTAAAAGTTTTTTATTCGCTTCAAAATTTCAGATAAAGTCTTTACTATGGTAATATTGGTTTTCGACTATCTTCTTCCCATTCAAATGCTATGAATAAAAACTGTTTACTTGGTAGTAATCATGGAATATCACTAGAAAAGACATAAAATAATTCCTGCGTAAATATTGAAATACGTTTAATAAACTCGGACAAACATCAGTCTGAAATGAACTGATTCATAATTATGTTAAACTCACCTTGCTGCTGCCTTAAAGGGTTGCTGTATCTTCAATACAACAATTTGTAGATGTAATCGTAGATTTTTACAGCAAACGAGCTCAGTTAGTCAAGGTATTTCACTTTATTTTAAATCAGGGAGAACCGTTTGTCACAAGTTAATTCCCACACCGTGGATTGCAGATTTTCATGACAGCGATTTTTTAACTATAACTGTGACGTGAATATTTTTTTTTTACTTTTCTAAAAATTGTCTCCAGTAGTTTATAAAACCTCCTGTAAATAAATTAGTCAAGTATGAAGTTCATGAACATTTTAAGCCTTGAATGAAAAGATTTTTATCTCTAAAATATCAATATGAAAACTTGTTAGCATCAACATTCGAAATAAGTTGAACGGCTCTGAGGCAATTACCAACACTTTATGACGTACTTCCCTTAAAAAAACCAAAACAAATAACATACAATTATTCACACCCTATACAAACCATCCAGTATTGATCAAAACACAGTCATATATTCCTGCATTATAATTTCTGTTTTTTTCCACACCTCTGCCATGCTAGTCTGTTCAAGAGCAGTTTAGCTCTCCGGTTTGTCTGCCTGCGTGTTGTCACAACAGCATGGGAGCTCGGTCGCAGCTGTCAAGAAGTTGTCATCATTATAGGTCTGATATGTAGGGAGGGTGTCGAAAAATCTTTCATATCTGACAGTCATGTCTCAAAACTGATTCAGCAGTTCTTCATAGACATGTATAAATTGTAAAGAAAAAATACTATAATTGTCACCAAATTTTCCCTTGTTTTTAAATTTTCACAAAAGTAATAATTTGATCATGTTACATGTTAGTAGCTGAAAAATAAACGTTAGAATGAAAGTAAAGCAGTATGATGATGATGATGATGATGATGATGATGATGATGATGATGATGATGATGATGATGATGATGATGATGATAATAATAATAATAATAATAATAATAATAATAATAATAATAATAATAATAATAATAATAATAATAATAATAATTCATCTTCAGCACAATCAACACCATCAAGCAAAAAAACATGGTCATTTAGAGCTATCATACAAGGTTTATGAATATAAATGAATATAAATAACGTAAACGTAGATTTACATTTTACAATATGTATCGATTTTTACATGTAAATATCATGAAAAGTAGTTTCTTTCTGTTGGTGCTCACGCACTATGGTGTCATTATGCAAATGAAAATGTACAGAACAAAGTTTTGATCTTCTTATACTTGTCTCGGCATACTGAAATTGCAACGAAAATAACAAATGAAAGCACTCGCAAAACAACTGAAACCAACAGTTTTTCTTTTTTCGTGTACGTGCGTGGGAGTCTTTTTTCATCCGTAATTTTTTTCCAATCATTTGTTTGAAGACGTTTGATGCTTTCAAGCCCCTTATCTACTTTAGAGGTCGCAACATTTATTTACAATTTTTAATCGTAAAACATTTAATAAGTTTCGACCTACTCTTCTTCAATAGCCCTTAAGGTACGTCATAGGATGACAACTGTGGCGTCGTAATTCCGATACTATACTCTCGACGAATAAAACTTTTATTATGATTTGGAGGACGCTTAGTAATTTATAATTATTGCTCTGTCTGTCTGTCTGTCTGTCTGTCTGTCTGTCTGTCTGTCTGTCTGTCTCTCTCTCTCTCTCTCTCTCTCTCTCTCTCTCTCTCTCTCTCTCTCTCAATCAATATTATGTTGAATCACGAACAACTTTATGACTCTCTGATTCATGAGAGATTATTTGGAGGAAAAATGATCAGAATGTTGACGCGTCCAGAAAACTGGACTAAGTATGTACGCAAGAAAACAATTCGTTACCGTGCATCTTAGTCTAAATAATCGATACTCACAGTTATAGCCTGTGAATTTAACATACGTTCAAGCTTAGTCCCCAAATACACCAATGACACATGTTGCCAGGAGGTAATGGAGACTTGCTCATATTCTACATCGCCCCATACAACCTTGAGAATCAAGAGATTTTTTTATATCAGTGTAAAATATTGGAAGTTAAATTTTCTGATATCAGTAAATATTTGAAACAACAATGGTGAATTGATATAAATGTAGGATGATTTCACGTAGAGAAAGCTGGGCGAGGAGATTTTGTACCTGAGTGTGTTTTGCAGGAAGACAAATTTGTTTTTTGATTATACCATTGCATTTACAAAGCTTACTTTATAACTGAGTATGCGTGTTACAAAAGAGTGGACATAATAAGTATATATGTTTTCTGAAATCGCTGTATATCGAAATTTATTCCAATTTACAGACGTTGTGTCCCTTGTGCTAAATGAAAAAGTAAGATTAGAATGTGATGGAAATGTGTAATTACTTTTCATGAGTTGTTCATCTACGCCCTAAATTAATCTCACTTTTTTAAAATGATTTTCATTATATGTTCATTTTGCTGCAAACTAAGGACTGTGTCAGAATGTTCTATGTATGCAGGAATATAATCGTTAATAAATGACTCACCGATGAGACTTGCATGACAAATTGATAACTAAGAACAAAAATCGTGTCTAGTTATAAAATGGTTGTGCTGTCGCTTGTATGTTCCGTGCAGTTCATTCACAAAGCTGAATTAAAGCTAATTAATGAGGATTTTAATTCCTTTATTTCCTTATCGTTAAGAAGAAATTCTCAGACTAATTATTTTGCTTCTTAACACCTTGTTTTCATTACTTTTCTGTTACAGATACCTCAACGACCTGGCTATGGCTAAACGTTGATCAACCAGGCGACCTGAAATTAAATGGTTCAAGGTTTAATTAAGCACACACAGACCGTGGCCTTTAAATTGTAAATAAAGGCACGTAAAGTTGAAAGTTGGCACAAAGATCAGCATAAACTTTTATTAGCCTTATAAAAAGTGTTTGAGAAAATACAATTCGTGTAAAGAATCATTCACGTCGATCTGTCTGTTCCTTTTGACGAGGAATGTCTTCCTGAGAAGGAGAAAATCTGCACAGTGTTCGAAGCAAGCCATCTCTCAACCGACTGTGTTGTTATTCAGAATGGTTTTGGGCCGCCCAGTGGGAATTTCCAGCTGTAAACCATTTTATTTTAGCATATTAAAACTCATCAAACAGAAGCTGCAGGACGGATCTCCGCCAGAGTCTGTTTAATTCCGCCAAGGGGTGTAACTCTGGCGCCATGTTTCTCTCGCCTTCCCAAGTGCACTTTACGTCCTGCATCGACAGTCTGGGCACGTCCAAGATGGCCGCCGACTCGCATATCAGTGACGTCTACATGGAGATGAAGATGCAGAGGAGGTTTCCGAGGCTACAGGTATGAGGAATGAAAAAAAAAAATTCGGGCATTCCTTAAGATTAAATTACTTATTTTACCATATTTTCCTAACATTTTATTTAACACTCTAAATTACATAGAGCGATAACATTTGTTAAAGCTCTATCTGTTGGAATGTCCTCTCATAAATTCATGTAGCAAGTAAATTAATTCCCCTCTCCCTCACCCGCTCTTTCCCACAAAAGTCTCATGTTTATGGTTAAAATATTTTTGAGAAACACTTGTTTCTATGAATCTACAGCTTAAAGTGTTTGCTTCACGTTAATTTGTCTTGTCGCCGATCGTCTTCACGACCGTTCTATAAAACTCAATCACGTGAAGGCAGAATATGGTAGCAGGTCATAGGCACAGAGTTAGAACTAAGGCAAACACGAACAAGGGAAAAGGAAACAGAATAGAACAACAAAAGGACGTTTAAAGGAATTTTACGATATCACCTGGAGCTCTGGTGGGTGAGGGTTAGAGCGCTCGTTCTTAGATTACCAGGTATAATCAGGCGTGAGTTCGATACCACTTCTAAGCGGATGTCTAGGAGATCTCTCTTCTCACTTTCCTCTTCTTCGGTCGGTGCTTTTAGCGATCTTTATAGTTTAATTCGCAAGCTGTGTGAAAGAGTCAGCCACATGAATCGAAACCATCATAGGTTTGCGATTTGTCCACTTCTGATAAAGCGCCACACACACACACACACACACACACCGCGAAACTAAAGAAAGCGATAACATCTAAAAAATTAAGAAACCGCTGAGGCAAAGAAAAATGTTCATGTTTACTATAAGTAGGTTTTTTTGTTTTTTTTTTAAATTCACTTTACAAATTCTTTTAGCTCTTGTATGAAGGTATTCAAATTTCACTCGTTGAAACTCTAGAATGTCCATATCTGTCCAGGTTATTCTAATCTTACCTTTCTTTGCACTGATATCTGTTCATAGTTCTCACATCGAAAATATCCGTTTTAAAGATAATTCTCAAAGACTACTTATTTTTCTATTTGTAAAACTTCAACACACAATCCCATTAGTGCAACATGAAAACTTTTCATAAATCATTGACTTTAATGAACTGTTTAACTGGCATGGAACCAGTTTAGTTCGGTAATAGGTTTTGAGCTATGTATAGAACAAACGGTTTTACAACTACAGCATCAGTGGTATAAGAAGCTTGTGGTTTTAAAAAAATCTGAGAAAGAATTAAAGCTGTCACTAAAATAGAAATATGATCAGGCTTATAGAAACAAACTTTTTTTTCATCGCAATTTGCTGTTTAAAATGCTGTGTATATGTCATTACTATTTTATATTTATCTAAGAATTAAGCTTGCCATTTAATTACAATGATTTAATTTTCCTTTAATGATCTTATATATATATATATATATATATATATATATATATATATATATATATATATATATATATATATATATATATATATATATATATATATACATCTTTTATGTGTAACTTTTGTTCTTTGAAAAAAATTGCTTTATGTATCACATGTAGACCATTGTCAAAAGTATGGCAGCTCGGTGTCTACGCAATAGAGCTACGACTACAGACATCTTTTCATAATTCATAGAACGAGCTCATCCTCAAACTACATTACTTTCTTATAACACGGTGCTTGATTTGCTTCAGGTGGTCAAGAAGTGTGGTCACTACTTCACGCTGGACAACACCCGGCTGTACATGTTCCGCCGTATGGAGGAGGAAGGTCACTGCAAGCTGGTACCTGTGGACATGGTCCTCCTCAAGAAAGTGCCTGAAGCCGTGCAGGAGATGATGGTGCTGCCTTCTGGTGTTGCAGGTGACGTGTAAACTTTGAACTTCAACAGGGATTCTGCATGAGTTGGGACGATTTTTATATGAGAAAGGAGGGAGTGGGGGTGGCGTTAGTTTACTTTGGTTACTGGACGGTTCGGTGTATCTGGTCCACTGTTATTAAGTGAGCCAAGTTAGTTTGATTTTGCGCACCAAACGGTCATCAAAAAGAGTGTTTTATAGTGCTGTGGATGTAGGGAGTTGTGCACGCGGGAAAGGGATCATAACAAGTTACTATATATTCGTGATTCCAAAGCTTTGTTCGTGGTCTCGGCCCTCCATGGGGTCAAAGCAAGTTTCTTGAAGCGGCTTGCTAGAGTCAGCTAGGATTGAATCGCTCCATGCCAAGCCGCTCGCACGACTGATGACTGAGCTACCAACACCAAGGAAGGAAGTATTGGGTTAGGGAGAAATATGTGAAAGCTAAGCATATTGATTCTTTCCAATATTATTTTCGGATGCAAAAAGCTGCTAAATTGCTTTGAAAATACTGCCATATATGTTTCGAGTAAATTACTGACATGCAGAACGTTTGTAGATCAGCGTCACACAGTGCTGGGCGCGAATTGCCATCTTGTCACCCGGCTGTAGGCTGGTTAGTTTAGATCACATCTGGGGCTCGACTGCCTTGGGGAAGCTGATTTTCCTTTTATTTACTCAGTTAACAAGTCTGAGAAATGAGTAGCCGCCTTTAGGCAGTGGATGAAATTTGTGAAATGCTGGTAACGCCGATTCTCTCATTCATTTTATGTGAAAAGCTTTGTAAGAAATGGGTTTTATAAACTTCTCAACAGGTACTTAAGACTATATGGACCAGTAACTAAATCTTGGTGCCCAAAGTTATCTTGTTCGATCTTTAAAAAAAATCATCGCTGTCGCATGGGCAAAAAGATGGGTTTTCAAAGCCTCTTTACTGTCCAATAGGCGCAATGCTCTGAAATATGAGTTGTCGTGGGAAAGCGTGTTGTGCAGGAAGCTGAGAGATGAAAGTCATCAAGAAGTGTGATCAAAATAATAGTGAAAAGTAAATCTCAAGCTGAAGTGACGGACGCCCTTATCACCTGAAGAGCAGAGTCAACACAATCTAACATGGGGCTGCTTTCCTTGCACTTCACCCTTTTATTGAATTGGCGCTGCTCTAGTTATCAATATAAAGTATATTTTCATTTAAAGACGATTCTCAAAGTAATAACTTTAACGAGTCCCAATTCCCTTGAAAACAGCGCTCTCTGCAATGCACCTCCCAAAAAAATTAAAAAATTTCTTAAAGGAAGAAGTCGTAAGATGAGAAGTAAGTAACACCAATAAAATGGTATAGTCGAGTATTATATTCTCTGAGGCCCGGTGGTTCTGTAATTGATCAAATGGTTTTGCCTACGTGCTCGGTATCCTGAAGATGTCATGTCCTTAGTCTCCTATCTCTCTCTAGCTCACTTTACCACCACTCACTGACGCGTCAAATAAACACCCCAGAGGCATCGGAGATCATGGTCGAAGCAGGTGCGTGGAGAAAGTAGATGGACTCCATTCACCGCTGTCTACCTCAGCTACCAGAGGAAGGGCTTTAAAGGAAAAAATTCGTATTAAAACATCTTGATGCATTGTTAAAACGAGCTTGGTTATTATCACGGCTATGAAACCTTCTTGAATATTAATGTTTATCTTTGTATTCGCCTTTCGTCATGTCATGCCCTATCCTACCTAGCTGCCCTATCTTTCTGTTATCTCTATGATCTTATCAGTTTTATATGTGTCACATTTTCCCCTTGAAACTGCTCAAACCTTTCAAACATTAATTATCAATCGCTTAAAATGAGATGTCGATCTCCCTCACTTCCATTAACAAAGAGCAATACAATCAAACGATCCTCTCACCCATTTTATGTTAAAAGCTTTGTCAAAATGGGTTCAATAAATTTTAAGTTCTCAATGACCATTTTCGATTATATGGCCCAGTGATTAAATATTGGTGTCACTAGTTATCTCGCTCGATTGTAAAAAAAATGTCT
>JAWDGP010001678.1:1690000-1707500 GCA_033675545.1 Elysia crispata | reverse complement strand
AATAGAGAATATATATTTGAGTATTTGATGTTTACTGTAATTTTTTACAGCTGAAAATTATTTGAAAGAAAAGAATAATCCGAGACAGAGAAATGTGAAAACAGGAAAGAGATGACAGAAATGTTTGAGATTGCATTCGATATTTCGAGATGTGTGTGTGTGTGGGGGGGGGGGATGAAGTGTTCATGAACTAAATTAAATGTGAAATAAAAGGAACATGATAGCAATAACTGCTTTGAAAATATATGGTTTACAAAATAATCGTAAAATACAAAAAGCATCTTTCTCTAAACTCTGATTTAAAAAAAAATGCGAGACTAAAAGAGAAAGGAAATGGTAGGCATTGTTTTTATTTTTTTGGACGGGAAGAGGGGTGGCATGTGGTTTAGAAAAAAGTCCGAGCGATTACTTGGTGAAGCGGTTCATTCATTGATATTCACTTCAAGCCAATTATCTGCAAGGTTTTTACCTATAGACCGAATGAGAACGGTGGGAGCGGAGCGGTAGGAGAAGATTAAAGTGAGAGAAATGTACAGGAATAAGAACGATTACACATTATTTATTGTTCTTCAAGTCTATCATTTGCTGTAGGGACGGGATGAAAGTTATTATTTCCTGAAAAAGGTCAGAGTGTAAACCCTGAGAATTTCTTCAACACACATGATTCGTGATGAGTAGGTTTGATATTTATTGCTTTGACATTTTGGTTCAAAAAGAAGTATACTGATAATTATTGTTTTGAAATTCTGATTCCCAGAAAATCAGACAGATAACTATTTGTTCTGACACTCTGGTTCACTGAGAAGCAGACTGATAATTTCTTGTTTTAACATTCTGTTTAACAGAGAAGCAGACTGATAATTATTGTTTTAATATTCTGGTCCAACAGAGACGCAGATTGATGATAACTATTTCGACATTCTGGTTCACAAAGAAGCAGACTGATAATTGATATTCTGGTCTAACAGAGAAGCAGACTGATAATTTGTGTTTTGATATTCTGGTCTAACAGAGAAGCAGACTGATAATTATTGTTTTGATATTCTAGTCTAACAGAGAAGCAGACTGATAATTTATGTTTTGACATTCTGGCCTAACAGAGAAGCAGACAGCTCGACCTGAGAGGAAGCGATTCAGACTGAGGAGATCGTCAGAGCAGGTCGCTCTGAGGAGTCCTAGGAGGGTCAAGGACATCCGGGACACCCGTTCTGTGACAGGCAGCTTGGAGACTGGTAAGTTCCGCATCAAATACTTTAATATCTCCCCCTCCCCTCCTCTCTCTCTCTCTCTCTCTCTCTCTCTCTCTCTCTCTCTCTGTGTCTGTCTCTGTCTGTCTGTCTGTCTCTCTCTCTTCCTCTTGCTTGCTGTCTCTTCATCTGTCTCTGTGTCGCTCATTAACTCTCTCTTCATCGCTCTCTTTTCCAGACTTTGTGTCTCCCTTTCCTCTGTCTCTCTCTCTCTTCTCGCTCTCTCACTCTCTGTTTCTCCATGAAAATTCTCTCCTTTAGGTGGATCTAGAACTTACAACTGTTGTCTGCGTATATTTCCGCTGTATGAAAATACAGGACTGTTTAAAAAATAACGCAAAATATAAAAAAAGTAGACTGACGAATATAAATACTTAAGTGCCAAAATAAGTAACTTGTAAGGTTTAGGTTGTTGTTGTTGTTGTTTTTGTAATTTTTTTTTCTGACCGCCAATTGCATGAAATTGTCCATCCAAAATTAATCATGTAAATTAAACTATCGTTTATATCTGTGAATTTTTAACATTATTTTATCTATATTTCAAAACTCTTAGTTTTAGACTCTGCTCTTTAATAAAATATAAACGTAAACGACAGCAAAAAATATTATGATTTTATCTTTCATATCCATAATTTAGGTCACAATAATCTCGTCTAAAAGAGATCAGAAATGAGCTTTTACCAGAGGAAAATTAAGAAACTTAACGAAGATGTGATGCGGAAAATAAATTAAAAACAAAATTATTAAGGTTGTAATTAGCTCTGCTCCCATCAATGGCTAGGAAAGATAAGATAAAAAACGGTGGCAAAAATGACAACGCCTTAACGTGATGCGAACGATTATTTACTATTTTTTAAAAGCGTTTAAAAAAAAAACTATTGGTGACACAGGGACTGAAGTGTGTTCTGGCCTGCAGTCAGCTGAACACCAGGCGTAATGATTTTATTGACAATGCTATAAGAACACATCTAGAACATCGGCTTATAATTACCTTGTTTTCCCCTCTCAGGCAGCTGTGATTTATGCTTACCATAAATACATCACTAGGATCTTCATTAGAGTCACTGTGCAGACAGGTCGTTACAAGTGTAATTATTCACCTGTACCTCTCTCTCTCTCTCTCTCTGCCTCTGTCTGACTGTCTGTCTATCTGTCTCTCTCTCGCTCTCTCTCTCAATCTCTCTTTCTCTTTATTTATTTATATATAAATATATATCTATCTATGTCTAGCTATTTATCGATCTCTCTCTCTCTCTCTCTCTCTCTCTCTCTCTAAGTATATCTCTATTTCTCAACCTGTATCTATTTACATATCTTTCTACCTCTCTGTGTCTATCTCTATCTATCTCTCTCTTTCTCTCTCTTTCTCTCCGTTCTATCTGAATCTATCTTAGCCGTTCTTCTCTTTTGTTTTTTCAATCTTTCTCCATCTTTTTATCGTCAATTCTCCTTGTTTCTCTCTCTCTCTCTCTCTCTCTCTCTCTCTCTCTCTCTCTCTCTCTCTCTCTCTCTCTCTCTCTCTCTCTCTCTTTCTCTTTTGTTTCTGCTTCTCGGACTCTATCATTGCCGTTCTTCTTCCTAATTTTCTCTTTCTATCTTTCTATTAACAGCTCTTTTAATTCCTCTCCTTCTCTCTCTTTTGCTTTTGCGTATCTGTCTTTCCGTCTATGTCTCAATAATTATGCATCTTTCTACACTTCCGTCTACATTTTACTCTCTCTTTTACACACACGCTCTCTCTCTCTCTCTCTCTCTCTCTCTCTCTCTCTCTCTCTGTTCTATCTTTTTAACAACCTATTTTTGCACTGTTTAAATTATCCATATTTCTACGTTTTTATGTATTTACCAATTGTATTCATACAGCTTATAAGCCATTTTCTCCTCAGCTGGGAAAAAAATCAACAAAACAAGTTTTACTGACATTTACCTTATAGCTTAGCCCAGACCAAGAAATCCGGAATCGTTGTAAACAAACCCTTTGGCTGTTTCATACAAGACTAGATCTCAAACTATCATTTTATTAGACGAGTGGAATAAAGTGGAAACCTTGGTTGCACTTTTCAAAAACATAAAATTTCAAGTCATTTGTTTGTTTTCTTTTTTAAATGTGAAATTAATTTCAGGTTAAGATAAATGGATAAGATTAGAGGTCAGATGAGATAACCAAACGTAGGTTTTTAATCCGCAACCTTTTTGGAGTCAGACAAGCGCTCTATCTAACATAAATGAACTACGCAACGTTCTAGAGTTCTGATACTGTTGTGTTTGTAGCAGTCCTAACCTCCCCACCTCTTAATAATGAAGATAGGTGACTCAGAGGTAAATCATTAAGTTGGAGATACAGGAAATTAAGTTTGCGTGTGTGTGTATATATATATATATATATATATATATATAAAGTCTAAACATTATTATGAATGATTAGATCTGTCATCCAGATCTAGATTCGATTGAGAGGAATTGGAATAGCCTTGGAATATGATACAAAATTCAAACTTTTTCCTGTTAAGATATCTACACAATTGTTTATCCACCTTTAGCGTGCATAGATTCAAACCTTGAATAAATAAAGAAACAAAAGGTCAATAAATAAACAAACAAGAGGTCAATTAAGGTGTTCTTTTATTTCGATGAACGGCAAGAAATATTTTACGTTCTATTATATATATTCTACACCCAGAATCAAGTTTTTTTTTTTTGAGGTTTGTGAAAAAGTACAAATGTGAAAATAATAACCAGCACTATTACAGGTTCCCCATACACATTTTGCCCTTATCGAGCAAAAATAAAAAGAAAGAATTAGAAGAATGAATTTCCTTCATAATAAGTATTCTACTTTTATTCCCATGGTCCATTTCACTATCGATATGTAACAAGATTTGGAACTACGCTGATGGGATTTTGTGTCGAACCGACTTCTACCACTGATGTAAATAACTGAATATATCGACCAATATTACGTTGCTTTTTTCACAGTTCAATTACATATCTCAAAATGAGAAAAATTTTGTTTTCCATGACCATTTAACACATTTCTCTGATATTATGATCGTTACCAAAATCCATAAAACTTACACCCTCCTCTCGTCCGTTGTTGCCAGGTCGCCGGAAGTTCCCTGACAGACGATTAATGGCGGAGGGCGATAACTCTGACTCGGACGACGCCTGGTCTCTATCCGGCAGCTGGCCTGACGAGACGGAGTCGCTCTTATAGCATTACGTTGTGGGCTACTCTTATCACCGGTTTCTGTCCCTACCTGACCGTCTGTTTGTTTCTCTGCTGGATCTCCCTTTCTCTGTCTGTCTGTCTGTCTGTCTGTCTGTCTGTCTCTCTCTCTGTCTCTCTCTCTCTGTCTCTCTCTCTTTCTGTCTCTCTCTGTCTCTCTCTCACTCTTTCTCTTTTTTTTTTCTCTCTCTCACTCTCTTTCTCTCTCTTTGTCTCTCTCTCTCTCTCTCTCTCTCCCTCTCTCTCTCTCTCTCTCTCTCTCTCTCTCTCTCTCTCTCTACCACATCATTATCCCTATACATCTACGTCGTGCTTAACTGTTTGGTCTCAGCATTCACGTCTAGGAAGAATACGGTGATAGAACTTGAAAGTTTTTATTTTACTATCAAGCGTGAAAATTATACGGCTTTATTGTTACGGAAAGAAATGTTATGACAGTCATATGGTACTCCTATCACCGTTGTCAGTTCCTCTCTGACTGTCTGTTTATATCACCACCCCTTCCTCCTCCAGACGACCATTTTTCCTCTTTCAAAAACTTTCTGTCTCTCTCCATCTTTCCGTCTCGTCTACTTACGATCTCAATGAAAATTATTACTACCGCTATTTTATTTTCATCTTTGAATATTTGTCCCCTTTTTACGTCCTTTCCAACTTTCCTTTTTCTTCTTTCTCTACCACTCCTCATCTAGAACTGAATGTGTCTTAACTACCAGACCAGCATAGCTCTGAACATCTCATCAAAGTCAGCGCCTTATTTTCAAACAAATTGCCTTGTTTACATCCACCAGTCACTCAATAGCAGCCTGAACATGTCGTCTCATTCTATATCGCTATTTGCTGTGCCTGGCTGTATCGATAAACAATCGATATCTTGTACTTAATTTTCTATCATTACTCGGCTGCATTATTGATCAGCGTCAGGTCTTTATTTCAACAACTGAGATTTTTTTACGATTGAGAATAGAAATAATATCTGAAGATATTAATATTTTTGTGTGGATAGGTTTCATATATTATCTATTCATTGATAAAACTTGCATGTAATGATAGTTACTTTGTGATTTCATTTAACAGATTGGTATGGAAAAAAGTTCTATTGCAAGAAATTAGCTTGGCAAAGTGATGTGTACTTAGAATCATGCAGTTCGATTTGAAGGGAAAGAAAAATTTGATTCCATCTACAAAAAAAAAGGTTTCGTAATGTATGATGCAATAAATTTTGATTAGGTACAAAAATGCATCTAAAGACTGAGTAATTTTGGAAACGATATTGATTCAAGTGCATGTTTTACTTGACTATATATATATATATATATATATATATATATATATATATATATATATATATATATATATTTAACTAACAAGTATTTTTAAAAAAATATGCTTATATGTTTATGTTTATGAACGGAGAGGGAAATAACGAGAAGGACGAGGGAGGTTGTAAAAAATCTCTTTCGCCTTGAAAACTGTTGTAAAGCCCAAGGGAGTGAAAAGTTTTCATGTAATGTTTCCCTCCTAACGACGTCTAAAACTTTCATACCATCCATTAAGTGTGTTCCCTATTTGACTTGTCAAACTGCAATCGGCTTTGAGGAAATCGCCATCAATTCGTAAAAAAAATATTGCAACTAATTGGGCATTAATAAAAGAGTATTATAACAACACGTCTGCTAATCACATACCCTACCCAATTTCTCGTTATATTGGTGAGACTCCAACTCTATCTAATACTGAAAGAAGTTAGACTGTATTTTGCGTATGAAATACACAGCTGTTTTTGTTTTTGTATTTTGCCTGTTCTTGTGAAAATGGCAAAGTTAAACATCTAAAGTCGAAGACCTAAGTCAAAAGATAATCTTTTGTCTTGATTGATGTTTGATTTTTACAGCAACAATGACACAGTCTCTCTAATGGTATAGCCGTTCATAAAAAGCAGAAATAAAAGAATGTGAAATTTACTGGACAGCACGACTTTGTGGTGTCTCGTTATATTAACACATACACATGGTACATTGTCATTTAGACAGTTGATTGAGTGTTTGTGGTTCTATTTGTCATCAGCTCCAATCTGTCCGACGGAGAATTGTACCATTAAAAGATAAAGAGAGGATTGGGGCAGCCTCTTGTGGATGGGGTTTATTATATAATCAATGAATAGATTATGTTATAAAAAATCAATTGCTTGAGTAATCAATCAATCGGAAAAGTTCAACTGATTATTTCATCTTTCCTTTGAATGATGATAACGTCACACCTAGGATTTTGTCCAACTAGGGTTGTGCGAATGACTGGTTGCTTGTTTGCATTGAGTTTATCATCCAAAGCAATAAACATTCTTTTAATTAAATTACTCTTTCACAAGCTTTGTAATGAATGAAAATGTGCGTGATATCGACTCTATTTTAAGAGACTTCATGTCTCTTCAATAGTAGGAAGAGCGAAATGATAAAAAACACTTTAATATAGATTCATGTGTATTTTAAGATCGTTTCCTTTTTCATCACTCAATATCTGTCAAATTGTGAATTATTTCTGTTGCTTGCCTTACACTTTTAATTGTTTCACTATCCTTAGAGAAAGGCATGCAAACCACAATGTGTGTGATGTTATGACGGAAGCACCGTCGTAAGGATTTCACAACGTGTCGATTTTAAATCTCAAACAACCTCTTAAGTCCATTGTAAACGTGCACGGTTGAATTCACAGCACTATAATTAGTTTTAAACAAAGTGCCCAGGCATGGCGCAGATATTGATCAAATCATGAGTTTAATTGTGCATTTTCGAAGCGCTACTTTTCTTTATGTTAAATGTTTCGAAATGTACCACACTTTTTACATTTTTACATGTTTTACTTTCTATGTATGCATGGGTGGGAGAACAAAAAAGGCATGTTTTTTTTTTGTTTTTTTTAATTTTCTTAATCATATCCGATAAACTCCTACAAGACTTCGCAAAAGTCCAATCAAGTTTTGTAAATGAATGTCTTTTTCCTATCAGAGACATTTAATGTAACTTTCTGTCCTGACAAAGTAGTGCATCCTAGAGATTTGCTATTAGGGTCAGCGGTTTTGAAATTTCAAACCTCTTAGGGGAATGAAATTCTAAGATTATCATATCTATTGTTCTGAATTTCATGTGAGGGAGAGAGAAATAAATTAAAGCTGGAGATATATGAATACGCGTAAAACAATGTCTCAAATAAAAATAAAAGATTATATTGGCATTAAAATGTACATTTTCTGAATTTCCAAGATGAAGTTAGAATGTAGGTTTTCGGAAGTAATAGATCACGTACAGCCTTTCTGAATTGGATTGTTTTCCTGCAGAACATAATTTCGATAGTGAGAATTTGTTTTCTTTCCAAAGAAAATTGGGCGGGGTTCGACAGACACGTAAACAGGAACAAAATAATTTTCCTCGAAGCCACGCAGGCAAATCGAAAGCAGCGTTGTGATGTTGTTTTAGTTTTATTCAATTGGATAAAAACTGACGCTAATCACAGTTATCTTCTCATAGATCTACAAGATGGCTGGCTTGTTTCCTACACTGTACAGCATCGATCCACAGGTTTCTCTCTCTCTCTCCAGTGTATTCTGCTTACCGCTATCTCACGTCATGGGAAGACTTAGTTTACGGTATACATGGCCAGACAGTTCTATATAAAATTATTTCACTTTCTTTCATCTCCATAAGCTTCTTGGTAATTTCACCCCTTGTCAAAGATTTTGATCGTCCATTACGCCCTAACGTCTTTTTTAAATAAAGATCTTGGGTGGATATTAAAAAGGGATATAACTCTAATTTTTTTTTACCATTCGCCTTCTCTTTTCGTCTCGGTTTGAATTAAATAAAAGTGGTGTACTAATATGCATCGTCGATGCACGAACCTGAAGCTCTTCAACGTATTGGAGTATAAATGACATCATAACCTGATATAAATTATTTTGTAAAATCTGAGGAAGCTCTCTACATTGATATTCGTACTGATTTCATTCGCAAACAAATAAACTTTTCTCTCATTTTAAAGGTTGTATGTTAAAAAAGGTTGTATGTGTGACATGTGGGTTTAATTTGTAAAGTATTTTGTCCTTTCTACTTTCCTCTCATATTAATACCGAGTCCTGCGCCAAAAGCTTGGTCTGTTTGTCCCTTGAGAAACAATAGCTAGATGTGATGCCCTGAGCTCTGCGGACCCTCAGTGTCAGTTGCTCGCTTTGCTCCGACCAGCCCAATGTAAGCTTAATTAGGCCTTTAAATCCATCTACCCCCAGGTCTCACGGAGACTAAGGTACTCTGCCTGGGCGATGCTCCAGGACATTCTGTTTCTTTCTTTGTGTGGTTAACCACTTCCTTCATTGTCTGCATCATTGTGTTCATACAATCATTCGATATAACATGTGGGCTTATGTCTCAAGTAACAGATTCGCACTTTCCTGATAATTTTTTTTAAGTCGGTTGTCTTACTGACTAGTATAATTTTGACATACGTTATAAATTCATTCGCATAACTGTGAACTCATTTCTTTGTTTCGTTTTGTCTCTGAAACTGCTAGCGTATTCTAGCTTGTTATTTTTCTATTATAATGAAAATGTCTGTTTTACTTTCCTCTCTGAAAGTTACCAATTGTACTAAATATTATACTTTATCTTAACTACTATTGACACTGAGTCACACAGTGGTGACTTGCAATTGTACTCTATCCAACTTGCAGTCTTGTGCAATACTGTTTTTATGCTAATTGATATCAATTATACCCAAAACTTTATTAAAGCAAAGCAAAATATTATTGGACAAAATTGTTTGTTTTAGTTTCTTTTTCTTTTTTTTTGGTGTTGTTGACTTTATCTGTGCTTTACAACTATTGTCGATGGAAATTTTAGAAACAAACCACATATAATATAACATTCATGTATATATATATACATATATATATATATATATATATATATATATATATATATATATATATATATTGTACACATGGTATGGCTGCTCTCTATTTCTGTGAGGCGGAAAAAGGAACCAGTGTTAATTCAAAAACACGCTGATAAATACGATTTCTAAAAACTAATGTACCATTTTATTGGTAGTAACTTCTGAAAATTGTTTTCATGAAGTAAAAGGTATTGTAAAATGTGCCTACAAATATTATTAATGGTAACACATTATGTGCTTTTGGTCTAGAAAAATTCCATTTAGCAGCCCGATGACTCGCACTTGCAACATAGGTACATGGCGATTTCAATAGGTATACCGGGCAATATTATCAGTCACGGTTGATGTTAAACAAAAGCTCTACTATTGATAAAAATCAAAATCATCTTATTGCTTGAAAATATGGAAGCAGAAAAGATAATAGTTAGCGATAGAAAGTTTCGCGTGAATCATATTTTGTCGTCGTTTTATCTACAAGTATTGGTTTCGCTATTTTTGTATGATCAATATTTCATATCTGTTTTAGACGTCTCATGTGCTAATGGGTTGTGATCAAAATTGTAAAAAGTAAATTTTACATCATGAGAGCATCTGGCACTAATGGTTGAATTAAAATTCCGTACATCTCAATGCTTAGAGTTATAGACAAGAAATAAGTAAGATAAAAACAGAGTGCGAGAGTGGGCATCGGTAGAACTAGAGATATGAATTACGATACGAAAACATGATAGAAACGTGGGTGGCAAGCAAGAGAGAGAGAGAGAGAGAGAGAGAGAGAGAGAGAGAGAGAGAGAGAGAGAAGAGGAAGAAAGAGGAAAAGAGAGAGCTAGAGAGAGAGTCAGAGAGCTAGAGAAAGAGAGAGAGAGAGAGAGACAACGATAGAGAGAGAGAAAGAGCAAGAGAGAGAGCTAGAGAGAGAGAGAGAGAGAGAGAGAGAGAGAAAGAGAGACAAGGGAGAGGAAGAGGGAGAGAGAGCTAGAGAGAGAGTCAGAGGGCTAGAAAGAGAGAGAAAGAGCAACAGAGAGAGAGCGAGAGAGAGAAAGAGCAAGAGAGAGAGCGAGAGAGAGAAAAAGAGAGAGAGAGAGAAAGAGAGAGAAGGGAGAGGGAGAGGGAAAGAAAGAAGAGAGAGGGAAAGAGTGAGAGACAGAGAGCTTGAGAGAGAGAAAGAGAGATAGAGAAAGAGACAGAGAGAGAGAGCGATAGAGAGAAAGAGCGAAAGAGCGAGCAAGACAGAGAGGGAGAGAGCGAGACAGAGAGAAAAAGCGAGAGGGAGAGCGATAGAGAGAAAGAGCGAGACAGAGAGGGAGAGAGCGAGACAGACGGAGAGAGAGAGAGAGAGAGAGAGAGAGAAGAGAGAGAGAGAAACAGAGAGACAGAGAGAGAGAGAGAGAGAGAGAGAGAGAGAGAGAGAGAAATCTGGGAATCTTACACTTGATAATCTCCGTCTTTCCACATCGGATGTACAGAAATCCTGGGATTGAGTGTGACTGGTTGTCAAAACAGCTCAAAAAGTCCCTTGGATCCTCAAATATCCCAAGAGATCGAAGGCGGTACTTAAGCCACTCGGGCAAGTTCACTAGACAATTTAGAAAATCTTATGTTACTTGACTAACCTGGCAAGTGTTTCTAGCCATTTTACTGACCTGACTGAGACAATAAATACATGGCCAATGTTTCAAAAGGTCAAGAAGAAAGCTGACCACATGATTAGTTGGGTGAAGTGAAATTCAAAGGGATGTTATTACCAAATACGACATGAAAACAAACGAAATGTTAGGCATTTTTTTTTTAGTATGTGGTCTTTTTAAAAGCAAAAGTTCACACCTGAGTTATCAGTTTGCTCAAGTTAGTGTACTTTTTCCAATGTTTGAAACGTTTGCACAAACTGAATTTCAAAATAAACTTTGTATGGCGAAACACTTGTGCTTTACCTGAGGCATCAATAAGAACAGAGGGACAGCAAGACATGCAAGCAGTCAGACTGAAAACATACCCCAAAGATAGATACCTACACACTGACAGGAAGGCAAAGAAAGGAAGTGCAAAGAGAGATATAAAAGAAAGTATAGAAAACAAAAGAGAAATTAAAAAATTGATAGAAAGATAAATAGAGGAGAGGAGAGATCACCACAGACAGATTGATTTAGGTAAAGTCAGAGATAAGAAGAGAGAGAGGGAGAAGGAGATAGAGAGAGAGAAAGAGTGAGAGAGAGAAAAAAGAGAGAGAGAGAGAGAGAGAGAGAGAGAGAGAGAGAGAGAGAGAGAGAGAGAGAGAGAGAGAGAGAGAGAGAGAGAGAGAGAGAGGCAGACAGAAGAAGATGCTAATAATCAAGTCTATGACGTTTCTTTTTAGTTTTGTTTTGTTTTTTTTATTTAGTTTTATCCCATCAACACTTATACACCGAGGCCGAACGATTGAATTTCAAACTCCGTTTGATCTGGACAGAAAGTCATCTCACAATTTTAATTCGTATTTCCGAGGCTCATCTTCCGACCGTTCCTCAGAACCGAAAGAAATCATGATTTACTTTTGAAATCAGATTCTTTTCATCAAAGTCTTTTCTGACTGACTGCTTCATAGAGATTTCCATCGAGGTCGACTTAGCTGATGGATTTCAGGATTTCAGCAGTCAAGCTTGGAAACTCGCTGGAACGACAAGTAATTGGCAGGAAATCACTGCTTTAGCGAGCTAGAAAATGTGGGATATTCTTCAAACTGTTGAGAAGAAATAGGAAGTTTTAAAATTTTCAGTTATAAAACTAATCCTGCTTGGAGAAATCAAAAGCCGCTAGAAATTTACAAGCTGAAATAGAAAATCAGGAAGGGTTGGGTTAGTTAAAAGCACCCTTTCAAAAATTAATTAGGGAGAGCGTTACTTAAATTTACTTGAGATTTTTGTAAATTTTAATCACTTGTTTTATCAACTTATCGATACCTTATTGCTGTTGCTTGAAACACTATTTTTTGCAACGGAAAAAAAAAAAGAAAAAAATTTCATGAAAGTAAAGTAGTATGAAGAAGGACATCGCTTAAATAAAAAAATAATAATTGGTTCAAGATTTTCCGTGTTTAATTACTAGCAGTATCAACTCTTCAACGTCTGAACATACAATGGTAAAAATGATAAATAGACGTGTTAGTCTATTGAATTTTGCCCCTCACGAATTAATGGCTATTTAAGTACATAAAATTTATTTCTTTAGAGTTTGTTGGGCAGTGCCTTTTGAGCACCATTTCAATGATCCTTTTCAATTAATTTTGAAAATAAATGATTATAATTATTTAATGGTGACTCGTAATTGTTTTTCGGTCATAGATGACATAACAAAATATTAGCCACACTGAGCAAAGACTGAAGGAGTTTCGCTTTTAAATCCCACTTGTGTAAAATCGAAAAAATGTAAGTTTATATGTAAGAGTGAGAGTATTTCTTGCGTTGAAGACTAACTAATGCGGTTTTGTTGGTGTGTGTGTGTGTGTGTGTGTGCCTAACATCTTTTTCCTAAATTCCCCCGTCTCTCTCTTTATCGTTCTCTCTATCTCTCTCTTTTATTTTTTAACGTTTTTAATTGGCCGCTAATTATTTTTTCACAGTTGACAGCTTGAAAGTTTAAGCTTAGAATAATAATATACAAGTCTAGACGAAATCAATAACGTTTATGTTATGCTCAGAGATGTTTTATGCTTCAAAATATGGCACCGTTTTTTTTTCTTTCCAGAGGATCTTGATCATTATCTGACAAACGGGAAAACGGATTGTTCTGTCCTTTCCTATCTATTATAAAATTCAAGCGTCTGTTACAGGGTTATTTGGGTACAAAACAAAGTTGCCTAGAGGGGCATTGCGTTGAGGAAGTTCATAACTCTCCATTTATTTGTACCTCCATGATTATCGACGTTTAAAAAAATGATCATAGGCATAATTGTATAGATTTTGGTGTTACAAATTTCACTAAAATACCTTATTGACAGGGAACAATCAGAAATGTCAACAATTATATGACCAATAAAAAAACGAAAATAATAAAACAAAAACAAAAAAAAAAGAAAAAACCAAAGCGTCTTATACTGCTTAATTTAATTGTAGATCTTATGAATCACCATCAGTTCAGACTAAAGCCTGATTGCTCCTTAGCTAATATTTTTTTGCTTTGTTCTCTCAACTAGTTGAGCCTTACAGAGCTTTCTCATCCCCTCTATCTCTAATCTTGCTTTTCTGAAAAAATAGCATCTAGCTTAATAATCTCGCAATCTTCAAAGTTGTATTTTTATCCCAATAAATGATTTTTAAAACAAATGTCCAGGAGATGGGCCGCTCCCTAGCAACGCAATCAGGCCCAGTAGCCAGAGGGGCGTGTCCATCGCCTGTGAAGAAAGGAACTTGATTCTAAAACTAATTTTCAGTGTAGAATCCTATGAGGTCTCCTTCCCCTGCCAGCTTGGACTCTCTGGCCTTTCATCAGTCCAATATAATAACAGACGAGCCGACTATGCCCTCTTGTGGCCAATTAGCGCGTCTATATTTTTCTGTCTTGCCTGTTCTTTTGAAAGGTCTGAGCTTGTTTGGTTCTTTACTTTTTTTTGTGTGTTGTTTTTGTTTTCAGAGAACCTTGTTTCTTATATTTCTGCACCTATTTGACGTCTTAAGATGTATTTTTTTTGTTTGTTTGTTGTTGGTGTTTTTTTGTCTGTGCGTGCGTTTTGTTTTACGATTTCCCTCTTTAAATTTTCTCTGCTTCTTTTCTTTCAACTTTTATTTTATTTTAGCTGAATATCATTATATCGTCTATATTTTTCTAAAAATTATTTCCGTTGAGCTTGTAGTGAACACAAAATGGGTTCATTTTCTATATTTTTCCACACTTCGGCTGTTTGTTTACTTCACTGTCCATTTTTCCTTTGAGTCAGTGTTAAGGAGGATTTCATGAGCTAAAGAATTACGCTGCCATGCAATAGGAGAGCGACGTATCTGCAGTTTTCATGTTACAAAAAAAAAAAATAATAAATAAATAAATAACTTGTAACCGAAGTATCTCACAATTCTAATTACGTTAATTTATCTTTCCTTCGTCTATGAAGGAGTTTTAGATCAATGTCTCGAAGTTTCTTTTGCCCTAAACACAGTTGTGGTTTGCATCAATAAGATATGCGTAAAACATCGTAGAAATATTGAAGATGCGTTGCTGCAGCTTGTTCAGAAGCTTTAAAAACGTTTAATTTAAAAGTAAAAAATATCTAAATTGGAAGATACAACAATTTGTTGTCGCAGAACATTATGAGTGAAGGACTGCAGTGTATGTATCATGGATTCGGTGAAAGAGGAGACTTTAGCAAATCATGACGCTAAAAATGTATAGTATTCATATTAGTGGCCGCATCTGTTCTCCCATGAGAAAAGGCTACCGGTATCTTAAGCCACGGTTTCGCTTTTCCAAAGTGTGAGAAAGGAGACCAAATTTTATTGCTGGTGGAAAATTAATTATCTCTACGCATCCACGGCAAGCCATAACATTTTAGGATAATGACTTTTGTCTTTTAATACAACTATGTGTTATCTTCAGTAACGGGATTTCTTAAGACCTCAAGGGTCAAATGTCTTTCCGTGTAATGAAAATTCATAAATGCAGTCTCAAGACTTTACTTTGCAGCATTTCTAGGCTGTCTTTTCAAATGCACCTAAATATTTAAATAAAAGTAATTAGAA
The DNA here is from genome assembly GCA_033675545.1 of Elysia crispata. Taxonomy (NCBI): domain Eukaryota; kingdom Metazoa; phylum Mollusca; class Gastropoda; family Plakobranchidae; genus Elysia; species Elysia crispata. The sequence continues at coordinate 1,692,378 of JAWDGP010001678.1, read as the reverse complement.
TATAACTACAAAAATACCGAAAAAAATATCGTGAGGAGCTAAACACTTCTATGTCAGTACAGAACTTTTTTAGGTAGAGTCAGGCTCCGTCAAAGTTAAGACCTTAGTTTCTTCAAAATCTAGACTAACTTTTGAAAATTTCGCAATTTAAAAAAAAATTGCATTGCCCAACATGCGCTACTTCTAGTTACGTTTAAATTGCACAATTGTCGAAAAAGCAGATAATCCTGGTTTGCACTGAGGTGACAAGGTTTGTAAAGAACTTTTCTTTGAAGAAGGACAAGCTCTGGCCCTCTTATTCATCCTCGGAAGAGCAAAGTTCTGTACAGCTAATTTAGTTTAACAGTAATTGTAAAGATAACAAGATACTCACACCGTTTCAAGCTCTCGGGATCGGGCAATCAATAAAGCCTACGGATGTAATTGGCTAAAACTTGCCTAGATCTAGCTTGCGGCTAGCACCTATATCGACAAAAATCCTCCTCTAGATTTTTGTCTCTCATTAAATTTACACAAAACTCCAAGGTTGCTGACATGAAAAGGACCGCACTGTGCTCAGCCTGGGGCGAGCCTGGGGCGGTCTGGTAAGGTCAGCTCTACGAGCCTGCGCAATGTGGTACTTTTTCCACGACAAAACAGGACAAAACAATGACGCTGGCTTACATTCGGTTGGAAAGTAAATTGATAGTTAATTTACAGTCACAAAAAGGCAGTGTTTGAGAAAAATATGAGAAAATAATTATGCTAACTTGTGGTCTGAGAGGAAAGTGCTCGTAACTGTAAAAATCATCAATTTCTTGATTGTTGTATATAAAATGATGCTCAAAATATTTCATTCTGAGCGGATGTGCGATTATTGATAAAGTGATTGCTGCCAAATTCGGCTACGAGCTTTCTTTATCTGCAGCATGATTTTTATTTTGTTTTGTTTTGTTTGTTGTTGTTTTTTACCGCACTGTGATTTGATTGTAGAGCCAAAGCAATTTCATCAAAACATATTTGTCGGTGATATTAATTTTTTTATTTTTTTTTTTACACGATAACAGACAGGAGGTTTATCGATATTGACAATACATTATACAATGATCTGACTCCTCTCTTACTTGACTTCCTGCTAATCCTATGCTCTCCTTTTGACTAATTAAAAATAACTATGTGTAATAGAAGTATCTTTACACATCTTTTGCTGTTACTTGTTAAAATAGACACACATCAGTTGTGTTGATTACATTGAGAGAACGGATTTTACAGAACTAAATAAAGCTTAGTGGATTGAGAGGAGGAACAGTCAACTTACATCTATGTAATAATAGTCTTATATTCTCTAACCCTGTCTGCAGAATTATCTTAAGATGGTGGATTTGAGCTTTTTGTCTAAGTGCGCTCTGCCTGCCTACTTATTTTCTGCGCTGCAAGTCGATTAATTTTGCACATTGCCTGTAATTTTGGAGCTTGCTGGAGAAAAAGATGGTTGAGATAGAGTTAATCGAATCTTTGAGCAGCGTCAATAATTATGGGACAAGATGTTTCGTATGAACCGAATATGTTATGAAAATCTTTTAAATTGGTTTCACTGCTAAACAATCTGTTTTTTCCCCTCTTATGACGCCTAAATGAATTCTGAAAAAACTTCAGCAATATACAAAGTACTTGCTATGGGTGTGTGTATCTGTTTGTTTAAATTTTTGGTATTGCATATGAATTGATGAAACAATGAAGTCGCTTCATCTTAATATTGTCAACCATTTAATTTTCTTGAATCATAGAAAATAAATTGCTGCAAAAAGTCGAGCAAGAAAAAATATCTCACTTTATCGACCTCGTATAGTTTAGATCTATCATCTCTAACTTTTGTAGAAAATCCCTAATCCTCAGAGAAATTCGTTGTGTTTTGTTTGGTGTCGCCCAAGCGTTTAGGGCCAAAAAAAAAAAAATCATTAGAAACTCAAACTTGAAAATATCTGGAAATCAGGCAGACATGTTTGACAGCACACAGTCATAACTAGCGTCTGTGATGGCATCGCATTTTTAAGCTGACAAGATACCTCTAGAACTGACACAGAGTGAATGCAAGTCCAACTCACGCCCTGTGGGATTTATGAGCAAAAAATTAATGAAATCCTTTCGCAAATGGAAACTTGATAATTTTTTTTTTGTTTATTTTTTTTCATTTTTTTCCCCCATATTTTTTGTTCTTGTAATGCTATTTGTTTTCTATGATTATAGAGGGTCTTTTTTTTTTCTTGACAATATAAAATTATGTGTCCAAAAATCAATCTCTGAATGCCTTCTAATTGATCGATCTAAATAGAATCAAATTAATCTTTGTTCCAAGTTCTAGTTCCTGATGTTCTTTTAAATTAAAAACAAAACATAAA
>JAWDGP010001678.1:1630000-1682500 GCA_033675545.1 Elysia crispata | reverse complement strand
ATGAACAGAGACCAAGCACTGTAATGCATACCTCAAAATACACATGTATTATCAGTAGATAAAGAGAGAATCATGGGAAAAGAATTTTACTTCACTCTCTCTTATAAAGATAGTATCACACAATTCAATCGATTTTAAAACTGCACAAATGGGGCGCCTTCTTTATTAAGACGTCCTTTTGCATGTAAGTTATACAGCTTGAAAGCAAGTATAAAAGCTAGTATCCATACGATTAATTTACCACAACCAAAATGCTTTCTTTTGCGTCTAAGATGGGAATGTAAGAAGTAGAGTGATTCAAAGAGATAAAATTAGTATTTGGGGACATTGGCAAGATATTGTTGCATGATGCAAAGGATTAATGAGATTATACAGCCCTTAAAACACATTTCTGAATGAAGATCTTAATCTGATTTGATAAGATTAAGAAAGCCTTCAAATTTCATAATGGGCACATGAAGATACATCACTGCTTAAGTAAAAGTAAAGGGAGAAAAAGGATATTCGCCATTCTCATTCAAATGAAACATTTAGGATAGAATATTTGGGAAAGATTTTTTAGAAAAAAAAAATTAGATACTTCTTAGAAGAGTCAATCTTTTATTACACGATATATAAAAATTGCTATTGTAAAATGTGCAATAAAATTATAATACTTGAACAAAACCAAGAGAGCATGATCAGAACGTTCCAATATTTTTTTTTAAAAATATGTAAGCAGCATTAGGTTATTTCAGGTCCATCAGCTACCATCAGGACAAGATAGATTCCACAAAGTGATAACTCGAACTGACCATAACTTTATTTTCTAAACCTATAGGCATAGTGAAAATAGCAATATTAAACATCCTTACAAAGTGATAATTACACCACAGAGAAAGTAATATGAAAGTGAATGAAAACTCAAAATCAAAATTTAACAAAACAAACGTCCAAGAGGTTTACCAAAAAATGCCCAAAAATTTACAGAGAAAAGTTTGTTGTCCATTCAGTTTAAAACTGATATGTTGAGTTATATAATTAAGGACATAAAGTTTAAAATGGTATAAGCTTGAAGAAACATACAAGACTTCTGACTCTGAGGGTACACATAGAGAATAGAACTTTGATTGCTGCAAATTGCACCATATGCGATAAACTCCACGTTAAATACACAGCAGTCACTTCCAAAATATGTCAAAATATAACAATCAGAGCAATGGATTACACACACAGTTTTGATTACAAGTACATTTCATGACTTAAGATATATTGAAAAAGCATGGTGATCCTTTAATTGGTTGTTATGCGCAATTTAAAAAGATAACGCTGCTTCCATTTCCTTAAGGCATCTACACATCCATCATTGTGAAGATATCTTTTGAAATTTCGATAAAACTTTTTTATTCCTTTACAAAACTCATATTTTTAAAAAATCGCTTACACTTTCAGCTACTCTCAGTTAAGGTGTGCAAGGAATATATGCTTATATTTTAAGCGATTCCAGTTTGTATTTTTTAGATTTTGATTTAAATTTTCATTAATTAAAATGGTTTTCAGGAGATAATAGAATTGAGGCAAGCGATGCAGTAATATTAGAAAGTCATAAGACCTTGAGGAAGACCAAAGCAAAAGTAAATACTTTATTTCGTGGAAGACAAGATATAAGAAAATATTTGAATCATGTGCCCAATATGTTATGAGAACCTCCTTTATTTACAATTTTCATATATATTGCTTCTGAAGTAATATTTCACATTTTCAGCAGTTTTCACCATCGCGGCTATATACAAAGTATACACATTGCATTTGGTAACATATGAAACTGAGATTTTTCTGTGTAAGTATAATATTATATTTATTTACATGCAATTTTGTCATTTTCAAGTTAGTTATACAGGGTTTCCTGTACTGAGAAGAACAACGGTTTTAGACAACTGGAGCAGCAGATGTTACTGATTTGTAGAGTAGACCAGAGCCAGCGCTGACTCTCGACTTTTGGAAATATCGTTGGAGCGAGCCAAACTTAGCAGAAAGCCAAGTCCATGGCTTAAATCTATGGAAGAGTAGTGCCTGACGAGATTCCTCATATACCAAGGAGGATTATAACCATGCACTAGACACTGGAGGACTGAGGGTTGAAACTAAGGTTCCAAGCAGCCTACAGAGGAATCCTGAAGTCGGCTAGAGGGGAAAGATTGAAAGAGTGATAGATCTGATGTGGTGACAAATTACATTGACATAAGAGATGAGAGAAATCGGTTGAGAAATGAAGATGGAAAAGTGAGAAGAGGAGAGGGGGTGAGAGGGCGACGAAGATAACAGATAAAAGTAGGGAATCGAAGAGAGGAGAGAGAGAGAGAGAGAGAGAGAGAGAGAGAGAGAGAGAGAGAGAGAGAGAGAGAGAGAGAGAGAGAGAGAGAGAGAGAGAGAGAGAGAGAGGAGAAAAGAGCGATGAATCAATAAAGACCAAACACATTTATAATGACTGCCTACGAGTCTGCAAAGGTTATACAGATCGACAAAAATTGCCACGTCAGAGTAAGGCATCTCAGATCTGGGCCGGTCCATATTTTAGACTGAAGAATCCAAGTCGGCCAAGTTAGTCACATCCAAAAGTGAGCTGAGATGTAGGGGCTCTTCTCATCATCTTTATTGCCCTCTCTATGGCAACTTGACCTCTGTATGGCAGCTTGGCATCCATGATAACTTGACCTTTCCATTGCAGCGTGACCTCTCCATCAGAGATTGATCTCAAGTGACCAGTGCTTCAGTTCACAGCAGACCGTCAGGTACAGTCAAGATTCAATAGACCAGGTCACCAACCGCTGCGGACAAAGAAAAACAGTAGGGTTTATCAAAAGCTTGATTTATATATATATATATATATATATATATATATAGAGAGAGAGAGAGAGAGAGAGAGAGAGAGAGAGAGAGAGAGAGAGAGAGACAGACAGACAGACAGACAGACAGACAGACAGATAGATAGATAGACAGATAGATAGAGAGAGAGAGAGAGAGAGAGAGAGAGAGAGAGAGAGAGAGAGATCGATAGTTAGATAGACAGATAAATATTTCTCAGCAAAATCAAAGCCCTTGAATCCCACAGACACAGAGACCCGCAAGGAATGGGGTAAATAGAAATATCAACAGGGCTCAAGACAGATCCATAGTACAGTAAGAAATTTACAACGTCCATAGACCAGCAAGGAATGGGGTAGATGGAAATATCAACAGGGCTCAAGACAAATCCATAGAAAAGCAAGAAATTCACAACGTCCATAGACCAGCAAGGAATGGGGTAGATAGAAATATCAAGAGGGCTGAATACAAATCCATAGAACAGCAAGAAATTCACAACGTCCATAGACCAACAAGGCTCAGAACAAAAGAGGCGTTTTAAAGTAAGTATTTGTCGATAGAAGATACCAACGACGATCCACAAAAAAACAAGTGCAATAAATAAACCAGGGTTCACACTCATTCCATACAAAGGCACCGCTAACGAGTAAAAGGGGAGAGCAAAGGAAAAGTTTCAATCCAATATTATTTTTCTTTTGTACTCATATTCCCTGCTTCCCTTAGGATGAACTGAGTGGCGTCAAGTGATGGCATTATATCATATAGCGCTCCCCTTAACTTACTTTTCATGTAATAGCAAGAGAGAGAGAGAGAGAGAGAGAGAGAGAGAGAGAGAGAGAGAGAGAGAGAGAGAGAGAGAGAGAGAGAGAGAGAGAGAGAGAGAGAGAGAGAGAGAGAGAGAGAGAGACGCGCGTTAACGCTATTTAAGATAACCTGATTGATTTTGTACATTTTCATTAAAAAAAAAAAAACTGAGTGGTATCGAGACTTATCTTCCCAAAGCTAACTTACCTCTTACGCCTGTAGGGGAGAGGGGTGGGCTTTCCACGTGACTTGCCTCTGTTCCCTCGTCATCAGACAGATACTGCTCCAGGAACTCGAAGGCCGAAGCTGTGATGCGTTTGCCTGGTCAGAAAGGAGATACGTTAGCGCGTGGCGGCTACAGCTGGCGACTGTTTAATGATGCTTTAGACAAGGAGCTGTTTGGCTTTCCCCGCGATCTTTTTTGTTGATAAAAGGTGCAAGAAAGCAGCCGTAGTGGAATTTTCTGTACATGCAGTTCAGGATGAACTTAGCGAATCAATCGTATAAAGCAGTTCAGAATTAGGCTTAAGGCAGTTGTGCCTGGGAGCGAGTGCCTGCAATTTTTATCCTTATTATAAACTCTAGAACAGCAAAAGCTGCAGAACATTGACCATGTCTATAACGGCTTAAAGGAGTGCCGCAATCTCCGCATAAAGTTCTTCTGAAACTTTAGGGAGCGCACAATTCATCAAAGAATCCCGACTAGGACATGGGATGAGGAGAAAGGTTGTTAGCTACGACCTCTGGTAACATTTTAATACTACCTTCCTATATTACCACTGTGGGCAAGACACTTTCAGTCTCATTTATGAGATCAAAGGAAAAAAAGGCAGGCCAAAAAACAAAAAAAAAACAAAAAAAGGACAACAAAACCTGGCATCCTGGCTAAGCTAAGGCTATCACTCTAATACTATATAACTAGAAGCATTGGTGTATGAGCGTCACTTTCTTTTTAAATAAAAATAAAATAATAAAACACTTTTTTAAACACATTTAGACCGAGATCATCTATAAACAGTCTTTATGCAAGATTTTAAAGGCGGTTTTCTACTTTCTGTAAATGCAGATGCCCAACCCGCATCCCATATATTCTTACCTGCTTTGTTGATGTCATCTGTGGTGTCACTAGCGCGAGGTGAAAGAACGTCTTTAGGCCTGTGGACCACTGGACTAGTCGGACTAGAGACACCAGACTCGCTGGTGTTGCTCGCATCAATCTTGGAGGCTGAGTCTGATACCGGAGACGTTGGCGCTGCTGGTGGCGGTGATAATGCTGTAGGAGAGGTGGAAGGCGCTGACTCGACCTTTGTGGAGGATTTTGGCAATTCTGGGCTTGACGGCTGACTCTTCTTCTTATTGTCTCCCTCGACAATGTCTGGTAAAACTAGACCATCCAGCAAATGTACGGTAGCTTGTCCCCCAGTGCTACCCCCTCTACCAGCACCATCATTGCCCTCTTTGGAAGCCGAGCTTTCTTCTGGGCCAGCGGTCTCGATGACCTCTGACCTCGTCACCTTAGTGATCTTCGTGACCTCTTCGAATACACCATTCTCGAAAGAGCTCGACTTCGTCGTGTTAACAACCTCCGTTCGCGGAGATGTGGGATTGCTGCGCGTTTTTTCTAGCACCATCTGTTTCATGCGACTAACAATCGGGTTTTCAAAGTCCTCCTCGTCTTTATCAGATACAATAATGCCCTTTGAGGGCATCGTGTATAACTCACCGCCATACTCGTATCGCTGATAATTGAGAGGGCTTCCCAGATCATCCTCTTTCTTTTCAACCATGATGGAAGCCACGGGCGAAGTTGTTTTCTGATCGTCCGTCTTGTTTTTAGAAAGAAGCTTCATGCTGTCGGTGGCGGATGGCGTCAGAGACGGTGAGGTGGTGCTGGTGCTGCGGGCACTGCTCTTGTTGCTGCCTCGGTTGTCTGGCACGACAGAGGACACCATGCCTGCTGTGCCGTTGGCCATGGACAACCCAGCAGTAGTTGCGGTGGTTGGGCTTGACGCAGACGTGGTTTTTGTTGAGGGAGAGTTTTTGTGGATTTCCAAAGATGAGTACCCAGCGTTCACGTGCGCTCCGCTTGACGAGTGTGAGGACGGAGGTCTTGGATAATCTACCCTTGATTTCGAGCCCGCGCTACTACCGCCGGAAGCCACTGGTATGACGGGAACGGCTGCACCATTCTCCCGCAGGGACTCCATTGATTTGGAAGCCCGCTTCCGCCTTGCCTCCTCGCTCTCCCTGGAGCCTTTCCTCCCTCGGTTCTCGCTGGGAGAAGCGTTGCTCTGTCTAGAGGCCTGTCTCCTGTGGTCCCCCCTCCTTGTGCTTGACCTCTCCTGGGCATCACTCTGAGATCGCTCTAGCCCAGAGCCTCTGTTGAGACTAAACTGGCCGCTCAGGTTGTGGTTGTGGCTGCTGATATTGTTGTTGTTGTAGTAGTAGGGCGTGTGTTTCGTTTCCAAGAGTTTTGAGCGCGGGGCACCGTTGCTGTATCCCCCTGTTCGTAAGATCAGAACAAAGAAACTATGTATTTGGGTGGGCAAGAAACATACATCTTCTTCCTATTTGTGACATTTCAATCAAGATATTTGAAAGACAATTACTAAAATTCTCATACGTTAAGAAGGATGATATATTGAAGAAAATAAAATCTTTTTTAGAATGTAAAAACATCTAAAAATACCTGCTAAATATAAACATGAAATTATAAAACATAAAGCTGCAAAGTGGGTCAGAAAAGTCACATAACAAATCACCAAAGTCATAAAAACATACGTTCACAGCTACCTAGAACACTAATCCGATGTGTAATCCCAAATTTACAGTCATGTTTGCCAAGTCTTTGAAAAACTGCTGAAACTTTTGCCCACTTGTGGACAATACAGAAAGTTTTTCGACCAGCAATAGCAGCTCGCGCGCCAATGGACACCCTACGCGACGCATGGTGGACGGCTTGACGGAGAAGATCAAACTAGTTTGTCTACATATCAGGCGAGGTGAGGTCTCGAGAGGAATGTTTACTGAATTCCATCACTCTATAAGTACTAAGAGTTTCTCAAACTCAACAGATCTCCAGCTTAAAACTACTCTATAGGAAAACACAACTCCTGGCCGATTCGCTGACATAGCATTAATCTATAAATAGCACCAACCCCTACCAGAATGCCCCATGTATTCGTCGAACACTGTAACCTGAAACTCTGTAAAATATGCCTATTGTTATTTTGGACTTAACGACTTATTTAGATCGACCTTCAAAGTTTTGAAAACCATGCCCCAGCTACTCTGTGTATAATTAGCATGATGCGTTTGAAATTCATTTTTTTCCTTTTCAAACTAAATCGTGCTCTGATTATTATAATTACTGCCCACATAATTATACTCAATAACTTAATGTGCATCTCCATAAAATTATATTGGAATGAGGATGATGATAATGGCGGTGGTGGTGATGATGATTATGACGGTGATGACATACGATAATGATAATGATCATGGAGGTGGTGATGATGATGGCGATGATGATGATGATGATGATGATAGTAATGATGATAATGATGAATTACGATAATGATGATGATGATGATGGAGTTGGTGATGATGATGATGGAGTTGGTGATGATGATGATGATGAATTATTATGATAATGATGATGATGTTAACGATGGCGATATAAAGAAAATAGGAGAAAGACGATGAGAAAAACGAGGACATATTTTTTTCTGAAGTTAAACAGAGCACTTCCTACCACCAAACTGGTACACATCGTAGATGTCCATGCCTGAGGTAGGTGGTACTTCGAACACAGGGGCCAGTTGCTGGCTGTGATAAAACCTCTGAGCTCCAGGATGGAGTGGCACTGTGGAAACATTCACACACCCACAAGCCGTTAGTAGCGATTTTGAAATGGGTTCGCTCAGATATTGTACAAGATGCGGCAGCAACCAGTTATTTTGAACATTGCCATTTAACAGGTACAGAAGATAAAACATTACAGTTAAAAAGAAAGAATTTAGGTGATTGAGTTGGTGAAGTTCTGAACTCGTTATTGGTGCATCGTACGGCACAAGTAGAGAGGCTATTAAAATGTAGAAGCTTACTGCTGCAGAGAGGTGCCAAAAATAATTACAGATTTAAGAAAGCCAAATTTTGTCAAAATCTTTAATGAAGTAAATCGAAAATCATCCATGAACAGACTATTAAATAATATTTGCATTCGATATGTTCCATATCTTGTCATTGTACATAAAGTTAAAATCAAGATTTAAAGAGAAAAGCAATGCATAGGAACAAACAAAAAATAATGATTCTATTCACTTTTGAATTAACTTTCGAATCCTGGTTATAAAGCGTAAAAGCAAAAGTAAGAAAAAAGAAAAAACAAACAAACACGAAAAAGGGACTCTAGTCTTGTTCTCGATCCCCAACCTAATGTTCAACCAATTAATTATGATCAAAATTATATCAAGCATCGCTGCATAAAATTTTCTAACCTGTGAATTAACTAAAGAAAGCGTTAATGTTAGATGGGTAAGAAATTTCTACATGAGTTGTAGGTAAAACGCTGCTGTTCCTTTAAGTCACCAAAGAAATTAAAGAACAAATCTAAGAAGAAAAGAAGGGCTAAACAATATTTGTTTTCACTTCTTAGTCGATATCTGGCAGTAAAAACACAGAGTTTTTACAAACACTATATCCCTTCGTTGTTAATTTGACCATGCCTTTGCGTAGCAGTTTCAATTAACATTACATGAAAAATAAGAAAAGAGCTGGAAATCAATACCTTTCTTGTTAATGTTTAAAATATTTAATATCTTTAAAAAAAATAATAAAGAAATATATGTGGATCTGTGATAAGATATTATGATAAGCAAACTTGTATTTGAAGCTTTGTTATAAATTTTCCTTTTCAAAATTTGACATGAGAAAGCAATTTTATGGAGAGTAATATGGATATTGAAGCATGTTAATTATCTTAGCACTTTATAAAACAAGATGCAACAAAAAAAAAAACTTATCGATGCAGAGAAATGTTAGTTCTGTACGGTTAAAACATTTTACTATATGAATAATCAAATAATTTGGATGGAATCAATCTTAGAGCGCCAAACTGAAAGGATTTAAATATTTAAAGGAATTTTTTTAAAAACGGCGAGACCCCATCTCGCGCTATCACGCACACACACACAAAAAAAAAAGATATTGAGCTTCAAATAATTTATTCCTCGAAAGTTTGTGGTGCCAGGATGAGCAAGTTTAAAATCTGCCTCTCAAAACTAGGCACTTCATGAAGTTCGATTTATTCTGCGCAACTATTTGAAACTGATATAGGCTTTGTCAGGCATGAGTGACTCCTAGCTTCCGTTCAGAGCTCTATTGTCTGAAGTATGAACTGCAAAATCGGCCTGAAGAATTATTCTGATCGATATTAATTTAAAAATTCATTCTACTTTGCTTCTTACGTTTAGCTGCAGATCTAATATATTTATAAACTTGATTATTTCGGGTTAGTTAAAATGCATCTGTAACCTTATTGTTATAATTTTATGGAAGCCATTTTAATCCTTAAGATAAAACGAATATTACTGTTGAATCGTAATAAAAGCTTTACGCATGAGAAAGTTAAAAAAAAAAGCCTCAATGTTAAAGCTTTCTGTGCTTGAGATATTAAGTTTACAAAGAAAGACTGAGATGTACCCCAGGCCAGGGCTGTGGATCCTCCAATATCTGGTCGAGGAGAAAAGAACAGATCTGGTCAGCACCACAACGCATGCGCCGCGAAAAATTAACCGATGGTTAGATCAGAAACACAGCAATTCGTTGAAAAGAAGGAGTTGGTTCAAATCACGCTTATATCAAGCACTCATCACCACACACTAAAGCACACTGACACACACATATCAAGATAGAAAGTAACTCATCAAATCCTCACTGAGACACAAAATTAACTTCGAACAAATAGTTATATGAAAGTAACGCATCTCTCACACTGAGGAATACAAATTAATAGACTCACACATGTAGTATAAAAAAAAAACAAGCCACATATCCAGTGCGACATAAAGTAACATGACTACACAACGATTAATAACACATACTGAGGGTTGGTGAATCGTAGACTGAAATTTTGAAGTTCTAACATCAACTTTAACAGGGTTTCAAAAGATCGTAAAACTATCAAATCCATGATCAGACGGCCCGATCGGCAGAAAGCCTGGTTAACCCGAGATAGCCGTATTGTCAGGAGTTTGAGAAGTCTTTCAAAGAGAGAGATAATAACAGGACGCTCTTGTACCACAAAATCAATTAAACCTACGTGTGAAACCTTCCTGGCAGCAACTCTGGAGGACGTAATGAAGTAATCAGTGAGTGGATGGATGTTCTATAAATAATTTTTTTTATGATACTTGGCTGATTTTGGGAGAAATTTGCCCATTACAAACAATAATTGTCTACGAACACGCTGATTATGTTCTATCTTTGGGTTGCTTGGTTGAATTTGAGTGAATTATAGCCATAAGAAATGAAGGTCTGAGAACATGCTGTTAGAGGCATCTAATTAGAGACACATGCAGTTAAATAGCTCTGGACCTTAAGAGGGTAAACAACTGCAGCAAACAAACAAACAAATGATGCAACTCACACCACTATATAGATATTATAATTATTATTTATATTAAAGTTAAAATTCATGCATGTATAGTTCATGAGAAACAATAATTCACGACAGTGTTAACATGTCCTGTGCTAAAATTTTTACCACGCAAGTTTCTCTGAAGCAATTTACCACAAAATGACTGTTCCCAACAAGATATATGCAAATTGAATTGAAAGTTTGTTAAAAACCATATTTGCAAGTATCTTAACTGTAAATTAGCGCGTCTCTCTCTCTCTCCCTCTCTCTCTCTCTCTCTCTCTCTCTCTCTCTCTCTCTCTCTCTCTCTCTCTCTCTCTCTCTTTCTCTTTCTCTCTCTCTCGCTCTCTCTCTCTCTTTCTGTTTGTCTGTCTGTGTTTCTCTCCCTCACTCCCTCTCTCTCTCTTTCTTTCTCTCTCTCTCTTTCTCTCTATTCCTCTCTCTCTCTCTCTCTCTCTCTCTCTCTCTCTCTCTCTCTGTTGTTGTCAAGCGTGGAAATAAACATATTCACGAATTGTACAGAAGTTTTCACTCACTTATTTTATGCAATAAGACTAGATTTATGTACAATAGACATTTTTAAAAGAGATATTCGAACTGGGAACACGCTCAGCCTGGTGGATTCTCCACAGTTATTGCTACCAGGTGTTGGAAATTACCTAGAATTCAAAGATTCAATGTTTCCTGATACTTATCAATGTTATTGTGTTGTGAACCATGCGACGTCTTAAAAAGTTAAATTCCCATAGAAACAAAACTCATAAGACGGGTCAGTTGTTAGAAACAGCTGTCCTGTTAATCACACAACAACAGAAGCAATGTTCTGACGGGTCACTCGGTTGGTGAGGGTTTGGTACTGGGTGACTTTACATGTCTCAAAATACAGTGATGCAGTGGACAGTAGGAATGGTGACCGGAGGTCAGTGTGGAAGCTACCTTTAGTCAAGGACTGGGTCCTCCTTGGAGGAGGAGGAGGGCGATCATTCCCAGACCAAGCCCCATACCATCCCTCTGGTGGGGACAACACGGAAAAAAAAAAGATTAGGAACCCTGGGCGGCACAAGTAGTATTGGTTGGGTTAGTCCTGGAGAAAGTTTGGTGGTTTTAGCCTAGCGCGATGTGCGCGTATTTCACAGAACGAAAGGCCAAGTGAGTTTGTCAAGTTTCTTTCCGTTTATAAAATAATGTAGGTGTGAATTTAATTTCAAGAAAACATTAAAAGATTATTCACTATGTACTGGAAATGTCCAACTTTGACTGAATTATAATATCCACTTTATATAGAAGATAATCATTATCTGTGCCGTTGTAAAGCAATGAGCCGATTTTAGAATGAGAATTTTTTTTTAATTAATTTTTTTTTTTATTTTCAGCTTCACCACCCTACAAAATCTAAACCATTTCGTTTTCATCCTAAAAGAGTCTTTTTTTTCTTGAAGATGTGCGGGGTATCAAAACAAACCAACCTGATGAAGATTCAAACATGTAATCCAATTTTTCCTGTAGCTCAACAATCTGTACATTATTATAATCATGAGTTATTGGCGAAAAAAAAAAAAACATATAAGATGGAATAACAAAAATAGAAACGAAATAAATCGAGAGAGTCAACTTTGAGGTTATGGTGCATGCAGTTGAGAGACCCTTACCCTTCACGACGTGCAAACTAGAACACTGAATACACCAAGTTTTCTATGTACAAACTTTAGATGGAAATCATAATAAAAAAATTCTTCAAAAGACGAGATAAGTAAGAGGACCTGTAACCCAAGAGACAAGGAACCTGATAGGGTAATTAATTTCACTCGTTCATGCACCCTAACGCCAACAAGGTCTAGCTAGGATTGCAACATCTTGCTTACAAATATAGACATTGTTATGGCTGCTAAACATCGGTCTGCCCGAGCCAAAGGGATGTTCTGAAAATTGTAAAACTTGATTATTCCCACGAGACATATCCATAGTTCAAAAAAAAAAATAAAAAAAAAACAACAAAAAGAAATCAATTCCAAATTTAATAGAAACTATGACAGGTTCATTTGGAAACATTTTGGCTATGTCAAACTTCAAAAGATCGTAGTAGATCCATGCTTAAAACTTTTGCATCAACAGTGCCGTCATCAATTACAGACTTCAATTTCACGAATATAATCGATCTTTCTGTGAAATAAAGTATTATAAAGCAAGAACAGGAAAAATTACAATGCCAAAAAGTACAGACAATAAGTAAGAAAAGAACAGAAAGCAAAACAAATAAAAAACCATTCTGACCTAGAAATTTTTGGACTTTTCTAACTAAAAAAAATTATTATAACTATTGTAAGCAAATCAAAACAACGGCAAGAGCAAAATATGAAAGTGTGATGAACCTCTATAGCTACGGTATTGGTATATCACTCGTTCGCCCAAACAAGGCATAAGTACTTACTCGGCTGAGGTATCCGAGTCTCGGATGCAGCCCGTGGAATGTGAAGTGGCCGGTCATCTCTGTGGATTTTGCCAGATGGGCGGCCGTAGTAGTAAGCCTGAGAGGGCGAACCCGAATACAGACTGGGCGCACCGATCCATAGACCGGTGCTGTTGACCTGGATAGAAACAAAGTCAAGACATAATCACGGAGGCTACACACTGATCTGTTTCCGATTTTTTTTTTTTTATGAAGATAATCATGAATAGAATACACTAGCGAGTGAAGTCGCTAGTCAAGATCTGAGTCTCAGTGATTACTTGATTGCCTGGGTTGATTGCTCAAACGATTGTCCGATTCGTTGGTTGATTAAAATACCGACCTCTGTGCTTTTCCTTCGTACCCTAAATTCATTGAGCATTTTAGCCATTTGAGTTGGAACGCTAGATTACATAACAATTATTGATAGTCAAAGTACTGAGGAAGAAATAATCACAAACAAAAGAGTTGGATTCAGGAAACAGCCTTCACTACTGTTTTAATAGCAATAGGCTGCCACGTATTGTCCATGTAACTATAAACTGTCCAATTGCATTGGCTTTACGAGAAACTTCTTTGTAAATCGATCTTTTAAGTATGAAAGTTAAAAAATGTACACTTTATAAATTGACTCTTATGCCGAAAAATAAAACTGTTTTAAATTAGAATTATATTACATTATTTTCAAAAAAGAAAAAAAAAGATGGGACGGAGTGGGTTGGAGGTAGGAATCGTAAAGTGACATAGTATTATTTGGTATCTATATAAACACACAGATTTATTTCAAGAAGAGAAGAGCTCCACAAACCTTTGGTAATCTCCCCTCCGGTACTGTGTGCCCCAGGGTCGAAGGTTGGCTGTGGGCGGGTGAAACTCCCGGCGACAAGGGGCGGAACTTCCGCTGCTCTCGTCGCTTCCGGTGCTTCCGCTTCCTGTTGAGCGCGAATTTAGAAAAGAAAATATTGTGTTTAGTTTTAGTTAAGTTTAAATATACAACGTCATGATTTTACTTAGAAACGTTGCGACTGAGAGAAGGAGAAATGGAAACATGAGTATGACTGACATGGTAGAGAGAGAAACAAAAATATGAAAGAGGGAAGGAGAGAGGAAGTTGAAAAAAGAAAGACAGGAGGCAGAAAGAGACACACAGGGAGAGGTGGGTTAAAAAAGAAAAAGAAACGGAGAGACAAAGAAAGAAAGGGGGAGGGAGGGGTAAGGGGAGAGAGAGAGAGAGGGAAAGAGAGAGAGAGAGAGAGAGAGAGAGAGAGAGAGAGAGAGATAGAGAGAGAGAGTCTAAAGCAGTCAGTTTCAGCCGTTTGTATATTAACAAAGTCTGATGATAGAATTGAATTGAACCAGCTTCTCAGGTAAGGTAAGACCCCAACTCATCCACCCATGACACAATGGGGGAACGGACGGTCTCTGAGTGTCCGCATAGCCTTAAAAGCACGAACAGTATCTTATGACCATCCCAATGTTCTCTCTCTCTCTCTCTCTCTCTCTCTCTCTCTCTCTCTCTCTCTCTCTCTCTCTCTCGTTCTCTCTCTCTCTCTCTCTCTCTCTCTCTCTCTCTCTCTCTCTCTCTCTCTCTCTCTCTCTCTCTCTCTCTGTAGACAGTTATCAGTCTAGTACCTTGAACATCAGACAGTGCGGGCTGTTTACATAACCTCTAAACGTTGCAGATGGTTTTACCAGAAATACCCGACATACATTCTAGTGCTTTAGACCTTTCAAAATTTTATTACTTTAAATCTGTCAAAATATCTTGTCCTTATTTTCTATTCCCCTTTGGTAAAATCGGCACAAATCTGCAAAATCTTTACTCCCTAGAGTTCTTTGATTCGGGCAACCACGATGTAGCTAGTCCATTCAATTTTAATAACAATGTGTTCAACACTTTGGTCCTGAAACTCCTCTAAAGATTGCCATCCTTATAAAATAATGCATTAGGAAAAACCGCCCCACACAACTGTCAAGGTTAGAGGCAAACCTCTCCAAGCTAGGTCAACTTTCCACTTTCTAAAGTTATTACGGTTTAAAAAACCCGTAAAAGCGAAGTCAGGATAAAACTGCAGTTTCTCAGGAGATCGTGTCCTGTGATAAGAAAGGTGCCGAGGGAAGATTGAATGTTTTGGGGCTTTTTTGTTTTTGTTTTTTTATCTTGCGCTATTTCTCGACACCCTCTGCTTGAACTTAATTATAGAAAAGAAAAATAAATGGAACAAGAATGGAAATAAAAAAAAAGGTCGTTGCCAGGTTTTTTAGGTTTAAAAAGATAAGACTGGGTTATGCAGCTAGATCCATAATACAACGATTTTAAACATTTCGGAAAGAAAGCCCCGAAATTTTTTTATGTTTTAACATTTCGTTGTTTATTCTAGTTGGTGCATTGTCCTTCACAGTCCAGCAAAATAGGCCGAGTTTGTATTTTTTCATATACGCCTTGTGCGTTGGCGCCAACCACAGCGAGTCAAAATTTCCGAAAAGAAGAACAATATAATATGCTAATTTAAAAAAATCCCTGCATTGACGTATGTTAGGGTAAACAATATTTGTCTTACTTGCTTGAACTTGTAAAAAAATGAAAAGAAAACATTTCAGTTATGCTATCGAAGCCTTCAATCGTAGGCCAGAGTCCTCCCTCATAATTTCTTTTCATATTTTAAAATATTTTTCCTTACACCCGTAGACAAAAACTGTGCGTATGTCTGAAGCTAATCTCTAGATGTTTCAGCCAGCCTAATGCTCAGATTTGCACATCAAAGGAAGCCTGGTCTTCCTCTTACCTAGGAATGTCTGTATTCTTTGTTCTCGTCACAAACTTTTCGAGATGTTGTTAGACTTAACAATGAGAGAAAGCATTTTTAATAAAGCACTTTGGTTTGTTCAAACAATGCAAAAGCCGCAGAACGTCTTGCTCAGGGCAAGAGCGGGAGGGAGATACATAGATATAGAGAGATGGACAGAAAGATAAGGACATAGACACTGTGATAGAGAGAGAGAGAGAGAGAGAGAGAGAGAGAGAGAGAGAGAGAGAGAGAGAGAGACAGAGACAGACAGACAGACAGACAGACAGACAGAGACAGAGACGGAGACAGAGATAAAGAGAGAAATTCAGAAAGATATATGGATAAATAGATACAGAGAGAGAGAGAGAGAGAGAGAGAGAGAGAGAGAGAGAGAGAGAGAGAGAGAGAGAGAGAGAGAGAGAAAATGCTATTAACAACAATAGAAAAAAAAATCAAACAGTATCTTGAGCGTCCCTCCACCGTAGCTCTAGTCCCTCGATCTCCATGATTGTATGTCTATAAGAAGATCAATGTTTCTCTTTCTTTGTTCAATATTCTGCTCTGATTCACCAAAACATTTTAAGCCTGCGCACACAACTTCTTATGTAGAAAAGCCACAGATGATCACCGTTGTTTGTTTGTTTGGTTTGGTTTTCTTTTCCTTAATTAGTATTCTTTCTTTAAATCGTTTAGTTATTTTTTATTCTATTCAAATTGAAAGAAGCGATGTTAAGTTTTCTCAGGCATTCATTATTTGATACAAAAAGAACATTACACTTTACATTACACTTAGCAAAGGAAGTAGCTAGGATAAGAAATCTAGCAAAAACCGATGAGGAGTATGATCGATAATGTAGATCTAAAGGGAAAGTTATCCAAAAAAAATGAATCATCTTTGGTTGAACAATAGACGGTTGAAAAGCTGCCTAAATTTAAGAACGAAAACTAGTGCAATGCCTACATCTAAATTAATATATAAAACATGAAAACGTCTATTGATACAAGATAGCCATAATGAAGTAACGCTCGATTACAACGATGCAATAACATCAGCTTTATCTAAGTTCTTCAATATATAACAACAAAGTTAACTAGATTTATTGGCATTTCAAATAGTTCATTTTTCTTGCCCCTAATCTTCCCTTCACGTCAAAGAGGTTTGTACTAGGATCCAAAAATGAAAGAGGGCCAATTCAAGAGGATCCAAAAATGAAAGAGGGCCAATTCAAGAGGATCCAAAAATGAAAGAGGGCCAATTCAAGAGGATCCAAAAATGAAAGAGGGCCAATTCAAGAGGATCCAAAAATGAAAGAGGGCCAATTCAAGAGGATCCAAAAATGAAAGAGGGCCAATTCAAGAGGATCCAAAAAATGAAAGAGGGCCAATTCAAGAGGATCAAAAAATGAAAGAGGATCAATTCAAGCTACAAATCGCAGCGAGAACAGGAGGCCTACCATCGGAGGCATAATGATGACCAGTAAGCTACAAATGGGTAGGTTCGTTCTCTGCTATACCACTATAAACGAAGACAGGCTCTGAAACCTCAGATTTTGAGGCTCTTTTACCGTATGTTGATTAAAAGAGAGGAGAGATTGGACAAAAACGTGTACCACTGGACTCATATTGATGGCGGAGAAGCTTTATAGGAGACTAAAGGTGTTCTGGATCGTGCTCCTTTCAAGGAGTGACATGTCATGAACTGTACACACTTGAGATCATACGATAAAGCATTTTCTCCAACAGTTTAGCCAGTTGATTATTAGAAGAAATGTTAAACTTTCCAAAGTGAGCAATGAAAGTGTGCACAAGAAGACGCTCTAAAAAGCTGAAAGGTTGTACTTAACGAAACAAACCGATCGGTCAACATTATGTCAACTTCTCTGGCATGCTCTTATGAACTTCGAGGCTTTTTAAGTTTACAATTACATTCTCTGTCGAGCAAAGCTTTAGAACATTAAATAATCTAATACATGTAGTATTAAGGAGGCGGACATTGTTTCTTTGCCCCAACTACCTAACGTCTCTTTTTTTTTGGTCTTTCATCTATCTTCTGTAATTTATTTTCTCCATATAGCTTCCTCTCTCTCTCTCTCTCTCTCTCTCTCTCTCTCTCTCTCTCTCTCTCTCTCTCTCTCTCTCTCTCTCTCTCTCTCTCTCTCTCTCTCTCTCTCTCTCTCTCTCTCTCTCTCTCTTTCTCTATCTCTTTCTCTCTCTCTTCGTCTCTTTTACCTCTTCAGTAGTACTATGTCTTTCGGAAAAAACTAACCCCTCGCTAAGTTACTAATGTTAACCCCTGTTACAGACACTCTTCACCCATCAATACCCGTAGCATACAACTCTTCCACGATTCCATGCATACTGTCCTTCGGTTGCATCTAAAAAAAAAAAAAAGAAATCTTGCAAATTCTCATGTAATTAAAAAAAAAAAAAAAGATTTTTCTAAATTTTGACATCATCATTCATATCTTGTCCTGGATAAGCCGTAAAGCAAGTTTGAAAGGGCAAAATTTCAATATTTTTTTTTAAATCACTCATGCGTGTCTTTTATGTCTATAACGTCTGTGCCTAATGTATGAATTTGAAAGCATGTGTGAGATTCCTTTTCAGGCCACCTTGAGTTCACCGCTTTTTTATATTGAAAGACACACCAGGGTTGAACAGACTAGGAAGTGTGCCAGGTCTACAGACCTCTTCGAGATAAAAGCAAACTGTGCTTCGGGTTTGAAGACCTGGCCGCTCTGATAGAGAAAGTCACTTGTCCGCAAACTGGTTTGTGCATAGATCACTGGGTTCGTGTAAAGACGAGGTTCACGTCTGGTTAGACTGTTGATATAAAAACTGTCAGTCTTGGGTTCGGTATCTGGAGCACAGAATTGCCGAGTAGTGGGTTTGTGATGAGGAATCACTGCACTTATAGTTTGACGTTATAAAGACTCTGATAGCGACAGAGCGGTCGTTTTTAATAGATGCCGTTGGGAGGAACTTCAGGATTCCGACGTTAGTGAACCCTTTATAGAGAGAACTCTTCGTTATGGAGGTAACTTTGGTCTGTTGGTCGGTAGTAGGTGGCAAAGCTGCATATCAACAACAAAAATAACAACAACAAAAAACAAAACAAAACAAACAACACAAAAAAAAAAGAAAAACCAGCACAACATATTTGAAATTGTGAAGATGCCGTCAAGGAAAGAAGAAAAAAAGATCCCTTAGAGTTATATAATAATTCCCAAAGAACCTCTCTCTTCCAAGTATCAATAGAGAGTAGAGTCTTACATGGCAAAACTGAGAAGGAAAAAAAAGGAACAACAAAACCTATATTGATGAAGCACGACAGCAAACATCAGCAAGGACACCGCGGGGTGAAAATGGTGGCAGAGTACTATGATAAACTGATCTCTTACACGGAATCGCTTTATGAAGGCACAATCTAGGCTACAAAGGAGATGTTCTATTTTCATGCTTGCTCTCCTGAGTTCAAAGATAAAAACTGAAACAATACTTTATCAAATTAGTTTCGTGTAGGTATGTGTATGTTGTTTTTTATACTAAAATATAACCTACCCATACGTGACAATTTTTTTTTTAATTACCAGCAAACTTTTCCGATTCAAATAAGAATGCTATTGCCAATTTAAAAAAAAAAAAACAATAAAAAAGAACAAGAGGACGTGAATATCAAAAATTAATAGAGATGGCAATAGAGATTTATATTAAGAGCAAAAAGGAGGAAAAAAATGTTTTAACCATTCATTGATCGTCTAAGTCGTTTGACTCCCATCATATTATGGTACTGATGTTGCACAAGGCAGGATCGTCTCTTCCACCAGTCCTAGATGTTGATCTCATACCGATAAGGTCATTGACAGCAATAGTGATATTATTGGTTCCAGGCCAAGATTTATTCCTGGAGTTATTTGCGGGGATACAAGTATGCGAGCTAGCGCGCCACCTATTGTGTCTCCTGTGAAAGTTTGATACCGCTTGGCTTTAGTCCAGGGGTCAGTATGCTTTTCATGTTTCAAAAGCTCAAAGTCAGGGGTGTTTGGATCAATTCACGCTTTCTGTACAAAGCAATATTGCTGATATGGAGATAAGTCGAGCTGTGGGTTCCACACCGCTCTTTCATCTTCGAAGTTACTTTCAGATATCTCCAAGCCCCTCAAGCCATATTACTCCCTTCCTCTTTTCTCTAAGTCCCCTTCCCCTTACCATGAATCATACATGTTGTTGCCTCATGCATTATGTATAAAGAAGTCGTGACACGTTTTCAATGGTAATAAATCTCAACTTTTAATTTGTGAAACAAGAAAATTTAATGATTTACTAAAAGATCACGGAAACAAATTGGGATATCCAGTGCGACTTGATCGCCGGAATTTTCTTTAATAACAAAAATGATTTCAACAACTTTCTATTTTGATTCATTTTTTTAAATATTCAACAAGTCCAGTCAACTTTAACTTAATTCCACCGCAGTTGTAACATTTCTAAGAAAAAAATTTTCACAAAAATTCTACCACTAAATGCACCCTCCTAACGTGACCAATTGAGGAGAAAAGGGAAGGGAGAGGGTGTGGGGAGGGGATGTTGTTTAGCGAGATGGAGCAAAACTGTCCAACAAAAATCCCGGTTGGAGAATGTCACAGTAATTATTGCCGTCTAAAACCGCCGTAAAAATCTGCAAAACTCAGGGCTCGCGGCATGCGATTTGCATAAAGTATTCAAATGACTCGAGCTTTTGACCTGACCCAAGGGTCATATCATGACCCCATGGTGTGTGAGGAGCCTTCCCTCTGTCGAGCTAGTAAAGCTTGTTTATGAGCCAAGATCTTCGGCAGACAAGGAATATGATAGACGTGACCACTGAGCTTCCTTAAAAATGACATCAAGTTGTGCTTGAGTTCAAAGGAAAACCTTTACAGGTTTACGTACCGAAATATTTGGCGAATATTCAAGAACTATAGAATTTTGTCATTCTTCGTCCCAGGTATTACTTAACAGACCAGGCCACCCAAAGATTTAAAGACCTTCGCACAATATCACATCGCCCTGTTTTATTCAGCCTTTAATAAGATTAAGACCAGGATCAAAGCTGAAGAGATCCTAGTCTAGTAGTAAAGAGGACCTGCCCACAACATAGCAGTAAAGAGGACCTGCCCACAACATAGCAGTAAAGAGGACCTGCCCACAACATAGCAGTAAAGAGGACCTGCCCACAACATAGCTGTGTAAAACATAGGAGTTGACATGTTTTAAATTTGGGCTTTAGGCCTTTATATACACCAAGTATAAACAAGCACGGGCGTACTCAATAATTCCACTACCACGCCGAAACGAGGCATTCGGCCCCAGAAACACTGTAAAAGTACAAACATTATAATTGTCCACTAGGATGTAATCATAATGGTTTCTGCCAGGATGCATTCATCAGCGGAACTGCCCAGTCATAGAGCCTGTGGTCACTGAGGCGGACTGTGTCCATTGGGCACTCGTCGAAATTAGGAGACAAGAAATTCCGCCGAGTGCATTGAAGCACCAAGGGGTTTTACGAAAGGCAAATAGTTAAAATACTTGTAACGTTATGAGTATACTGTAAGGGCGTAACCGAACAGTTGGGCCGGTTGTATGGGCGGAAGTACTTAACTTTCAAGCGCGTCCAAATCGAGAAATCTATTCTTATCGTTTCAGAAAATGCTTCACAAAGGCAGAAAAATCGATAGTTTGGTTTCTCTTTCGTTGATACTGTTTTGTGCTTCACAGCAAACAGCATTAATCGCATGCCGTTCTTAAACCTGGCAAAACAAGAAAGTCCCTGTCAGGTTTTGTAGTACCAAAGAGAAAACGCCCAAAATTCAGGCGCTGACAAAAGCCAAGGGTGGCCTGCGCCACTGATAATATATTCAGAAATTTAAGGTTTGGCCGTATAATATACACAGCTTGATTCTGCAGTCATAGGTTAGACATCGAGGTTCTACATTATGAGGTCGCAGGTCAGAGCTCAGGGTGCAAAAGTTATAGATATTGCCGAGCCAAAAATTTTGCAAGATTTAGTTTCTAGACGGTGTGCTTTTTCGAAAGATCATGACCTTGATTTTTGTCTTCTTTTGGGTAGTTCAGTGCTTTAACAAAATAATGCTATTGGTGTCTTCACAGTCTGGTTAATCAAACTTGGATACTGAGCGGAAAAAAAGTTCAAACCATACTTCAAACTTTTATGGCATGATTCACAAAGCCTCTACCTCATTTCACGTTATTGAACATGCCAAGTGTCATAAGTTAAAGTGATTTTTATTTAGTCTGGTAAATCGAAATTCTTTCAATTTCACACAACCCCAACTGCTGCAAGAGAAGGTCTCTGGACTGTATAAGCCTGGTTTTTGTTTTTGTTTTTGGTTAAATTTCTTTTGGTAAAAAGAGGAGAAGGAAAAAGAGAAGGAGCTGGTGTAAAAGTATAGAGAGCTAGAAGACTGGAAGAGGATTGGAGAAGAGAACAAGTTGGCAACGAGGGACAAGTAGCTTCGATTTTAAGTCGCAGAAGAAGAAGAAAAAGAAGAAGAAGAAGAAGAAGAAGAAGAAGAAGAAGAAGAAGAAGAAGAAGAAGAAGAAGAAGAAGAAGAAGAAGAAGAAGAAGAAGAAGAAGAAGAAGAAGAAGAAGAAGAAGAAGAAGAAGAAGAAGAAGAAGAAGAAGAAGAAGAAGAAGAAGAAGAAGAAGAAGAAGAAGAAGAACAAGAAGAACAACAACAACAACAACAACAACAACAACAACAACAACAACAACAACAACAACAACAATAAAAAGAGAAAAGAACGACAGAAATAACAACAGCAACCGTAAGAACATGATAGAGGAATCCATGCAGGAAGAATGTAGTAGAAGAGTGTAGTATTATAGACTCTTGAAATTCACAAAGAAAGACTTTACCCGTAACATTTGGAATCTTCATAGAATCGTAAATCTCTTTACGTCGTGACAAATAAAAAAAAAATAATATGTATATTTATTGACGAAAACAGTTTTGTAGCCATCTTACATGACCAGTTTCACCAGCAGACAGCCATGTTTGAACAAGATGGCGGAACAAGCGATCACTTCCTATTACTTTAATTCTCCGCAATGTGACAAATGTACGGAGAGTGCTTGGGAAATTCAAAGTGACGCACTCTCTTCTCTCGCTAAAATAACATGGTGAGGAGTTGGATTGTTTTGCTAAGATCTTCTCCCAGGTTTCTCCCCCTGACCGCAGCGATGTTTACTGACCGTTTAAAGGTCACGGTCAGGCCTGAATGGAGTGTCCACAGGGAGAGTGGACTTTTTAAATGAGATCGAGGCGATGGTAAATACTTGCCCACGTAAAGGATTCTCCTCAGGGCATCTTAGTGGACGAGAGACAAAGTGGAGGGCCGGTAAATATTTTGAAATTGACTGCAGTTTCTTAGATTTAGCCTGGATTGAGAAAAAAATTCCGATGTACGTAGAGAATGATGGCCA
Source organism: Elysia crispata (assembly GCA_033675545.1). Classification (NCBI taxonomy): domain Eukaryota; kingdom Metazoa; phylum Mollusca; class Gastropoda; family Plakobranchidae; genus Elysia; species Elysia crispata. The sequence goes on along the minus strand of JAWDGP010001678.1, from coordinate 1,659,488 downwards.
GGCGCGTGAAACTCATGGGCTACAAGGCTAGAAGTGAGTGGAAAGTGCAGTTTAACTTTTCGGGGTAATCAATATGGCCGCTGATTTCAAGAAAACATCGTTTACAAGAGAGAGAGAGAGAGAGAGAGAGAGAGAGAGAGAGAGAGAGAGAGAGAGAGAGAGAGAGAGAGAGAGAGAGAATTAACATTGTGAATACAAATACTGATCGGATGCTAACTAGTTTGCGTGTCTTTCCCCTTTGGCCTGAAGAGAGTGGGGTTTGAGTCTCATCATATGAGCCGCTCTCAGTATGGATAGCACATAAGGTTTCATATCAGAATTTTGGCGGTTTTAAAAAAAAATAACACTGTAGTCTGAATGATGTATGAAAACTTCATGCTTGAACGCTCTGTCTGTCTGTCTGTCTGTCTGTCTCTCTCTCTCTCTCTCTCTCTCTCTCTCTCTCTCTCTCTCTCTCTCTCTCTCTCTCTCTCTCTCTCTCTCTCTCTCTCTCTCTCTCTCTCTCTCTCTCTCTCTCTCTCTCTCTCTCTCTCTCACTCTGTCTGTCTGTCTCTCTATCATGTGTCTTTGCACATATTCCTACCGAGCCTATATTTTAGCTTCATTGTTACAATGGAAAGCGCCCACCAACTTTGGAATCAATTTCTCTACTTAACCTCCATCCAGTTTCTAGGAATCTAAATGAAAGGATTCTCTTCTCTGATCTGCTCAGTTGCCCTAACAAATCAGACGTAGGCCTAAGCTTCTTTTGTACCAAGCTCTGTGGAATTTTTTTTTTATTAGATATTCTAATTCTTCTCAGACTTTTGCCAACATTCTAGAGCCCTTTGCGTGTCTCGATCTCTTAGCCACAGTTCGAACTACTTGCTATCAATTTCAATCAGTACACACCTGTGCAACGCAGTCATAAAAAAAACAAAAAAAAACCTGATTCTCCTCTGATCTTCAAGCTTCTGATTGCGCAGCTGAGAGAGTTACTTCCGGTTCAGTTTTTGAACAGGTGGGCGAAATAAGAACATTGAGTGTGTGTGTGTAAAGATAGCATCTCTCTCTCTCTCTCTCTCTCTCTCTCTCTCTCTCTCTCTCTCTCTCTCTCTCTCTCTCTCTCTCTCTCTCTCTCTCTCTCGCTCTCTCTCTCTCTCTCTCTCTCTCTCTCTCTCTCTCTCCCTCTCGCTCTCTCTCTCTCTCTCGCTCTGTGCAGATATGAAAAATCTTATCAAACCTGACTTTTGGTGTATTTTACCCCTCGCCTCTTTTCTACAAAATTACTGAGAAAGCATAATTATGTTTTGTTAAACTTCATAAATATTGCATACTCAGTCACAACCTCAACCAGTGAAATAAAGACTGTGCTATGTTGTCCAACTCCTATCTCTGCACAAATTTAGTGGGTATATAAGGACCTTCTCATCAAGTTTATTCTTAACATCTTGATTTCAACCATGTTAAGCCTTCCATTGCTCTATCAATAATAAAATTTATATAGATGTATCATAAGATCTGTGACATTAGTAAAGCAAACCTTTTTCATGCATATACTTTGGCTTCTTTCAGCTAGATGTTCATTAGATGCAAAAATCTTTTTCCTCATTGCCTTTTAAATTTGCTCTGACACGGAGTGTCTTGGAAATTCGAAAGCTAAGGTTATTTTTCCACCCTTTTTAGTAATATACAAAATTGAATAAGTCAGCATCCCTGATTTAGCGTGATGTTAACTATTATCTGAATTCATCGACTTCATAACTGACTGGATTTCCGGTGCCATTTATGGAACACAAGTGAAGATTGCAGTTCAGGCAACAATGTTGGCCAAACTGGGTACAACTGAATATGTTATCTCTTGTCGGCGTTTTTTTTTTTCTTTTGTTCGAGATCTGCACAAGATAGGCTCGGATCAGGCAGGAATGACTTAAACCTGAAAAGATCAAAGTTTTCCATATTCTGAGGTTGACGGCCGAGCCGCCCCAGACTTCCACGATCCGGCAAGTCGTGAGAGATGCCGGCCGGTGATATCCGCAAAGCCCACTGTGCCCACAGATTCTCAGTGCAGCAAGAGCTGAACAAGAGGCAGTATTCACTAGTTTGGAGGTGGTGAGAAATGGGAGCGCTGTCACCACGCTTCGGTGAACTTGTCGCCTCAAGCCTCAACATGGCGGCTGAGTATGGCATGTGAACTACGGTCAAACTTAAAACATCTTTAGATATGGGCGTGTTTACTCTTTAAAGTGGCAAGATTGACAATTACTGATACAATGGACATGGTTTTAAAGCACTCTTGGAGGCAAAGAGAATGGGGGCAATGACCTTCACAATGATACTTCTCGCCTTTATACTATGGTGCAACTCGAAACAAAAGACACAGGTGGGCAAGATTTAGAAAGGGGCAGGAAGCAGAGCTAAAGAGGGCCTAATGGAGCGGAATATTTATCTGGAATTATGTATGTTAACCTCTTTCATATAATGAGGGAACACAAACTAACATAAAGTGAAGCGCCGTTTTCAAATGATTGCTATCCATGAAAGACTTAGTTCTGCTTGTAATCTAAAACAGAAGACGTTTGGAGGTATCTGCCGATACTATGCTTGCAAGCTTTAAAATGATTCAGGCTAAAACACAAATTTCAGTGCTCCAGACAGCGGTTCTTCGTGAAACAGTTCCTTCACAAGAAGTAGCATTCATCATTTCATTAACTAACGGATCTAAAAACTAAGAGGCTCTTTGAAAAAGCTAAGCCCATGCCGAAAACATCCTGTGAACCCATCCCAGGCATTACAAACTTCCGGAAAATAAAGTCAATCTTCTTCTTTCAAAACTCAAAGCCAAAATGATGATGGTGGAGGCAATGTCATCATACCAAAGTCCACTGGTAGCCCAAGTCAGAGTCAGACACTGACAACTCCTGATCCTTCCCCCAAAAGAACCAAAAGGACTCGGAATGTTTTGGACACCTCCAGGCACAAGTCCTGCAACCCCGACACAACTGCAGCTAAATATAGGAGGTTGTTGATTGCCTCAAATATGTTTGTCATTTGACTTATATTAGAAAGCAATAAAAGTTAACCTTATTTAAAAAAGAGGAGAACAAAACGGGAAAGAGACAAAGAGAGGAGGTCAGATAGACAGATAGATAGACAAATAGTGAGCGGTAGTGAGAGGAAGAGATAGGAAAGATAAGTGGAAAAAAAGAAGATTGCTGAATTGAAAAATATTTCATATCTGTGAAATACTTGAAGGAACAGGAGGGTGACAGGGTTGGTGTGGACTCTTTTTTTGAATTTTCCGATATAAAAAAAAAAGAAAAGAAACATAAAACACCCAACATTCATCCTAATCATTTCTGTATGGTGGTTTTATTTACTGGCCTCACGTGATGCTGAGTTAGAGCTTGTGTTGCGTAACAGCGTCAGCAAAATAACACAGTCGGAACTTCCACAGAAATGACCATAAAGAACGGACCAGGCCACTGAGCTGCGGAGCCTCTTGACCTGACAATCGTGGGATAATCCTCCTGGAGTGCTATGCTTAATTCTCCATTCCCACAATCCTCTTCTCTTCTGCCCCCTCTCCCCCCCCCCCAAAAAAAAAAAAAAAAAAACACACACGCACATCTTCATTCTTTCTCACCGTCTGTAAAGCTTTCTTGCAATCTCTCTTTCTCTCTCTCTCTCTCTCTCTCTCTCTCTCTCTCTCTCTCTCTCTCTCTCTCTCTCTCTCTCTCTCTCTCTCTCTCTCTCTCTCTCTCTCTCTCTCTCTCTCTCTCTCTCTGTCTCTGTCTCTGTCTCTGTCTCTCTCTCTCTCTTCACTCTCTCTCTCTTTTTACTCTTTGTAAACAGGGAATTTCGCTCTTAGAGTCTGCAGGAGGTGACCAATTCAATCGATGCTGTAGTTAATACTTTTGTACCCATGTGTATGCAGCAGAAAATATTCCAGCCGGTCAAAATACATAACTATATTTCTGCAAGAAAGGAAAGAACGACTACATTCGCCAGGATTTTTCTGGGACTGGCTTAAGCAGAGTTGAACAAAAAGTGGAAATTTCGCAAAACTGAAAAAAAGAAGTTAAAATTAAATATTAGAGCAATTTATGCCGCAACTTGGATCAACCACATATTTTACAATATTTATGATAAATAAAGTTTACAACAAAATAATATACATCAACTTACAGACAGATGCACTCCATGTGTGGGTCGGCGAATCTTGTCCGAGAGGTTGATGGAAATCAGGTGGAAAGTTTAGTCCAAATTCATAGTATTCTGCTTGTAGGGTAGTAAGATATTGAAAATGTTCAACCTTTTCTCTGAAGTCTTTCTCTTATTACTGATTCACAAGAATGCAGAATAAACTTGTCCCGTTCGTGGCAATACAATATCAAGAAACTTAACACGAATGCAGGATAATCTCAATGTCTAAGGGATGCGATTTATAACTTAAATTGACACTGTTTTCACCCATATAGAATGGAGTGGTTCTGTAGGTAACAAAACAAGAGAGAATTATGTAAACATGATGGCATTAGTCTAACTTCTTATGTACCAAGCTAACACGAAAAAGCTACTCTCACGTTCTGGTTTCAGGTTGTGTAGTACCCCAATCCAGAATTTCCGATAAGAGCCAGACTTGTATAAGGCAATCGCAAAGTTGTCGAAGAGTTGTTTATGTGGAAGCGTAGCGAGCTAGGGCCAAAAGGCCTGTGGTAACGTGCGGTTACTGTTTAACACTGCCATGCCCGGACTTAGGAGACGTGTAATTGAGAAACTGTCCAGATCTAGATAGTAGAACTTCGTATCAAATCGAGCGGCTTAGAAAACTGGTATGGCCAGTAGGGTGGCGGGTGGTTGGTGTGTTTGTGCCTAGAATCTCCACTTCTTTCCTAATCGCAGTCGGGATTACCCTCATTCTTAACGTATTTTCCATACATTATTATGACATATCGGTGTGTTGCGCCAAACGCAATTCTTAGTATCAGCTTTGAAGGATGTGTTGGCAGGACTTTACAATTATTTGTAGAGAAGTGAATTCACCCTCCTACTAAAACCAGGTCTAATTCGAGTCAATGGCCTGTAGCGAGGCCAACCAGCTGTCCCAGGAGTGACTGCTGCTGCTGCTGGCACCGTGACAAGGATCCAGACCACTGCTAGCACCGCTGCGAGCTGCTCTGTGTCACAAAATCAACTTGTTTTGGGCTCTCTACCAAGCCTGGAACTGTTTGTTTCGTCAAGCAGCACCCTAGCACGTGTAGTGTAGTATATCGGTGTGACGGTCACACCCACAGCTTCTCACTGCTTCATGTAGTTCACTGGGTCCCAGCACACTCTGGTACTGCTCGAGGTAAACTTGGCCCAGCCTTAACATTATATTTAATGGTAAGGAAAACGTTGGGGACAAAATGACACTAGATTCTACAGACTAGTTGAGAATAATGTAAAAATAAAATTTTGCAACATTCTAAAAATTTGATATTATAAAATCTTAGAAAGTAAGCTTAGTGGATAGTCAGTATTATTGTTTGTTGCTTTTTATCTAACTGCTCAATTTTTTTTTCGACAAATTAACTATTTTGTAGTTTTCCTTTTTGTTGGAAGCTGACGTTTTGTAGAGCAGGCTCGTTTCGTCAACTTCCTATCCAACCTTCTCCCAAGATACTTTGGCGTGACAGTTATAAGCTTTTAATTAGACAAGCTCCTAGAAATAGTGAACCGTTTACAAAAGTAAATGTAATCTGCTAATAGAGTGATGGTGAACCACAAAACACTATCGAGTTAGATCATTGTAAGCAAATTATAAAATTAATTTTGAACCATATAAGATTATGGACCAACTTCCAATCCCGTACCCTGTAGAAATAGCGAGTCACTCCTAGGGGCTCTAACCTGATGATTCTAACACTGAAGAATGCGACAATGTAGTCCGCAGTCACGTTTGTAGGTCAGAACCAGGAACTAGAAAGAAAGAACCTCGACGGAGATCTCCAGTTAATGAGGCAGTTAGTGCACTGAAGAGAGACATTCTGTTTTAAACGGGTGGATCTAGCAGTGTGTAGTGCCACGCCCTCGCTGGGCTTGACCGACATCCACAATACCGTGATCTACATACAAGATTCGCGGTCCAGCGGCTGTTTAAGGGAGTAGACGGTTCACGCCTTCATTACAGTTACCCCTCCACCCCCATCCCCATCTCAATCTCTCCCTCACCCCCACCCCTCAATCTATCTATCTATCCCTTTCTGTGCTGCTTTCCCTTCCTTCATCGGATGAAAGATTGGAACGAATATTTTGAGACTGGTTAAACAGTTCTGAGAACAAAACAAGGTTGAATTGAGTTGCCGTGCTCCCTAGCCACTGTCCAGCAAGGTGAGGGTCTAGGGTCATCTCATGCGTGCTTCCTGCGCACTAGAATGACCCAGTTTTGTCCTTATTCAACAATGATTGTATATTATTATTTACTGCTCCGCCCTCGCCTTCTATGTGCCGCGTCCTTTCTAAAGTCACCAAAGTTGTCCAGATATGGCAGAATCGATCAATCATAGAGAAAAACGACCAGAGTCAATCAGGCTGGCAGAACCACAAATCCACGATCCCAAACGCTACAGAAGGACGTGACTCTACTGTACAAACCTGCAATTCTGATTGAGTAATAGTCTTTCTTCTTAGAGAAAATCAAAGGACTTCTAAGCGGCTAAACCTGCAAAATCTGGCGGTGGAGTTCTATAGGAGCGACAGATCAATGATTCAGCTTTGAGGAGCTCGCCACACCCCATGGACGCTTTGGATGGTTTGAGAGGGCCGAAATATTTATAAAGTTTTAAGAGCTCTAGGGCCGGGGATGATTCTTCAACTTGCCAAATTCAAGAAACTAAACTCGAGAAAATCAGCCCAATATTGAATTCACAATCTATGGCAGATTTTCCTGCTTATCTTTTTTCTTCCTTTGGAAATCATAGGATAGACATGGCGTAGAAATTATCTCGGTGAAAATACTGTTGCCATTTTAGTTTCCTGAAATTCTATATTCTTCTTCAACGATTCTTTGTCTATGGCCTGAGTATTTATTCGAGCCTCTCCGACTCATGGCGATTGTTATTTCACAAAGAGTTTTGCAATATTGAGGTGACGCCACTTGACCTATAGTGATGCAATATAATTATCGTTTTTCTCCATTTGGATCTTTAAGGTAGATCTCTCTTTTTTTTTTTTTTTTTTTTTTGCAATCCTCCGAACACTGTAATCAACGTCGTTGCTTTCCTACGATTTGAAGTTCCAAATTGAAAACTCTACTTGATGCGTGTCAAAGAGACAAACTAGGATTCTGATACATGCTCTAGCCTTTTTTTTTCATGATTTTTAAATATTTTAAAAAGGAGTCTGACTGCTGTTTGATTTTCTTTATTTAATCTCATTTCCTAATGATGCAGTGCTGTCTTCAACACTCGTTTCTGTTCTTTCCAGCGGCTGCGTCCATTGAAAAAAAAAATAAATGTAAACTACTTTTTCTCCCCTAATTACCATAATGGATTAATCATTGAAACTCTTTGTAACAAAAAATTGTGGAAGAGAGGGAAGACAACAGCAAAGTGCCAGTATTTCTAGAGTCACACTTCTTCAGAATAGATCCAGCTTTGTTTATATCCACATAGAGATGAACTGTGTTACCTAGTTACAAGTCATGAAACCTATCCAACATAACAGCATTCACATGGCGTCTGAAGTATTGTTGAAATATGGCCTTTTCACATTATTTTTCGCGGTTTCATAAAGTTCCCTTGTTCTTCTCTCTCTCTCTCTCTCTCTCTCTCTCTCTCTCTCTCTCTCTCTCTCTCTCTCTCTCTCTCTCTCTCTCTCTCTCTCTCTCTCTCTCTCTCTCTCTCTCTCTCTCCCTCTCTTCCTCTCTTTATCTCTCTTTCTCCCTCTCCCTTTCTTCCCCCCTCCCCTACACACACACACACGACTTTAATTTACACTCCTCTGTAAACTGGTAATATAGAGCAGACATATTGTTTAATGTGACTACAAAGCAGAGCTGATCGTGATGCTTTATGAAATCCCATTCTCCCGAGAAACAATCATTAAAATAATGCATAATTGTTATGTGTCAATTTGTTTCTGGATCAACGTATTTCCTACACAAACCCTTCATCCTCTTTATGACTGGATCAAACATACATTGACAAAAACTAGTGCCGGATGCAGATCGAATTAGCGAAACAATCAAAATTGGAGGTTTTTTTTTTTGTGATTCACCACATAGACTTAAATGTTCTAAAGTCATAAAGTTACTGTAAATATTGTCAAGAAAAAATGGATTACCAAAAGACATGTTTAAGTAAATATATAGAACCGTTATAATCTAACTTGTACAGCTTTGTAAGGAAAGAGGATTTAGCATTCTACGCTACTTGAATTTTCTTCTAGACATTTAGTAGTTAAACACTTGATTGTTTTTCTCACAGGCATTATTGTGTGCTGCTTGAACAATGAGAATCTCTGTGAGTCTTTAATTTGTTTAAGTTTAACTTTACAGATGTTATATAGGTATTGCTAGTTTAGCTTGTTTGCGTTGAATCAAGGTTTGGAGATCTCTTCAATAGTCTATAATCTACATCTTATGGTGAAACACAGTCTCTATCTCTAGCCAAATCTAGCTTTGTGAACACAACAGATAAGCCAAATCACGTTGAAAGGTTCGTGATGTTATAATTATATACGGAACAAAACCCCACTTTTTCCCGTTAAAGACGATGTCGGACAAAGAACATGAGTTGAAAGCTGTAGCTAGTTGTAAGATAACTTTTCATGGCCCTACTGCTGTTGTACTTCTACTCTATTGATTTTTGTCTGATCTACCGAGTTTAAGTCTAAGTTAACCTCATAGGTGTACCTGCAGCATTTAAGTGCGGTCCAAGTTAACAGGATAACTCTCTGAAGTAAACCTTAAAAACACTCGAATATCTTGACGAAGAGTCAGAGGTTTCAAGTATTAGTAAGGGCGGATCCCACAGGTCAAAATCTTTCAACGTCTCATCGACCTAGTGGCGCTTTAGTCAACCAAACATTGTTTGTTCCTAATATCTCAGATAGAAGCTGAAAATTAATTTTCTTCCATTCTGACAAGAGCACTATCTTGTAGAAAAAACGTCCACAATACGTGATGGTCTCGGACGTTTTGTCCACATCGGTTACAGAACATTCTATATCTAAAATAGCGACCTAACTAAAAGAGGGCGGAAGAAAGTATCAATCTATAAATATCATTGTTGCAGCCTTTCTTATTGAACGATAATGACTCAATGAAACACCATACCATACCATTTCCCCATCGACTTAATATTTCTTTAGTTTTTCGACATATTATTATAGAATTATCCTTCAATACATTTAACCGATTCTCACAGACATACGGACTGGTATAGATCGATATATGTTTCGAGGTCTAATGTGTGGCCGACGTTCTATTTCGTAATTTCGTAAGAGCTTGTCAGTTGTGCAATTTAATGAATCAATGTGATAAAGTTACTAAAATTCACTAAATTAACTCGTACTATCAAGAAATCCTCGTATTCCACAATGTTGCAGGTTGTCACTTATGTAAATATAATATCAAATTCTGTATAATCTGCCGACAAATAAAAAAAAATCATTACCATCTACCGATTCACAGCCAACTATTCTCGGAAAATGGACAAATTCCAGTACCAAACTTTAAAAACTTTCTTAACAATTAAAAACGTAAGCACTCGAACTACACACAATCCGCCAAGGGTGTCAGCTAAATCTTTGAAAGTCAGAAACTGTTGTGTAAGCTAAAGTTCTTAAATCTAGATCTAGATCTAGTTAGCATACAGGTCTGTCTAGATGTGGACCTGAATAGTGACTCTTCTCTTTGACATGTTAAGTGTCTAGCATTCCCGAGACCTCCTGTCAGTTCAAGCCAAAGTGCAGGAGAATCTGAGCCATGCAACGACTCAGGGACTGGTGTAGTAAGAAGCAAGATTTCGATCCTCCCTGGTCACAGAGTTAGCTCCCCTAGATCTGGCGGGATCGCCAGTTTAACGTTACGTCGACTAAGTCCGGAGCTTTAGACGATGTCGTCTGTTCTGCGCTTTCAAGCTCGGCTGGTTGTGTCCTGGTGTAAGAGAGTGGGAGGGAGGAGGGAGGGGGAGAGGAGGCTCGAGGCAGGCCACGCATGACTGGGCGAATGTCCTCAGAAGGCCCGAATACAGAGGGGTCGGGAGGGGGGAGGGGATTTCAAGAGGTAGGAGAGGAGGGGTCGGGCCCTGAAGTTGTCGGAGGAGTTCGCGGGGAAGATAAGAGAAGGTGAAAGTAAGAGTGAAGAATGAGAGAGAGAGAGAGAGAGAGAGAGAGAGAGAGAGAGAGAGAGAGAGAGAGAGAGAGAGAAGCACAGCGGTTAGAGGTAAAGAGAGTTGGATGAGAGACGAGGAGGAGGAGGAGGAAGAAGAAGAAGAAGAAGAAGAAGAAGAAGAAGAAGAAGAAGAAGCGAGAGTTGGCTGTGTTGATAAAGTTCGCGCCCTGATGCATGGATCAACTAAAATAATTTGTATTGACAGAAAGGATCTTAGTGATAGAGTTCTTGAAGCCTAGTATGCTCTGATACACCCAAGATCTTCTCGATTTTTTTAAAAGTTTGGCTATGATCCATTGACTAATTCTAGCATTTAAGCTTTACGATAGTAATATTGCGTTTGCACAATGAAACCCACTGTATTTTTTAATGGAGTCACTATTGATAAAATAATCGATAGTATTACCAAAACGTGATTGTTTTTTTCCATCGTTACTATTTGCAGAAAAAGAGAGTGAATTCGTCCAGTGCTCTTTCTTTCCATTTTTTGTGGGAAATGAAAATCAAAATTGAGGACAATAAACGAATAGAATACCAAAATTTAAATTTAAATATTATGCCTCAATGTTGGAATTTGAACATAAAACTTTGGAGAAAGTTTCGGCAGATAAACCCTATAAAGTACGCAGAATAAAAAGTCAAATAACCTCAGTCACGCAGTCGCACAACCATTCAACCACACAAACACCCAGTCACACAACCATACAGCCACACAAACACACAGTCACACAACCATTCAACCACACAAACACCCAGTCACACAACCATACAGCCACACAAACACCCAGTCACACAACCATACAGCCACACAAACACACAGTCACACAACCATACAGCCACACAAACACACAGTCACACAACCATACAGCCACACAAACACACAGTCACACAACCATACAGCCACACAAACACACAGTCACACAACCATTCAACCACACAAACACACAGTCACACAACCATACAGCCACACAAACACACAGTCACACAACCATACAGCCACACAACCTCTTTTCGTCCTTTCACCTAGCCACATTAGCCACATGCCGAGCTTCTATCTTGACATGTTTATGTCATTTTCTCCCGCCATGACAGGTATGCATACTGGCTGTTAACTAGACTCCTTTCCTCTCGCTCATTCCTTCCATGGGCTTTTATTCTCAGAAAATGTTGAAGGCCTTCAGATATTTGTTTCTTTCTCTGTTTTGTCTCTATGCTATTTTGTTTGTTAAAATAATAACGGTTACTCTCAGACAAGATAACTTCTTGTTCTCTCTTGTTTAGTTAAAGACAATAGGCGTGCGCACTTGAAACAAATTTCGCATGTTTGCTTCTCAAAAATAATAAATTTTACACTTGCTATGGAATTCGCAAAAAGGAAGTTAGCCTAAAACTGATTGCGATCATGGTGCCACTGTGTTCGTTATTTTGATTCGAAGTGTCCGCTCTTTGGCTGCGTGAAAGTTTACACAAAACAATCCTAATATTGACTTCCAGGCCGAGACTCACTGAATAATAATAAAGTTAAAATAATATTTATATCTTTCTTTTGTACACATAATTTAAATATTGCCACGGTAGCATACTATGCAATTTGATTTTCATTTTCTATTAAGACTTTTTATACATTCGTTTCTAGTAGTAGTAGTAGTAGTAGTTGTAGTAGTAGTAGTAGTAGTAGTAGTAGTAGTAGTAGTAGTAGTAGTAGTAGTAGTAGTAGTAGTAGTAGTAGTAGTAGTAGTTGTAGTAGTAGTAGTAGCAGTAGTAGCAGTAGTAGTAGTAGTAGTAGTAGTAGTAGTAGTAGTAGTAGTAGTAGTAGTAGTAGTAGTAGTAGTAGTAGTAGTAGTAGTAGTAGCAGTAGTAGCAGTAGTAATAATAGTGGTAGTATTACCTGTAGCAGAAGTAGTAGTAGTAGAGTTGTAGAAGTAGTAGTAGTAGTAGTAGTAGTAGTAGTAGTAGTAGTAGTAGTAGTAGTAGTAGTAGTAGTAGTAGTAGTAGTAGTAGTAGTAGTAGTAGTAGTAGTAGTAGTAGTAGTAATAGTAGTAACTGTTGTCGTTTTTGTTGTTGTAGTAGTAGAGTTAGTAGTAGTAGTTGTAGTAGTAGAGCTTGAACTGAAAAGAAAGGAGAGTGCGAAGAAAAAAAAGATGGACAGAGGGATAGAGAGAGAGAGAGAGAGAGAGAGAGAGAGAGAGAGGAGAGAGACAGAGAGAGAGGCAGACAGACAGACAGATAGACTGACAGATAGGAAACGCTAGGAAAACTAGAAGAAAGGCGCATATGCAATGAGTGAAATCATTTAGGTATAACTGATCTACAGACCCCAGTGCCTACCCTTTTCTTGAACGTAGCTAACCATTAAGATTACGACCCATTGCGTTCCTGGCCCGAGGGTGAAACACGTTCTTCAATCCGCTCCATTGAGCAATCAAACCACTTGCCAGTGTGCATTAAGGTCACATCTACCGTGACAACCCTAATGCACTCGACGCTAATCGTAACCTCAACCAGACGTGTGAAGAGGATACCCCAGTGGGTACTTGATCCTCCTGGATGTGGGTGTTGGGGTGAGCCGGAACAAGCACCAGATTTACATTTCTATATTAGGTAAAGAGAGTGACACCCTGACTGAAATACTGAACAAACACTAACCAGACAATAGGATGAACCCTCAGTATCGCAATTACGGGTGGACTGGGCAAGTTAATAATTATACCGAATGAATACCAAAATTATTCTGTCAATCTATCAATCAATACAAAAATAAGTATCAATGGTTATCAAGATTATGATGCGCCACAAATACAAGATTAATCATTCATAATCAATGCGAGAAATGAACCAACATTTGGAACCATCATTAACCCGCCCAGAATGTCTAGCTCAAGCCATTCAAAATCTCATCACTTCAACACATTCATCAATTATTTATTTAATTACTCTTTAATCATTATCTTCTTTATCATCAAATGTAAGTACAATTAATCAATTCATTCATTCATTCATTGAAACGAATGAAATTAATGCGTCAGAGAACCAATCAATCAATTTTTTCACATTATAGGTACATGTGTACTCTGCTTCTCAATATCAGTGTGGGTATACATATGCGTTCTAGTGAAATGAAAGTCATTTTGGCGAAAATATTTTGCTTCCAAAGTGTGCTGGTGCCCATCCACACCAGATTAGAGCGTTGGCAGTTAATAAAATAACTTTTTCAGACCAATAGCTTCATCTTCACAGTAATTTTCAGAGCTTTTATCTTGGAAATAATACGTGATTGCAATACTTCGATTCATTCCGTTAAACTTTAACAATATGTTAATTATAGGTCAACAAAGAATAAGTTTTTCACCATCCCACATGTTTATCATTATTATTATTATTATTATTATTATTATTATTATTATTATTATTATTATTATTATTATTATTATTATTATTATTATTATAATACTTTTTTTTTTTTTTTTTTTTTTTTTGGGGGGGGGAGGAAGGTTTGAACTCTACCCATCGTGACTTTCACTGAAGCATCGTATGGTAGATCATCCAATATCGGGTGTTACAGTCAAGGCATGTTGATAGAGTCTAAATGTGCCGAATTTCTTGATAATGTTATAATACATCTGCTGACGCCTGCACAGCAATGAACCTGTAATCAAAGCCAGGTAGAGCAAGAATGAGGGTGTGGTGCTCGACACTCAACAAAAACTCTCGCTTCAGGTTCACGACCAGCGTACTCAGCAGATTAAAGACAAGTTCTCGGGTCTAAGATAGGGTGATCGACTTAGCTTTATTTAACACACCGCGTCATCTTCTCTAAACGATTTGTGTTTGACTTGTCTCTGGTAAAGAGCTGTTGAAGAGATCCTGTACGTACATCTCTCTAGCGAATGCAGCACTCGAACATGTCGAAAGTGCGTGCAACATGTCTATATATATATAGGCTTGGGTGAGCTAACGTCAGGGTAGCAATAGGAGCTTGTCTTTCCATTTTTGACTGTCTCTTCCTCTCACTGTTTTTTTATTTACTAATACCGATGAATTTTCTCTCCATCCTCTGCTCTCTCTCTCTCTCTCTCTCTCTCTCTCTCTCTCTCTCTCTCTCTCTCTCTCTCTCTCTCTCTCTCTCTCTCTCTCTCTCTCTCTGTGTCTCCCTCTCTCTCTCTATTTCCCTCCCTTCTCGTTTTAAGCACTTGCTTTATATTTGAACAAAACATGTTTTAGAAGCAGTAAACAGTGCAGTAATCCAAACAAAAGAACATGAACAACAAACTCCACCGTTTTGGACGAAGTTGGTGAAATAACTGATTAAAATAAAAACAAGTAAAAAACAAACAATCATAGCCCCACTAGCAACAATAGCAATACCATTGACAAACAATCTTCAACAACGAAGACAACAACAACAATAACGATAACATGATCGTTCGCTTTTAACCACAACAAACAGGGTAGCTTGCGCCAGAGTCCATACTTACCCACACAGGAGGTAGAGGATGACACACACAATGACGAGAAGAACTAGTCCACCAGCAACACATCCACCGATTATAGCATCCATGTCCGAGCTTGCCATGGCGACACTGGTACAGCCACAACAGCAGCAACACCCGCTAGGTTAATCAGCAGCAACAGCAATCTCTAGTAAGGCATCGATCAGAAAAAACAAGCAAAAAAAAAAAAACAAAAAAAAAAAAACAAAAAAAAAAAACAACACACACACAAGGAACCGTGGCAACACTAAATTGTCGAAAAGATCCAGGTTCACCCACAAGGAAATCTATGGCGTTACTTGTGGTACTTCACAGCAACAGCAGTTTTGGCATTACCAGAAAGTCGAAAAAACCCAAGAGTTCTCTCACAAGGAAATCTTTGGCGACACTTGTAGTACTTCACAGCGCAAAAATTGTGGCATAACCAGAAAATCGAAAACATACAAGAGTTCACCCTCAAGGAAATCTTTGGCGTTACTAGTGGTACTTCACAGAAACAGCAGTTCTGGTATTACCATCAAATCGAAAACATGCAAGATTCACTCACAAGGAAACCTAGATAGGTGTTTGCACTATTTGTCATCTGTAGCTGAAGCAGCAGCAGCAACATTAGGACGACCAAAATATCCACGAGTTTACTGAGCTAGGAAACTAGGTCGGTACCTTGGTACTCCACAGCTACACCACCAGCAGCAACAACATCAACTTACTGCACTAGTGAATCCAGCAGAAATGTCGAATCATATCCAAGAACTAAGTTGATAAGAGGATCAATCCCTGGTATCTGTAGCTACAACATCCGATACAGTACGGCAGTCGTCAAGTTGATTTGGTTTTAATAGCCGATTGAGTGCTCAACAGTCCAAAGCTGAAATTCTGTCTGAAAAAAAGAGTAAAGAAATAGAAACGTTATAAATTGGGTCTAACTAAAATACACATTATGACAGGCAAGGCAGAGCACGATTCGATGTACAAGGTAGAGAGGATGAAGCAGAAACTTACAGATACTTCAATTAAGATTTTTTGTTATTTTTCAATTTGGTTTTGGGTTAAGTAAACGGGGGATACACTGTAAGGGACGCTTCTTCGTGGTGAATATTCAATAAAACTCATCTCTCTCTCTCTCTCTCTCTCTCTCTCTCTCTCTCTCTCTCTCTCTCTCTCTCTCTCTCTCTCTCTCTCTCTCTCTCTCTCTCTCTCTCTCTCTCTCTCTCTGTCTCTCTTGCTCTCTCTCTCTCTCTTCTATCTCTCTATTTTTTTATCTCTCTCTCATTCGCACATTATTGTTTCCAGCATAATGTAGCTTTTGATTCAATGAAACTTATTATACTTGCGGCCAATCCCGTTAAAAAAAACTGGTACATGTAGCATTCTTTTTTTCTGCAATCTGACTTTCACCTTCCATACCAGCCCTTGCACTATGTTAATCAATCGAGCCTCCATTTCTTATTAGTATAGAAAGATAACACGTGTCAAAATGTGATATCCCAGAATGGAATCCATGTCGCCATTCTTTAAATAAAAAGGGCAGTGCTATGATTTTTCAAACGACCAGACAGCTAGACGTCGTAAACAAAAAAAAAAAGCATAGGCTTATATTTAAAAAGAAAAAAAATAATTCTGTCACCCCACTCAACACCACCCCTCCCACCACCCCTAAGTATAGTTAGGTCTACTTTCTTCCACATGGATTGATCTTCAACGTGTCGTAAAGATGTCAGAGGGCGATGTTTATTGAGCAAGATCGGTGTTCCCTCACACACACCAGGACAGATTGCGTGGTGTTGCCAGCCAGTCCGTGACGCCTGCCTGCTGCATGCTTGCCTGGTTATCACTTAAATCAGGCCCAGAACACTCTTGAACGGACACGACACGTGGGATACACCTTGAAATACCAGTCGTCTTTGCAACAAGTCTCTCACGAAAGCCGAATAGCAAAGCAGTTCATCCATAAACTGATTTAGACTTTGGCGTAAATAAAAAAAAATGATATATTAAAAAAAAATCAAGCAGTTTTTGTGTAATAGAGCGATTTTGTTTTAGTTTTGTTTTTCGTTTGCATTTCTTTTTACACCCAGACTGGCATTTGTCATTGAAACATTACGAGAAATGGACTTGGAAACATTCTTTATGAAACCGTAAAGTTGAAAATAAAGCAAACAAAAAAAAATCATTGCACGCAATTATACCGGGCAAAAACAAACCATAAAAGGAACATACATCTAGATTATTGAAACAACTTCATCCATGAAAAAGATAATTTCGATCTTAGATAAGTGTGGCTGGCCCTGGAAAGGAGCGGTGCCGTATTCAAAACTGTGATTATAGGTCTGATCTATACTGTCTTGACAGAAAATAATACAAACTGGCCACCAACTGGAAATCTATGTCTTAAATTACGAAAAATCTTACAAAGAAATGTTTTTGTTCACTGAAAAGTAGCCTAAATTGGTGAAGTTGACCTGGAAGGAGCAGGATAACTTTCTAAGCGAAGATTGTTTTCAGACTTGGAGTTGTCTGTCCTTATCTTATAAACTCTTTAATATTTCCAAGTTAGTGCAACAAAAACTATGTACCGCTAGAACCACTGGGCTCTCATTATTTCTTAAATTCTGTCCATACATGCCACAATCCTGAATCCTACATATTTCAATTAATTTCAACGGAAACAAAGGAATGAAATAGCCACTTTACGAAAGCCATCAATTGACGAATTTTTCATGTTCTCCATGTGTGCTCATGAGAGTAACTTTGAGGCAAATGTGATAGAAGCCGTAAAGTTGCAGTTTCTTAACTTGGAAGATATTTGAGAGTAGGTAATTGGTGTGACCCATTCCGTCCATCATCTCACACTATAACACGAGAGGATGCGTCTGATGGATCTAATTTGTTACATTCGACACAGTGTGTGGATTCACTTCAGTAACGTAGCAATGTTAGCTGCTGGGAGTGTATAACTGTCATAGTATCAGCTCTGCCAAGACACACCTCATGAATGTTATGTTGTGACAGGGCGGGAGACGCGTAATACACTGAAGTCACTTTCTGATCGCTTTCTAACCACATCTTCGGTTTGAAATTTTGGCATTTTTTTTAGCTCCTTAATGTGTGAACAATATTTTTATAACCTTTAATTACTTAAAAGGAGAAAAGAGAAAATCGTACACCATAAAAGCTTGAAAAGTGAGCCTGCTTTGATGATGGCCGGAAAAATCCCGATCAAACGTATGCTACCCTGATAACCTGCTCTGAAAGCGAGTAAAAGAAGCGAATCTTCTGGTCGGAACTGAATAAATGCAAATATCCAATGCTGAGGAATGTCTTGACTTTGTATGGTGAAAGAAAGCTTGCAGCCTCTATTTCAAAGTTTTATATGCACGTGACAAATCACTCATCTTTACTCAAAACACTTGAAATAAAAATCAAACAAACCTCCTCAATTCAATATAGGTCAAGAGATAAAATTCTATATTTCAGCTTTAAAAAATGTAGAGTTTTAATTGTATACTATGCGACCTGAGTCCTCAGTACCGAGTTTGACCTAGATTTCATATAATTATCAAAGCAAAAGAAGCTCCGGTTTTCATTGACAAATTAACAAAGCTTATTGTTGTAGCCTCGCTTGACGTGCGCTGCAGGAAGTTCAACAGAAACCTGTGACTTCCCGTCTTATCGAACATCTCTTATGTCCCCATTGGCATGTCATGTGACCGTTGCCCTCTCTCTATAGACGGCGCTGTGTGTGCAGCCTGCCTCTTGGTGTGGCGTGTTTTGGAGAGCTGCTTGGTCTTGTAACTACTGACCCAGATAATGATCCCGAAGAAGTTCAAACACCCACCCTGAAATATTCTCCTTCTCCAAGAGATTCAGTTAGGTGTACCTCGAAATAACTGCACTGTCTCCATTGACTTAGAAGCGTCAGAAATCTTTGTCAAACAAAACAGCCCCAGAGTCTCAAAAGCCCTTGGTTTACAGAGATCAAACACCACCTTGGTGTGACTTCCTATCTAATATTCTTAAGAGCTTAGGGGACTAAGATCATGTAAACTTTACTAGCCTTCCCACCCGTCTCTCCCCGCTAGCGCCATCCTCATATGGTCGAATCTCTTGGTTTCTTCTATCATCAGATCTCCAGCTCTGATTTCTAACGCAGGAATGTCACGATCTCAAACACACTACACTTATTCGAAACTCTGGTAGGAGGTCATACTTATGTCAAATTAAACAGAAAGGAATAGTAGCGAATAAGGAAAAAGCGTGATTTCATTGACCTACTTCAAACGGTATTAGGTACTTCACATTACAATGCTGCATTCTATTAAGAATTTATAATTAGAAATGCGATGCTTCAGTGACATTCCATACTTTGTTCCGTCATGCTCATTATTTATTCATCTTACAGGAAAAATCGATTAAAATCAATTGAATATAGCGATAAAACAAATTAATTTTGAACATCTTTTTACAAGATGGCATGGACGTTTTATGTGCATACTAAGAATTTG
This sequence comes from Elysia crispata, assembly GCA_033675545.1. Taxonomy (NCBI): domain Eukaryota; kingdom Metazoa; phylum Mollusca; class Gastropoda; family Plakobranchidae; genus Elysia; species Elysia crispata. The sequence goes on along the minus strand of JAWDGP010001678.1, from coordinate 1,640,133 downwards.
CATAATATTAATACGCCTACCTGATATAAATATGAAAGATATTGAAAACAATTTAACCATTGTACCATTAGCTTTTCTTATAAAATAGCAGATTAGCGTTGATGGCAGTTGCAACATACAAAACCTTAGATTAGAATCCGAAGTGGCACGCAAAAACAAAGCCATGGGTATCACCTCCTTACCGGCGCCGAGCACCTTATACAGAGGAGATTCATTATTCTCAACGTGCAAAGATTTCACATTGACAAGCTAGGCACTCCATAATAACGTCTGTAACAAACTCCCCCTTTTAAATTCTGCTTGTAGAGAAAAAGTCTTTCCATTTTTTTTTGAAATTTTAGCAATTTCGGACATAAAAAAGAAAGAATAACTTTGATCGTCGTAAATCCTCCCGAAGTTCCTGTTCACCCAGAGGTAACTGGCGCCTGCGCAATGTTTACATAACTCTACGTTCAGAGGGTGAAGCAATCCGATGAGGGTTTTTTTTTTCCTGACGACAGTTTTGATATTAACTTAGACAGTGAAAAAAAAAAAAAACGTCGGCGACAAGATCATGGCTGGTTTGAAAAGGACACACCTCGCTTACTGGTATCATTGCATATGCTAAACTAATATTGCATAGACGTGCCAACACAAGGAAATAGCTCTTGAAATTTTAGTGTCATGTGAATTTTAAGGATAGAATTAAATTTGGAGAGTTATCCTTCCTTGAAACATAATATCAAGTACAATTTCAAGTCTTAAATTGAGTTATTCTTCCTTGAAACACAAACCACAAAACACAAAAATGTTTCAGTCTTACATTGAATTCTGTCGACCGACCAAAACTAACAGGAAACGTATTTCAAATTAGAAAAAGAAAAGAAACTAAAAACTAAAAACACATACACACACTTAATCTTCTGATATTCTAAGGCAACAATTCTAAGAAAAACAGTTTAGAACTTACCAAGAGGTATAACCATGTATTCCTTCCCTTACTTGGATCTACCTATGACTGGCATCAAGTTGAATTGAACTGGTGTTTTCTATCACCACAATGATTAATTCATTCAGGACATTAAAGGAATCCTAACAGCCATAGTTTCGTTTTGTATTTTTTTGTCCACTATGATATATTTGAATAATTCATTTCATCATAACATCTCCCGGGCAGTGGTTAAAGCAAACTTTGGACCAAGTAAGAACTAGGATTTATATCCGGTGTCCACTTTTAAAGAATGTATGTCTATAAAATACACTGTCGCGACTTCAAAAGGGATGTTACAGTTTCTTTCAACTTTACGACTTTTTCCAAGGAGAATGAAAACAGAGCAGAGAGTTCAGCCAAGAAAGGGTTTGGCCACAGGGGGTTGAAACATCGCGCTAAATTATAGATCTGGGATACATCCACTCCTCAAACTATGACATAAACAGTATGTAGGCGTCCAGCGGTCCAGCCCTCAAACAGTAAAACTGAGATCGTTAAAGAGCAACTTCGCATCTCGGACAGAGACCGCAGCCAGGAGGGAATAAAACAGAGAGAGGAAGACAGCAATGGAAGAATATTGTTGAAAACCAACCAGTTACGACCTTCTAGTGTGAGGGAGGGGAAGCAGCCAAGCCTTTCAAGCTGAAGTCAGGAGCAGCGCTGGAGGCCCCTGGTGTCGTTCAGTTTTATGGTCAGACTGGAGACAGGAAGAAGGAGGCCTGGCCTGGAACATCCCTCAGTCTGACCATGATCAAAGCTCTATATACGTGGATGTTGTAACACGGCTGGTTAGAGGCTCCAACAGAGAGCGGTCACTTCGGGACGCCATACCAGTTGTGGTGGAAACCAGATACCACACACACACACACACACACACTCTATGTGGAGGACTGATGTTGCCCAAGCATTTTAGCTTTTTTTACTTTCGATGTGCCGGAACAGTGGCTACTTATACATTTGAGATCTGCGTGGCATAGTAGTTGGCGCATTAGAAGCGTTCGACCGTCTTATGAGTTCACCCTTTAAACGCGCGGAAGAAATAAAAAATTCGTGGGTAAAATCGCAGATATCGGCCCACCTCACGTCGGGCTTCACAATAAAATGTTTCCCCACGAAAATGAAACTTGTAGTTTAATGGGATTTTCGAACAACACAAAAAGCTTATAATCTTGAAAAGTATTTATTTGCAACGAATAAAATGTTCATATTCGTCTTCAGCATATCAAATTCATTAAGATAAATACAATTTTAAAGCTTAGGGTGAGTTGGGCCGATGTCTGCAGTAATACCAATTCGTGTACAGTATTCGCATCAGTGCAAACATCTCTATGACTCCCCGGGTGCAGATAGGAGATCAAATTTGTAAAACTAGCGAGATATGAGCGTGGTAAAATCCACCACTGATATGATATTCCTAGAAGTTGACATGGCGCTGATGTGTAGTGCTTGGCTATGGCTCAAATCTGAATACTGTGGAGTAAGACCTTAAACCATCTGGGTTTTTTTTTCTTGGTTTTGGTAATCTCTAATTTGTGTAACACTGAAAATTGGTCCCAGAAGTTTGCTCGACTGCTAGTGATAATGCAAACGTCTGTGGTAGAGGAATTGGGAATTATGTCCCTTATTATTTGTCATGTAGGATTAGAACAGTGTTGAAAATCTTTTCTGATATCGCACGCTTTAGAAAATAATATAAATGTAACAAACTTAAAATTTTATCGATTTTGTTGACTGTTGCAGAGAGAATCATCAATGTTTGAAGCAGATGAAAAAAAAACAAACAAGTGTATGCTGTTTTGTCTGGGCATAATACTAACTGATCAAACATTGTGATTCATTCTTTTCGAAAATAATGATGAAATATCGACTGTCCTTTAGATCTAGGATGGACAATGTATTTGCTACTGCTAGATCCAAATCCATTTCTTTGTTTGTCCCGGGAATATTAAACTAAAGAACTCTAGCGCACGGGTTTTGTATCCTTTAAATGTCAACATGCCATCTTTTCTATGCCTGCCTTCAAATTCCTTAGAAGTTATTCAACTTGAGTAGAAATCAACAAATCATATTTCTTCAAATATCATTAGCCATAATAACTACAGGTCCATGTTGATCAGATATCGAAGCAATATTACAGCCAGTTTCCAAAACTGTTTCTCTCTCTCTCTCTCTCTCTCTCTCTCTCTCTCTCTCTCTCTCTCTCTCTCTCTCTCTCTCTCTCTCTCTCTCTCTCTCTCTCTCTCTCTCTCTCGAAAGTCAGCTTAGTTCTATGTCCAAAAAAGATGGAGTACTTTTCACTTCTCACCGAGACAAAATTGAGAATAACACCATGACGTCTTGCGATTGTAACGTGAGGGACCTTGATGTCATTTTTGAAGGTCGTCATAAATGCCATCTTATTATGTCTGGAAGACAAGCTTGACTTACCTCTTTAAAATAAAACTTAGAGGTCTGTTTGCTACAACAATATACCGTGGGTGACATCTCAGCCCATTATAGTTCAAAGCAATATCAATAGAATTATTACTGCCGTAGAAATGAACTTTCTATGACGCTTCAAATAGCAGTGGTAAACATTGAACAGAGACCAGTGAATCTATGTAGACAATAGAGCATGTAAGTAATATATGAACAGCAGTTCAACTAATATTGAAAATACAGACCCACGATTGAATAGACCAGGAGCTGAAGGGCACCGGGCATTCTGTATCAGGACATGAAGTGCTTACTCTTAGATCTCCAGTTTTTTATATTATTTTCTTCCCAGCTGAGACGGGCTTTTCGCCTATTCGAGTATAGCTCGTGGATATTATTTTCAGAGAAATATACTTCGAAACCATAGATCTGCGCAACCGAAAAGCAAATAAGTGCTGTACATTTGAACAGCACGACACATTATTTAGAACACAATGGATCTCCTACATTTCACATCGAAAATCTAAATTGAATCTTTGTGCCACAGAATTGAAAAGATTACGCGTGTCACGTCCTGGCGATGGGACCACCCGTTGCCTGGCCTGTTATTTTAACGTGTTCTCAAACCTTCATATTTATCTGCCATTGTTTCTAATCCCTAGAAATTTTCACATTCCGTTCTATTATGTTCCATTGTATTTTTATGAAAAATAAAACTAGTTTAGATATACCGTTACAGAATTCTAGAACAGAGCATTTTAACAAAGAATTAATATTCTACTTCTGATGCTTCCTTTCTAGGATTTTCAACGGTTGAGATCACTCCAAAAACATTTTTTACGACACAGAACCAAGAAGAGAATTAAGTAAACTAGATGTGAATAATAATTAGCTCTTCAAAAATAAACTTTTTACACTTACGATGATTTTATTTAAAAATAAAAAAACCTGAATAAAGTAAAGCTTGTGTGACACAGTCTCAAAACATTAAAAAAAAAAAAAAACAACATACGGCTATCTGACACGGACCCAATAAACTACCACACTTGTTACGGTCTCTCAGTGTAGCAGTATAATAAACCTAGGGTTAGCACTTGAACAGAATTTTAATCGATTTTTCTGGTGCATGCCCATCACAAAACCACAATTTTACTCTAACAATGGAGTGACGACACAGTGACAGCGCATGCCTGAGCCCAGGCTAAGTGCGCCATCTGTCGGCAGGTACTCAACCATCAGGAGTGACGGCTATAATATCAGGACACGGTGGAGGCCTGTAACAACTGTTGAAAAATTAAACATTAAGATATCGACGGTTACGGCGCTGCAGTTTTATTTGCGGCCCTCGGCGCCCGCGCATAAATAATTAACTTTCTTTTATTGATTACAGGTACACGCTTTTCTCATTTTATTATCTTTAACTGGCAACGTTTCTGATGTTCTTTTGTCTAACTTTACTGCTCTCTCTTTCTTTATGCGCCTTTTCTATATACTTACCTGTCTATCCATTTATTTATCTATCTATCTCTTTATCAATCTCTCTATCTATCTATCTATCTATCTATCTTTCTAGCTGTCTATCTCTTTATCAATCATTCTATGTATGTATGTATGTATCTATCTATTTATTTATTCCTCTTATCTCTCTGTCTTTCTGTCTATCTACCTATCTTCTTATCTATGCATCTTTATATCATTCCTTCGTGTCTGTCTATGCTTCTGTATAGATCTATCTATCTACTTGCCTGTCTATCTTTGTACCGATCTTGCCTATATTTCTGTCTGTCTATCTTTTTATCTATATCTATATATCTGATATTTTTGAAAAAAATTATCGGATGCTTTGCATTGACAAACTCACTAGGTACACACAGTATAAAAAGAAATAATAAAATGTATTATACATGAGAGACACGGCTTAACATAAACTCATTTGACACATTCCTTCACCGAGCTCTGTACACAGGGACTGTGTAGTGAAATTCTTTATAAACTGAATAAATTTGTTCTTCCTCGGATTTCACGGTTTTTAAACCTATCTACAGAATAATTATTTTGTGTAACCTCTAAGTATAATTATTTCAAAGCCAACCTCAGAATAATTGTTTTATAGTTTATACCCTAACTATGAATGCTTCATACCAGACCACAGGTTAATTATTCATTTTAAACCTCTAAATGTAATTATTTCAAACCCTACTGTAGGATCCTTATTTTGCCCTGTAAGTTTGATTATTCAGGATAAATTTTAATATCCCACCCTTTTGGTATGATTATAAGTATGATCGTATGAGATCGTAATATCATCTCTTCAAATTACGATCAGAAAAACTAAGACTAATTTATGAAACAAAACAATTCTCAGACTCACTGACAAACTGACTTGTGTAACAACCTCTGAGGATACGACAACGTGGAAGCTTGAAGGGTCTTGAAACTTTAAGTAAATCTCTGTACTGCGAAGAAACACAAAGGTATAATGCATGAGTCAGAAAAGTAAATAACTCAGGCACATTTTGTTCGTGTCTATAAATTCGAAATGCATAAATCAAGATGGCTTCAGTTTGAAGCAGTTATTGTTCTAGATTTTAAGGTCAGGCAAATTTGAATAAAGAATTTTTTGCTAGTAGGAGATTCTACAGGAAAGGGTCGACCCTTAAATCTAATGCAAGATAAATTAGCTTAGATAAGGACAATTTCAACGCTTAAAGGGCAGTTATAAAAATTAGAAAGCAATAAATATACGTGATTTTTCAGCTTTACTCCTTCATTCGACAAAAACACAATAGTAGGTAAGAGTGCAACGTTTTCATTTTATTTTTTTTTTAAGAAGTCGTTTAAAACAATTTTCTTTATCTTCATTGAAATTTAATCCATTTATGGTTTTGATATAGAATTGTATTGGGAAACATCTAGGCTCGGTATTAAGAAATTTCGCGGATTCCATTCCTGGTACAACCAAGGACTGTTGACCTCCCCGATTGTTTCGAGAGAAATAAATTTTATCACCTCAAGTTAGCGAGAGTAGGTGCACAGTATTATGGGGTCTAAAAGGGTTAACTTCTGGGCGTTATGGTTTGTTTTACTTGAATGGTCGATACAGGTGTTATTTCATTCTACAAGGCAGTAAACAAGCTCGCAAAGAGTATCTGTGTCCTCATTTTGTTCAGAGCTGCTTATCTTCTGGGCAACACTAAACAGGTAAAGTCTCGCGTTGCTGAAGGTATGGTGTCGCACAAAATTTAAAATATAAATCATTTTAATATGTGTCTACCACTTGAAGGGTAGGGCTCGAAAGCGTATGTGTCATAGATAAGGTTTTAAAATACAGATTGAGAACAAGAGGGTCAGGAAAATGAGAAATTTTAAAAGTATGCCTAAGCTTTTTTATGAGATCAGCGCGAAAGAGGAAATATTCAACAGGTAAAAAATTTGGTGCAGAGATAGAGAGAGGGGAGAGAGAAAGAGAGAGGAGGAAATTTTTGAAGAGGAAAGACAGATACTCAGACAAAAAGAAAGATAAAGGTTACGGAAATATGAAGAGACAGAACTGATGACACTTGTAAATAGACAGACAGATGAACAGATAGATCGATAGATAAGTAGATAGATAGACATTAATAAATAAACAGAAATAAATATATGTGTATAGTATAAATATACTAATAGGTAGAAATATAGTTGGATAAATAGTTAAACATTCATAAGTAAGGTATTTGAAGGTATTATTTGTGAAATGGATAAACACGCATAGTGGAAGAGTAAATGGAAGAAATAAAAGAAATTTGTAAACTTGAAAAAAAAAACACCACAAATTCCTCACAATTTCTAACTGCCTTGCTGATGTCTAAACTGCTAAACATTCTTTGAAAAATTCTCTCCGATGGGAAACGCCGCGCAATATATCCTGTAAGGTTTTTAACCAAATAACCGAGGATAATGGTATAGATGTATCTGATGTTGAGAACATCCAGAACCCCTACCTGGCAAGCATCGCATGCTCTCAGGCATCGTGAACTTCATCAGCCAGACGCTGTCTGGCCTGGTCACGCAGTAATGTTAACGCCAGGTGCTTACTGGAGGATTGACGGCGACAAACATAACTGGGTCTCCAGCAGGACTCCAGACAAGTCCATCACATTCAGTGCTAGACGTAGAGAGCCTCTAATACACTTACTGCTAATGGTTTCTTCATAGACACGTCCTCGTGTTACCACGGCCCATGGTTGTTATGGAAGATACAATTTATGTATTGACTTAAGACTGGAGCACGTGTAACGCGGTTCAGTTGGTAAAGCACCAGTGTGGAGTGTCCGGGGTCGATCCCGAGCAAGAGACAGGTCATCTGGCGTTCTAGACTAGTGCTGTCGTGGGCGGAGCGAGGAGTGAATGTAACTAAGACAGAAACGATATAGTAATCGATTCATACCACTTTAAGACGGGAAAGTAGCGCGTGGGATTTTCCACTTCCAGTAGAGTCCTCGCGCTAGTATGCAGGCATGATGCAGCATGCACAAATCTCAGATTACGAAATTATACACAACTCTCTAAAAATTAAAAAAAAAAAAAATTTAAGTTTGCTTTTTAAAATATCTTTGAATCGCGGAAGTTGAACAGAATCCCCCATCTGCCCTGATATCAGATATGTTCCGATGTATTCATCACCAGGACCGCAAACTTTTTAATCCACTAGAACTCCAGGGAGGGCATGCTGTCTGTAGTTCTAAATCGTTCAATGTTTCGGGCGTCCTTCTCAGAATCTTATACGGTGATATACGCCGTCAAATACAGATTTACTAGAAAATCTTCATGTGTAGCAGTAACTTTCATAGATTAATATTTTATAAATAAAGAAATATTCATTGATATGTGCAGAACAATACGCTTTTCTTGTAAGTTTATTATTTGAAAAGTCGTTTCAAGATATTTATCTCTGTTACAATTTTATCAATTTGTTGAGACAACCATAATATCCATTGCTTCTGAGGGATAGAATAATCAAGTCTATGTATTCCTTTGAAGAAAACTTGCACTTTTTTCTAAATATAGACTCGCTGCTGTAAGTGAAACATCTCTGTAAGCTCTAATGATCTCAGAAGTGCGCATACTTTGAATGAAGACACCTTATTCAAAGCTGCGCTTGATGGGACGAGGCCGACAGGATGCGGTTTTTGAACTGAACCTTCTGCTCGTCTGGCTTAGAGTAACGAGTTTGAGATGACAACCGGGAGCTGAAGATGCTCAATTAGAAGACAGCGGAGGGGGATGTACATGTACTACACTATAGCGTGCACCAGGAGTGAACGAAAAGAAGGAAAACCTGAGATGTTTAAGGCAGTTTTGTTTCTTTTTAGATACTATGAAAAAATGAGCGAAGTATTTAATATTATTATTATTTATTTTATTTAAGTTCAGGTAATGCAGAGTCTAGGTGCACTCACTATTAGGCAAAACAACATACATGATAACTTTATAGCCTATCTTTGTTTCATTGTTTAATTGATTGATTAATTTATTGTTTGTTTGACTGATTATTAGATAAATTGATTGATTAGGCTTGTAAACCACTGACCATAATTTCATCAGAAAAGTATAACCAATGTTTTGTAATCATCACAAGCAACATGCAAGCTGTACTTTGTCTATACGTGTGCCGTTCACTTCTCCTGGTGTTCCGGAAACCCGTGAAGTAACGATTTAATTAGTTATACTTCTATTCATATTTTTTGCCAACACACCTTAAAAGCCGTTGCTGACATTAGGTGCTATTTTCCAGCAAATGAGATTCTTCTTCTCTGGTGTCTCAAACACGTCTGGTCACATCAATCAAACCCAGAGCGTGACCCGTGACCACTGGTTTAGACTGTGGACTCTTGCAAAGTTACAAGTCCTATGAACCAAACAAGAGTTACGGTCCTGATAGTTGAGATATGCGACTGGTAATTTATTCGTATCGCAGGACAGTCTTGGCTTCCGGAAATACACCTTAGGCGGACATTTTGACTGGTCTCTTACATTTATGGCTCGTCTGGACTTAGTATCTAAGACGAATCGAAACGTGGTACAGGGTTAACACGTGAAAAAACCCATACATGATTAATTTAGATTCTCAATTTCGATGTGTCTCAATATGGCTGATTGTCGTGTCTGACTACATCCTTGGTGTTAACGTCTCGGTCAGTGTCTGAGGAAGCCGCTCTACAGTACGATATATTCAGAAACTACAGAATTGGTATAGCTTCTTTTAGTACTTATCCAAATCTGAATAGTCATGACCTCTTTCAAACTTTCCGTAAAGGAGAAAAAAAATCAAAACATTATGAAGAAAACGATTTGAGTTTAGGCACTCTCAACCAACATCTTTGTGTTTGACTGTACATTTTTTACATGTGGATTAGACTAAATTTTATAACCTAAACTCAAAGTTTAAAGCAACCTCTTAACTTGTGCGTTAGCGTTTCGAAGTCTGAACAAATTATTCCCAATTTATGGGAGTATTTGAGAAGACTCCTCCGATTACGTTTTTAGCGACCATAGCTTTGGCAGTCCAAAATATCCAGATATGTATCTTAATGAGCTATAAACAACAAGAATATCTCATAAAACAACATCTCTATTGCTCAACCCCTTAAGGTCAAGACCGACTCGTTAATCCGACATAGGCCGTAACTGCTCCTAGCTCGAGCGTCTGTTTTGTTCCCCCCCTGGCCCTACTTGCCCCCTGACCATGTCCAGTAAGATGAGAGTT
>JAWDGP010001678.1:1605000-1627500 GCA_033675545.1 Elysia crispata | reverse complement strand
CCTCCCGCCTTGTGTAACCTACCCTACACCTCCTCCCCTCTCTCTCTCTCTCTCTCTCTCTCTCTCTCTCTCTCTCTCTCTCTCTCTCTCTGCCCCTCTCTTTATCGACCTATCTCTCTAACTACCATCCTCCCGCCTTGTGTAACCTACCCTACACCTCCTCCCCTCTCTCTCTCTCTCCCTCTCTCTCTCTCTCTCTCTCTCTCTCTCTCTCTCTCTCTCTCTCTCTCTGCCCCTCTCTTTATCGACCTATCTCTCTAACTACCATCCTCCCGCCTTGTGTAACCTACCCTACACCTCCTCCCCTCTCTCTCTCTCTCTCTCTCTCTCTCTCTCTCTCTCTCTCTCTCTCTCTCTCTCTCTCTCTCTCTCTGCCCCCTCTCTTTATCGACCTATCTCTCTAACTACCATCCTCCCGCCTTGTGTAACCTACCCTACACCTCCTCCCCTCTCTCTCTCTCTCTCTCTCTCTCTCTCTCTCTCTCTCTCTCTCTCTCTCTCTCTCTCTCTGCCCCTCTCTTTATCGACCTATCTCTCTAACTACCATCCTCCCGCCTTGTGTAACCTACCCTACACCTCCTCCCCTCTCTCTCTCTCTCTCTCTCTCTCTCTCTCTGCCCCTCTCTTTATCGACCTATCTCTCTAACTACCATCCTCCCGCCTTGTGTAACCTACCCTACACCTCCTCCCCTCTTTTCCTCCGCTCTTTCTCGAAATCCAGGGATCAACTTGCATTTCAATGAAAAGAATACTTCTACTACCATCACATTCTGAAACTCTGGTCCTCATCTTTCGATGCATTATATAATAGCAGATTAATTTTGTTTGGTGTCACTTTGCTCATCGGCTGGCTACTTTCACATGAACTGTTCCCGACAAACAGTGGCCTTTATCCAACCGCTTCTCATTTAAATAACATTAACATTAAAGCAGTTCCGGCAAGGGAAGATATAAGTGGGACTTACAGCAATAACTTCAAGGGCCTATTGTACCTTATTGGTTCGGTTTTCTCATAGTATACCTTTTGGCCGAATGCGATATTTATAGTGACATAAGTAAAGAAAATTTAACTGATTTAGGTTGTATCTATAGGTTGATCGACAGAGGGTTTGGGTTACCACCATCGCGTCGAAATATATTGAATAGATTTAGTACAGAACAGAAGATGGTTCAAGTTCAAAATAATTCGAAAATAAAAAAAAAACGAATCACACAAATATCACAGCCTGAACTTAAAGTGAGTGATACAATGAAATATTTGAAGAAAATTCAATTAATTTATGCAGAGGATTCCTGCAGCTAGAAAATTTAGTGATCAAAGATTAAAAAAAAATAGATAAAAACATTGTGGAGACCAAATATTTTCTCATTTTGGAGATGTTTTCAGGTCATCCTCTGTTAGCCCAAGGACCGAACAGCATTTAGGATATAAAAAGCAGAGAGAGAGAGACGGAGAGAGAGAGAGAGAGAGAGAGAGAGAGAGAGAGAGAGAGAGAGAGAGGTGGGGTTGAGGGGAGAATCTTGCAAGCATGCCTAGGAGACATCTAGGTTGTTTCTGTTTCTGATATGAAAAATATTTGAAGAAAACTTTTCAATTCCCACCATTTATCGCGGACATGAATAGAAACAATGCCTCTCTGGTAAAACCCCGGGATACAATAGTTAGTAGGAAGATGCTCAAACATCTTGGAGAGATGGTGGTTGAAAAGAAGCGAGCTATAGCGACAAAAAACGGGGTTAACGAAATAAACTTTTTTTTTCCATTGGCGAATACTGCGTGTCTTTTGAGTTTTTTACACATATAGTCAAGGTCAGATATGAAAGATATAACATTCTGGAATCAGCAGTCATCAAAATTCAGAGACAAAAATTAAACATTTGAGAATAAACAATGATATTACCTAGAAGAAAAAACTCCGTCTTACAGACAAACCTTTAAAGAATCATTCTAGACTCAGCAATGATTAAAATTAAAATTACAGAGAAAAGAAAAGAAATGTATTAGAGAATTAACTATGATGAATTTACAGGGTAGACAACTGCCGTCATCTGAGATTCCAAAGTGATGATTTTATGCAAAACAGAAATGTCACCATTCGAGGATTTACAGTGATGATATTAATACATAAGCGAGAAAAGTTATAAGAGAATGTCAGTATTGATATTACAGTTACAAGAATAGAGAACAATAATTATGAGTAAGGTGGTCATTCGCAAATCCACAGAGAGGATTTTACAGAGGACAAGGAGGTTTTCATTCAGGAACAAACAGTGATGATTTCATAGATAATAGAAAGACTACCTTGGTGGGATCATCATGACATTGCCAAATATCACCCATGATTTGGCATAATTATCAAAGATATTACCACAGATTACATCTCCCGGGTTTGTTCAGAAGTCACGACTGTAGTGATATGAAACTGCTTTCATAATGCGGGATAAATTTACAATTAAGGGGGAAAAAAGATACTAAGACGAAGTCCTAATTTACATGTAGGAGGGGACAACAAAGTTTTCTTGACATGTTTGGAACAAATGCGCTCAAAACTCCATTGTATTTACCTCTGAAAATTTTCACCGAGAGAATTTCCATACGAGTTGAATCATCTTGAAGATTAGGGACTTTTTTAAAGGTTTGATGAACCTTTTAAGATATAAGATTGTGTGAGAAAATAGTTTATCCGATTAATGGTAAAACCTTCCGTTGATATAGCAGAGCTGAGGATGGGAAAGATAGAGGAAGGATTTGCTGGAGAAATGCAAGAAAGACTGGGAGAGAAAAAAGGGGTGAAGGAGAGAGAGAGACACACACACACACGCACACAGAGACAGACACACACACAGAGAAAGAGAGAGACAGAGACAGAGACAGAGAGACAGAGAGAAATGGGAAGGAAGATAATTATACAGACAATCTTTTGAACAACCATGAAACTGAGGACTTGAGATATTAACGCTAACTTCATAATCTTTTCTATTGTCCATGGCTAAAGGCAATTCTTTACACCCCTCACCCAAGGTTGCTTTTTAATACTCACGTCGTCTATAGAGCTATCGAGTCAGACTTAATATTCTTGAGCGCTAGAGGAGACCACAGTCACCACCAGAAGACCCAATGTGCTATCACTGACAACAAAGTTCCGACTGCCAAGCTGGCAAGGCACTTGCGTTGAGCATTCATTGCAGAAAATGAGGAGGTTCGAATCACCAGAGAGATCTGATACTGCAGACCTCGAACTTGCGCTTGTGGGAATTTATCACAGAGTTAATACTTTTAGTTGTCTGCTACTAGCTGATACGTATGTATATGCTTATTTGTGTGATTCAAAGACAAGAGAAAAGAACAGAGAGAGAGAGAGGGGGGAGGAGGGGGTAGATATAAAGAAGGCAGTCAAACCACGTTAGAGGCTGAGACAGTCGGAGCTTGACCTAACGATCTAGGGGACGAGAGGGGAGAGAGAGAGAGAGAGAGAGAGAGAGAGAGAGAGAGAGAGAGAGAGAGAGAGAGAGAGAGAGAGAGAGAGAGAATTTGTGAAAGTGAGTGATAAATTAAAAAGAAAGGGCGGAGGGAGGAAGAGAGAATGAGAGAAACACGGACCGCCGGAAAGAATAGAATGAAAGGATAAAGAGATGGTTATTTCAAGTATTTCAACATTAAAGGCACGCTTGAGTGTTGCTTCTTATGATACTTTCGTCACGTGTTGTTCCTCATTTGTTTCACTTCTTTCCCTATTTTGTGTACGTATATTATGATAAAAGCTACTGCTCTTTTTATGCTGTTATTCTTCTAAAAGTTAACCGTTTCCATTTTATATCAGGTTTGATGTTTTTAACTTTTGTTTTCGCTTTTCTTTCTTTTCCTCTTTATTTTTGTTGATATATTCAGAAACCTTAAAGCTCTTTCTGCCCAATAAAGTATTGTATTTCTTCTGTTTTACAGAGGCAGCACAATCAGCGCTGCACCTTGTACCTTCTACCATGGACATCGCCATCCAGATACAACAGCTTACCACAAGGTGAGGAATTTAATCGAAAACAATGATAAACCAACATTGACCTCCCTTGTACAACCTTGGACTACCAGTTCCTACCTCCACTTCCTTCTATATTTCTTATGTCCTACCTCCCTTCTCGGACTCGCGATATTACAGGATAAAGGTCCCTCAAGGAGAGGGGTCGAGAGGAGCCAGACATAATCTTTGAAAAGTCTGTACCGTGGTACGAGGCAAGGACGGGGTCTATTGTTAAGCCCGGACGAGATGTGAATGATGATAGTGACAAGTTGATTGTAACTGACCGTGCAAGATGGCCGTGGTCATTGTGTCCGGTAATGAAGTGTCGCCAGCAAAGTGGAAACACGGCCGGGCCTGGTCAGTGGTCACAGATAGTTGTCTTTGTCCCCTCTCAGCTTTCAGCAACAATCTCATGAGAGGGTGGGTCTCATACATTGAGATAGCAACATCTGGAAGTTATTCATGGAACCTGATGGAAACAACAGAAGGAGGGGTGGGGAAGGGGGTGGTGGAAACAGAACAGGGGTAATTAGTAGCAGTTGGGTATTTGCCGCTAGGCGATATCTTGGCCTGTTACAGATCGGAGAACATTCTTCAAATACAGACTGAAACTAGAACGCAAAGAATTTTTCATTTAACTATCGAGGAAGTGGAGAGGAGAAAGAGAGGAAAGAAGAAGAAGAGGAGGAAAAAGTAAGAAAGGAGAAGAAGGAAGAAGAAAGAGAACGACACTGACAAAATAGAGAGAGAGTTAGAGAGAGAGAGAGAGAGAGAGAGAGAGAGAGAGAGAGAGAGAGAGAGAGAGAGAGAGAGAGAGAGAGAGAGAGACTTGAAAATAATGCCTGTTATTTTCATAGAACTTCCTTAAGACGCGCGTCGCACCTAGAATGCCATTGTGCTCAGATTCCTGAGGTATATTTCCTTCGACAAATCTACATAACAATACGGTGTGTGACACAATGTACATTGTAAAACAATTTTGTTTTCTCTAACATAAAGATCGTTAGGAAAGAATAGAAATATAAGTATAGATCATGTATAGCAATCCGGTGATTTCAGACCTAGTGAATAAGGTCGAATGTGGAAGGGGAGGGGAAGGGCTATGTGGCGAGATATTGACCTTTATTTTTTTTAATAAAAAAAAGCATTCAGAATCTTGTCAGAACACAGGCTACAACATGAACCAGCTTCACGGGTCCAACAAACGATGGGGCCTTCGCGAGAAGACGTGGACCATAGGAAGTGGCTGATGCCAAGGTTGATGCTGAGAGGAAGACAAGGTTCAAGCGACAGAATACAGCATGTGTTCATCAGGCGCCCTGAATCGGTAAAAGATATTTTGCGACAATAGAACAAATTTAGCAAATATATTGGAATCCCAATTAATTTTATTCATAGATACTTGTAAATGCTCTTACAGTTAAATTTAAAATAAATAGGCAGTAATGGATTCCCGCAAAATAGTGCATCTTTTGAAAAAAAATCTATGACGATAATTATCATAATCTTTTAGTAGTTGTTTTTTTTTTTTTTAATTCCTAGTTTTGGACATTGATCTATATCATGAGGTAAACTCGATGCTTTTACTAATAACATTATATCCCATCCAAACTGGGCAGAGCTAAAAACTTGAGGGAGTAGCCTGGGTAACAGAGCGAGCTCCCTATCGCCTTGCCACTTGAAGAACTATTGAACAGCACAATATTGTTTTCATCCACGAAGCAATTGAGTGAATTTCTATCAGCCAACTCACTATTAGCCTAGTGGTGATCTCAAGGTCGCCGTCTTAGGTGTAACTGCTCTATCGAAATGTAATGTGAAATTTTTTTTTTTATCATTTCACTTGCCATATTATTGATAACAAATGAAATTTATATTAGTATTGATTTTAGGATTTTAGATCGAATTTTCCAAAAGATGGTGAAAAGCGAAATTCCCTGAAAACTGTGTCTTGCTAGCGCATGCGCACTCTCATTACCATAAAACGAAAATACACGGGAATATTTGGGGTTGATTGTAATAATCGTTGGACATTTCCTTATTTAAAGTTTTTGTTTTGTGAACTCTCTATTGTAAAGAGACTTCTCGTGTAAGCTATGGTTCACAAAAAAAAAAAAAAAAAAAAAAAAATATTATGAATTAATTTATGTGAGGCATCAGTTAAATAGGAATATTTTACTAATTTAAAAAAAAAATCTGTTGACAGATCTTTTTAAATATTCATTATTGTGTAGGTTTAAATAACTGCTCGGCTAAAAATTATCGCAAGGCAGTGCACTTTTATGCACTTAATGCGAAAATTGACAGCTTTCTTATAAGCATTTAAGAGGTTCAAAAAACAGATTTTTAAGGAAACATTAAAGCCTTGGAAGGCAAATAATTAGTCAATTTCCTTTTTTGTAGTTTATTTCTGCTTTTTTTTAAGTGAGGAAAGGTACGAGATCCACACGGTGGTTTATTCGATTTTTCCAAGAACTCAGATGGAGATGTGTATAAAACAGAGTCAAATGGAGTCATAATAATAGTTACCTTGAAAATATTAAATTCCAGGAGAAAAAAAAATCTTACGATAACTTTATGCGTCGTTGTTTTGAGGATAGCACTCCAGGCTTAGCGGAACGGAAATGAACCTTAAGGCAATACGCAGACAGTGATGGTGGGTTGTATTAAGCTGTTTTAGTGTTATGTTTCTTTTAACTTATTCATACAAATTAGATCGGTAGTGGAGTTGGATCTGAATAGAGTGATATAGAACATAAGGCCTCAGAAGACGACCCTTGTCGCCATCCCGAGTTTGTAGAACCCAGAACACGAATTATCTTTTGATATCTGGTTTTCGGTTTAACAAAATGTTGCTTTTGAATGATGTCCTAAGATTAAAAAAAAATGAATTTTTTTTTTTCTTAACTTTAAGTATTGTTTAGTTTCCATAACGATTTTGTTTCCAGCAAAACCATGATATCTTCATGTGAAAGGGACTTAACTCTCCATAATCCACAGAAGACGCATTTTAAGCATTATTTTCTTTTACTACCTGTTCTTTTCTTTGGAACGGATGAGCCATAACGTTTCTTTCCACATGAGCCTTTGTTTAAGATTTAGAAGCTAAGCTCTTCACAATTATCTGAACAGCGCGCGTCACATAGCTCTTATTTGCCCTGCTGTGTTTAATAATGCTGGCTTAGATTTAGACGCTAGTCCCCCTCTAAGATTTTTTAATTTTAAGTTCACTTAGTACATACTAGAGATTCTTGGAACAGACTTTCACTGAGATCTCACAATGTCTCTCTGAGACAATGGAGTACACAGAGATCTATAAAGAGAAAGAAAGAGAGAGAGAGAGAGAGAGAGAGAGAGAGAGAGAGAGAGAGAGAGAGAGAGAGAGGAAAGGGGAGGGGGGGGGGGGGGAGAGCATGGCAGAGATGAAACTTTCAAGTTACTAGAATCTTTGGTTATTCGGAGGAAAGATAGGTTGAGATTGAATCACACTATGGTACCAGGTAACAATAGAATTGTTTAAATCATTTACATGGCTAAAGAAAAATATAAAAATATGGTTGCTGTAGAGAATTGAAGACCTGGCATATCGCTAAAGCCTTTTGTTATAGGTTGTTTAAGTAGAGGTTTACTGGTTACTGTTTTTTTTATTTAAAGCAAATAGCAATATTTCGCTTTACCAACAATGACAGATATTATTAAAAAAAATAGTTATGTCAAATTAAGATTAGCCAAACATTAAATTTACAACTTTCAGTACTCTAACATTATTGAAACAATTACTAACAAACATTTATTGAAAAAAGAAGAGAGGATTATTATTTCATTTTTCCTTACACTTTTCTTAATTTTTTGATACACTAGGAAGAATTAAGAGCCACGATTTTACTTCTCTTTACAACGCATGGATCAGAAAAATTGCCCTTAGTGTATTCAAAACATTAGCGACTTCAGGGAATGTTGATCTTGTTAGGCATAATGTGCTAGCGCTGTGTGTAAAATTTACATCTTGGTATAAGAGGTAAAATAAATAGTGGATGCGTTCTATGATTGTCCGGAACCCGAAATGATCATTAGAGGAGACTCGAGGCAATATCGAGTTGATCATTTAGAAGAAGAGACTCGAGGCAATATCGAGTTGATCATTTAGAAGAAGACACTTAAGGCAATATCGAGTTGATCATTTAGAAGAAGAGACTTGAGGCAATATCGAGTTGGTCCTTTAGAAGAAGAGATTTGAGGCAATATCGATATGGAGTTGACCTGTAAAGGAGATTCGACAATAGTCGACCATCATCTGAGACTCAAAGCCATTAAGATGCAGAGCTGAATATATCACAAATGGTCAAGATACAAGAATAACAAAGTTGGATTGAAGATCATCGCAGATCCAAGCTCAACTTAGAACTGACGAGAACCTGCAGTTCGAGAAAACCAGTATTTTGACCACTTTATTTATTTTTTTTTTAAATTTTGGAGTTATATGCTACGCCACTGCATTAAAATATGCAATATTTTCACCCGCTCTCCACAAGTAGAAAATTGCGAGTTGAAATGAATTTCCAATAATGTAATCGTTAAATTGTTTGTCCTCGAACAAGATTGAGGCTGTCGCCCAATATGAACGCACAATAGGGTGTGGTCTACCTCCCTTGAATTGTCAATAAACCTTTTACTAGGACACGCCGTGCAATGTTACGCTCTCTGTGTGGTTTAACGTCCGCGGTGAACTGATCGTGTTACGCAGAGACCTTATGGAGAATGCGTCCCCTGAAATGGCCCGCCGTAACGTGACTGAGGCTTCTGCTGTTCTAAATAATATCCTCCTCCTTGTGCGCGCAAGCCAAGCAAACAAAACACCACGGACACCATACCACTCCATGCATGGGAGAGGAAACTAGGCTTGGGTTCATAACATGAGGAATGGGATATAAGGCTAGGGGGAAGAGGGAGATGTATATATATAAATGGGAGGTATGGGGAGTAAGAGAGAGTGAGAGGAAAAGAGAGAGAGAGAGAGAGAGAGAGAGAGAGAGAGAGAGAGAGAGAGAGAGAGAGAGAGAGAGAGAGAGAGAGAGAGAGAAGGAGAGAGTATAGAAAAATAAACCACAAATCTAGCTCGAGATCGAGACGTGAAAGATGTGAAAACATGAGAACAGATGAGATGAACAGGGATCGAACCTGCACCTCGATGCGGCACCCATCGCCTTGCCGAGACAAGACCAGGCACTTAACCACTGAGCTATCCACATCTACAAAAATAGATGCTTCAGGAACAGTGACTTTCATGCTGGCTTGAATAGACTAAGAAGTTGAATCGCTAAGAACGATCAAGTCCATATTTTTACAGGACATAAACAAACTAGAGAGAGAGAGAGAGATGGAAAAGGTAAGAGAAACAGAGGGCACACAACTCGTATGACGCCCGTGTTTGTCCTTGACACCAGCCTCTCCCATTCTACACGATTGTTACTTTGATTGCTTTTAAAGGACCATGAGACATCACCAACGTAGAGGGTGGAAGAGGGAGGGGGTGGAGGTGGCGGAGAAAGAGGAACATGTAAAGAGAATAAATCTAGGAATTTAAATCATAAAATTAGTAGGGAAAGCGGGATATGGTGAGAGGAAAAAACAGGCGGAAAAAGAAAGAGAAATATTTGGAACACGGTAACAGGTTGAATAAAGGTATATAATCAAGTTTCATGTTCAAAAAATGTTTCATTAGCAACTGCTAAATTAAACCTCTTAAGAGCCATGGTGCTGGTTCATAAATTGTATGTCTCTCTCAGGGAGAGGCATGGGAGAAAGCAAGCAGGGACTAAATAAGAGGCAAAATAGAAATGTATGTCTCTTTAAAAAGCAAAACTGACAAGTACGTTCAAAATTATAAACATTATCAATTCTCAAATTTGTTTCGCTAATTCAAAGGATTATTCGTTGTCTTTTTGACTTGCAGTTCATATTCTAAAAATGAACCAAAAAAAACATCGCCTCTTTTAGAAGCTGAAAGCTGAAATCATTTAAAGAATGCAACATTACTTTTTAGTTCACACCTTTCTAAAAAAAATCCAAGCGGCAGACTGAAGCAAAGGGCCCTGGAGGAAACTTTCACAGGTAAATCGCGAACCATAGAAGTGACGAGTCAGGACACGAGGAAGTGTAAACAAATCGTGCTTTTGCCACGTGCGGTGGAGTTTGTCACATTGTTGAAGGCATAAAGGACCTGGCCTTAGCCCAGTCGTGTCCAAAGATCCTCATCTCTCTTAAACACTTTATAAAATCTGATATGCTTTGACTTCTCAAGTTTTTTATGCGCCTACGAGGTTTTTAACTTCCCCTAGCGTCAAGCGCCAATCTTCGTTTCATCTTTTTTTACGTTGGTGCTGAGCCTGCGAGCCAACTGACGTCGTCTTTTTTATTTCTGTCGTTAATTTTTTTATATGATTTTAACATGCTTTTATCTTAAAATGTGAAATATAATTATATTGAGTTGTTGGGTTCAACAAGGATGATTTCAAGAAGAATCAGGCTTATGTGTGTTTACCTGGCTGGATGTTCAAGTGGTTGGGGAATAAATATTTATCTCTTGTTTTTATGAAGATTTATGCTACTGAGACTCTGTGGAACTTGTTGTTGTTGTCTTGACTTGAATACGAAAACGTTCTGGGTTATTGCTTTCGGTTTCCTTTAGAAAATGTGTCCCCATTTTTTCACATCTCCATATTATTTAGCTTTGTGGCTGTGTCTCTTTCATTGTGTATTCCACTCTCTCTAGATTTCCATATACCTTCAGTCAATCTGTCTATCTTTCAGTCACCCTCTTTACTTGTCTGTCTTCTTAGATTTCTCTGTTAAGCTGTCTTTCATTCATTTTCTCCTAATTCCTCTCTCTCTCTCTCTCTCTCTCTCTCTCTCTCTCTCTCTCTCTCTCTCTCTCTCCCCCCCAAAAAAAAACCCCTGTCTCTGTCTCTCTCTTTTTCACTCTCTCTCTCTCTCTCTCTCTCTCTCTCTCTCTCTCTCTCTCTCTCTCTCTCTCTCTCTCTCTTCCTCTCCCTTTTCCTTTCTCTTACTCTACAACACAATCTTCGATTTTTCTAAATCTCTATACACTCTGAAAACCATACCAATTGTTTAGCAACACATTCAAAATTTAATTCTACTTTCAAAGCCTTGAGAACTTGCAGCCCTCCAGTGATATTGAAGCCATTTTATCCCTTCTCTGCTTCCATCTTCCCCTCGTCTCAGAGCAAACCCACCGTGACCTAATTGCACTTGTGGAGACCCCAGTGGCCAGGAAATGACACCTTGACCATCGCCACCCACCAGATTCTGCACAGTAACACAGGTATCTTCCAGGCATGTGTTTGCTCTAGCATATCTTGGTGGCAAACATAACTGCATCTCTCTACACACGTGAATCGGGGGAAAATTGCCACTTTGATTTCAAGATTAGAACATTGGTGTTTGGAATCAGATGAAAGTAGGTACCAGATGTCATAAGCCGGTTGAAACTTTCTAGGTTTATCATCATTAACCTATGTTGGGCGAAGTATTTCTTCATCATCTGAATGGGCCTACTTTAAACGTTGGGGTTAGTGCTAAGATAAGAAGAAAATCTTTTCTTTTGATTGTCGAGCCATACACTTGAGGAAAATCACTCTCAGGTTTTAAGCATAAAAAAATCATGTCTTTCAATCAATAGATTGCCAGTATGAAAGTTAGGACCACCAATCCATTTCAAAATGAGATACGTTTTTACTCTCCCTCCTCCCCCCCCCCCCCAAAAAAAAAAAATGTTCATAAGGACTGGTGGTTAAAATCCAGTTTTATTTAGTTTGATATGGATTTACATAAACAAATGGAAGGGAAAATGCTATGGAAGGTTTGTGAGGATAGGGTGGATGGGGAGAGAGAGGCGGGGGGGAGCAAACTAGGTTCTGGTACCTCAGACATGCACGTCCGCCCTCCAGACATGTAGTTCAGATATTTAGGGAGAGGCAATCTGTTGCTGTGACGCACTGGACAACTGACACATCTCGTACACCAACAAATGTGACCTCACGCCATGTTAGATGACCACAGGTGACCTTAACCTTCAAGTTACATCAAAGAAACCTCCATCATTCGATTTTAGACGTAAGGCTGTAAGTCTCAATCGGAGCTCGGACCGGTATTTGACTATCTTTGCAAAGCTTCAGGCAAGCGGTTTATCATCGTTACGGTCATATGGAGTTGTTTCTAGCTTTACATCGCGGACTTTATTATTGTATATGGTTTCACAAGGAAAGGATTTCTGGAACATAGAGATTATTTGAAAAAAAAAAACTAATTTCAAAAGTACTTAAACTCCATCAGAGGTTGAAATCTATCGCGTTTTAGCTGCCTCAATCTGAGAAAACATCTACAATGCTTTCTTGATCATTATAGGTGATCTGGACAAGTTTGAAGTAAAGATTCAAGTTCAATTTAGTAATTCCCTGAAGATTCCTAGCCGGGGTAGAGCCCGAACTCTGAGGATAGCGAGGTTTTATAATATTGTGGACGTCACGCTGACAGGGTAGATGTGCTAACATCCACAGTTTATGACCCCTCCGTGGTCACGACATTTTCTGTCTCCTTTGATCTTGATTTTTAATTTCATGGTTACCTCACACGTCAGGTGGAGCAAGAACCAGAGGGTCAAATGGTTAAGTTTTTATGGTCAGATACCAGAAATATTGCACAATCACTGAAACAAAAGAAGTATTTGTAGTTAGATTTCGAACTGTGATGAACTTTTTTCAATGTTTGAGCTTCATAAGCTCACACCAGCGCCAACTGGATTAGTTGATAGGGTGATGGTGTTCAGTCAAGCGTGACTCCGTCTAAGATCTTAAAGGATACCCAAGTAACGTAAAACTAATCGGACAAAAGTCAGAGATTTGTCTCGCTGAATCTTTGCTTCCATACAAAAGTTAATTTTTTGCGCTTTAAAAGTTTGAATAAATTTAACAATAGCTTTTAATTGTCTAAATATGTAAATAAAAAATAACAAAAATTAATTACCAACTTTTATCTTAATGATCTATAAATTAAACAGCTATGGTCAATTAGTGCCTGAGATTGCCCATTGTGCCTCGCAATTTGTCCAAAATGATCCTGGGAATGATCACCCTCAAGGCAGACCTAATCATTTAGAAACCCATAACTACAACTTTGATAGTTATGGCACTATAGAATATCAAATTCTCAAAAGGAACGATCCTTGAGTCATGACCCCTTGACAGGTACAGAAAATTCTGTGGTTGACGCTCTACGGGTAAATCACAACGGACGAGGTACTGGCCTCGTTTGTCCAATGTCCGGCCTAATCTCATATTATCCTCTCTGGTCAACACAGACAATGCTTGATCAAACAGAGGTCAGCCTCTCTATCTGCGAGCTCCATGGTTGAAGAGGGGTTTTGCGCTGTAATAACGCGCTATTGAAGTGTTATTGCTCGTCCATTTCACAATATTTGACAATGTGGGGTGACAAACAAAAAAATTAGAAAATATTATCGAAGATTGTTTCGTTACGTTGCTTTATTTCAAAGCGTTATTGATATTGTCCGGTGGTGGAAACGAAACAGATACAGAAAAACAGAGAGAGAGAGAGAGAGAGAGAGAGAGAGAGAGAGAGAGAGAGAGAGAGAGAGAGAGAGAGATAGGGTGGGGGGGGACGGATAATGAGGAAGAAAGAGACAGAGACGAGAGAGAGAGAGAGAGAGAGAGAGAGACACACACACACACACACACACACACGTAGAGACAGATATAGTAACAGCCGTGGACGCATCGAATAGATAGGTGGGGCCTAGAAGAACTTTAATTTTTCCTTTGTGAATAATTCGACATAAATTGACACTGGCCATATTGTAAATCGTTTACGATCAGCCAACTAATACCGATACGAAAAGGGAGTAGAAAAGGAAGTACTGTAACTATTTAATACATTTAATGTAGCCTAAAGCTTCACTGGCCGGTTGTGAAATTGCATTTATACGACTATATTCTCTTTCACTTCGATACGGTGTTTACATTGCATTATAGTGAGTCAGCGCAATGAATCCACATTTTAATAGCAACAGAACCACAAAAACATGCAAATTAATGTATTAAGGTCTATGGTTGCTCTTAGCAAGAAAATATCTTCTATTTCTTCACCGTGCTGGACTCACATTGATGATTGAACATTGTTCCAGAAGCAACATGGGAAATATGCGACAATTGCAGCTTAGAATGCTGGTCTCTAGTTATGTACTATACAGTTCTGAAAGAAACTTCAACAATGCGAAACCATGAGTAGCTGAAGTTTTGATTATATAGTAAGCTGTGGCATCAGTTAAAGTAGAATGTTGTGGGATGAATTAATATATTTTTCCTGCATTGCTGGTCTTCTTTGAGATTCTAGTTAGTCCAAAAAAAATTAAAATGCAACAACTCACCCAATGTAAAAAGAAATCTTTGCCCTCTGGAAACTGAAACTGTTTTATAGAGCTTCGAAACTGTTCTCTTTTTAATTATTATTGTTGTTTTTGTTGTTGTTGTTGTTGTTGTTGTTGTTGTTGTTGTTGTTGCGTTTTGATAATTATTTTGGTTTTGCTTTTTGCTTCGTTATTTTCGTGTTTTAATCGCATTTGTCACAATGAAGGCGAATTACTTCGTGCCTTTTGGTCGCAGCTCATTTCTTCATCAAATTGAGTTACATTTAAGCATTGTTCTTTGCTTCTCTTTTTTATCCATAAAAACAGTCAACCACGGCACACGCAAGCCAAAGCTGTAAACCTACGAATCTGATAGGGCTCTTTAATCATGATATTAGACCATAAAATTTTGAGGACATCAGGGGAAGGAAAACACAAAGACAGAGCTAGGCGTTAAGACCTGGGACAGGGTTACAATGAAATCATTCTATACCATCAGAGGTCAAGATACCAACGCAGTCACTCAATCTTTTCGTAGTCACACAACTGTGGACTGAGTTGTCAAGAATTTAAGGCCGTAAAATTATAAGCAAATAAGCAACAACAATGTCACCTTTTAAAGCTATTGTAAATTTAACTATGAAGATTTCTTCGCTAAATTAATTCTGCTTAGAGAAAGGTAAGGGAAAGAAGGAACTGTAAATTCCGAAAAGATATACAAATTTTTAAGAAAGGAGAAACTAATTTGCGCTTGCAAGCTTTAATGAGTTTGGACAGTGAATAAAAATAATTCATGAAATTTGTTTGCAAAGAAAATAAGAGATGTATTTAAAAAAAAGGAGGATGTTTTTAAGTCAGTACACTTATTAGGGATGCTGCTTATGATGATGTTGAGGATCATAATGTTGACGGTAAAGATTTAACAAGAATGAAGTGAGGAATAAGATGCTGATATTTATATGAATAATGAGGATGAGGGCGATGATCATGAAGAGATGGTGATGGTAATGTTGATAAGGAAGAGGAGGAGAAGGAGGAGGATGAAGATGAAAAGATGATGATGATGATGATGATGATGATGATGATGATGATGATGATGATGATGATGATGATGATGATGATGATGATGATGATGATGATGATGATGCAGGACAGCGTAATTATCCTGTTTTGTCATTTTGGCGAGGTGGCTCTGGTGCTGGTGGGGTGA
The DNA here is from genome assembly GCA_033675545.1 of Elysia crispata. Classification (NCBI taxonomy): domain Eukaryota; kingdom Metazoa; phylum Mollusca; class Gastropoda; family Plakobranchidae; genus Elysia; species Elysia crispata. The sequence continues at coordinate 1,611,833 of JAWDGP010001678.1, read as the reverse complement.
GGCACGGAAAGAAGGAGAGATGGAGGGGTGGGCAGTGGAGGGCTGCGGTGTGACTAGGCGCGATAACAGGTTGAAGGTAGAAGCAGCTGATTCCTGTTGCTTCAAAAGACAAAATGGCTTCATTCAAATTAAAAAAAAAGAAAGAAAGAAAAAGTACATTCTTTGGAATACTGTTCACCTTGTGACCCATAATTAGAACAAATTTTATCAATGTTACAGCAATAAAAAGCTTGATCCAAGACTTGGTGTCGGCTTCAGTAGCTGGGAAGAATCCTGCGTGGTATTGTGCATTTCTTTCTCAGGAGCTGAAAGAGCGATAATAACACTGACGTAAGATACGCTCTGATAATTCCTTAGAGATAGAGATAGAGCTAGAGCTAAATGGAAATTATTTTGCAGAATTCTTGGCCTCTTAGAAATTTGTTTTTGTTTTTGTTTTGTTTTGCTCTAGACTCGAGGTCAATTAGAAGCCGCAAAATCGGAAGTTTATCGTATGTGCGCATAATATAGATCGAGTAGTAGAAACACCGCCTTAAAATGTTCAGGAAAACTTGATTGGGAAGTCGGAACACGCTCCCATGTGTGTTTAGATGGGGTGCTGGATAGGATAAGTTACGATATGCTCGAAGGTGAAATGGAGATATAAGAGAAAAAGAGAGAGAGAGAGAGAGAGAGAGAGAGAGAGAGAGAGAGAGAGAGAGAGAGTGAGACAGACAGACAGACAGACAGATAGACAGACATAGACAGAGTGAGAGAGAGAAAGACAGAGAGACAAGGATAGCTGAGCCAGTGACAGAAAGAGAGAGAGAGAGAGAGAGAGAGAGAGAGAGAGAGAGAGAGAGAGAGAGAGAGAGAGAGAGAGAGAGAGAGAGAGAGAGAGAGAGAGATTTTGAAGGGAACGATAACATGAGAAAGAATGAAAGAAAGAGTACCGAATACTCTTGGATGTCGACCGAATATCGGATGACCGCTAGATATACGATAGACATGCTTGACCAACACTTGGTCAAGAGGAATAAACACAGGTCACGCATGAGTGACTCCCAGCTATGCGAGCGATGTCAAAGCGGACGGCAGTCCTGAAACTTTTTTTTTTACCAGTTACATTCACCCTGTTCTTCTATATATTTCTTCTCTTTTTGCCTCCCTGTTTATTCCTCTAACTCTCACTCTGCCACTTATTTTCTTAAATCTTTCTCTTAATCTTGTTCTCGTTCTCCTTGTCCATTTCTTTCTCTTTCTTCAACACTTTCACCTCTTCGCTTTCACACCCCTCCGACTTCATTTCTTCATTTGTTACTTTTCCTCTCACTAACATAATTCCCACCTTATATGTGGACATTTATACCGCATCATCCTTTCCTCATTGTCGCATCTTTGGGAATAACCCATTTGTCTTTTATATCCCCATAAACGTTCTAAAAAGTGTACCTTCGCTGAGGATGAATTTTTCGCCAGCTTTTTTCGAACTTTACTTCTATTCTAAATTGTATTTTAAAATTGCTGTATGTGGATTTGATACCTTGGCATAGCCTTCATACTGAGTTAAGAATTGATGTAAAGTAATCCTCTGTCTTTCTCTCCATAGGATTCAAAGCAACACGATGGGTTTCCTATTCTGTTTACGTCACGAGGAGATGTCTAGTTATCTTAACGACCTTTTATTTATCACTGCCTGGACAGTGACTTTATCTATTACCAAGATCAAATTAAGCTGCATGCAGTTTTTTTTTTTTTTTTTAATTTAAACATTTCTTCGAGCCATTAATTTGTCTAAAGTGGTTTAAAGTGTTAAATCTGTAAGGAAAACGACTATAAGATTTGCACTAAAATTTGAATTTCCTTTATTAAAGTATATAAAATCAGCTGGGTTTTTAAATAAACTAAGTCTTGACATTTTATTAATCATAATTATGTTTTTCCTACTCATTGGTTTCGGTTAAATATTTCACTCCAAAAAATTTCGACCTCGACAGTGTATAGTATCTCTGACATGTTGGAGTGTGAAATTAAAAAAAAAGATTCGACCTAATTTCAAATCCTAATAGATATACATGTATTAAGCTATGGATTTCAGGCCCGGATGGAAGGCTCAAGAAGCAGACCGTACACGTGTTTTTATTCCAAATTTAAGTTGTCATTTTTCACTGAACTCTGCAATCTGTCTTAAGTGGTTTAGTGAGTTGAACAAGACTAGGAGTGTCAAGGCCATGGCTCATGTTCATCCCAATACTCTGAGCTTTGCGGAGAATTTAGAGACTGAAACTTTCTACTTTCTAAGTTTTTATAGTTTTTATAAAAAAAAAAAAAAAAAAACCTTAATTCGAATACAACGGAAAAAAAATATTCAGGCAATATAAGATAAACATTTTATTAATAAAATCTTGTGTGAAGAAATTAAAGTTATGTAAATATAAAAATGAAATTTATCTTTATATTGCATGCACACCCAGCCAAATTCCACTTTTCTTTTGTTTCAAAAGACAAAAGTGGGTTTAAGTAATCAAGTTCCGTTGTGCATTGCATGCAGTGTTCCAAAGCAAAATTTTTAAAGTTCCATCCAACTATGACCGGTTATCTGAACGCTCTAGATGGTAAAGGTCTCCACCCGAAGCCACCCTAAACCATGTAAATTCTATTTGAAGATCATGTGCAACAAGGCTCAACCAGGTCAGCAGATTTCACATGTTTCTACATGCACCAGGCACATTGCCTGTCACGTCTCCGGACTCTCTAAAACCCAGCGATTAGTGTGGCTGCAAATTATAATGTGGTCTCTCTTTATTAAGTAAGAGGTCGCTTCTCTAACTTAACCTCTCTCTCTCTCTCTCTCTCTCTCTCTCTCTCTCTCTCTCTCTCTCTCTCTCTCTCTCTCACTCACTCTCTGTCTCTCTCTCCCTGTCTCTCTCCCTGTCTCTCTCTCTCTATCTATCTATCTATCTATCTCTCTCTCTCTCAGACAGACAGTCAGAGGGGAGAGGCGGATCGGGTATACTCAAAGAATGAAATAGAGGAGGCGGAGCACTATGGAATTCATACTTAAATCATAATGTAATTGGGATCAGCAGCTTATTTTATGCAGTTTGTCAACAAGTGAAAGAGGTCAACTCTTTATCTTGATTGAGAAAACACTTTTCACTTGGATTGATGGTCTAGTTGGTTTCAATTGGATAAGTTTTTGCACTCTTCAACTGTTATTTGAAAGATCTTTAGAAACTCGACAGTTTTGTATCTTTGAAACTTATTACGGCGGAACAGGCATGTAGGCATGCAGCACTCAGTGATTCAGTCAGCATGCAGGCATGAGAAACAGACGCATGAAAACTCAGACTAAACTGTCATGGAAGAGAGGCTAACTTTCATTTCACTTTCAGCGTTAATTTCTCGACAATGAAGACCCCATATGGCATACGTTTGTAGTCTACATGGTCGGCTGTGTAGGAATATCTGTCTGACTAGAAAAGCCCCGTCTCATACTGGCTGAATTACTAAACATAATCATAAGCCAATCTTCCCTCTCGAGTCTAGACTGAATATTTTGAATGAGAACATAATTTAGATCTAGGATCCAGAATCTAATCTTAAGGAAAGTCTAAAATCTATAGGCGTGTTGATCTAGGTCTAGTCAATTAAACCCCCTTGCAACGCTCTTCATTGCATCATGGCACGGTTTCTGATAACTAAATATTGTAATAAAAGACTCGAACTCGACAGATTACTACTGCAAAAGCAATTGCTGCAGTGATATAGAAAATAACTAGCTCCAAATCTTGAGATATCTACTCTAATCTTGAGCTATATCTGTAAATAGCTACTTAGCTTTAAACCTAAATCTGGGCAGATGATCTCTTACCCTGAAGAAAATGTATTTTTAAGCCAATTCGGTTCAAATTGAATTGACATTGAAAGGTATTTTAAGAAAATTAAAAGTTAGCTGCTATCTTGTATTTGTACATTTTAAAAAAAATTCTTTCAATGCTTGCTGGAACTCATTTTTACCGCGTGAAGCAAAACCTGCATAAGGAATAAACAAAAACTTACGAAATGTTGCGATTATACAAATTACAGAGCCATGACGTTTTTGGAATGTGGAGGCGAAGACCAAAGCAGCAGGCTTCGCACTCGTGATCAGACCAAACCGCATTCCTTCTCTAGACAATGTTTCACTCTTATGGAATAGAATATATAGAATCTTGAAGTTCTATTGCTGAGGACTTCAGTGTCTTGCTTCGACAAATACATTATCATATCAAGAAATTAAGGCAATCAACTGCACAGTTGAGAGAGAGAGAGAGAGAGAGAGAGAGAGAGAGAGAGAGAGAGAGAGAGAGAGAGAGAGAGAGTTGTTTGTATAAGTTACAATCAGAACCGAATCAAAAGTAATTGTACCCCTATCAGTGTCATGAATAACGTTGTCTCACTCTTTAAATCATTAATTGATTGACTTTCTTTTTCTGCATTTGTGCATGTAAACCACGTACCGATTTCAATCCTGTTTAAATTATTCTTTGTAATTTTTTTTTCTATTATGCATTATAGTTTTGTTTTTCCAAAACTTGGGTGCTTCAAAATGTGCTTAGGGTGGGAATCAAATTCATCTGTTTAGGCTTGAATTTCCCAACTAAGACTCGGAGGTAGATTTTGATCAACAAAAGTTAATGGACACTGAGCACCAGGGGTCTACATGTGCCTGTGAACAAGATGGTGAGTACAGGTGTTTGTTGCGTGACAGACAACCCCCAGGAACACGGTACAGAATCTCGCATTGCTTGAGATAAATTCCCAAATATTGATCTTTCATAGCATAATAAAGTAAGGGGAAGGCGGAAATCAACAGCTTTTAATGTCTAGATTTGGATGTGAACGGAAAATAAACTTTTTTGGGATGATTATATTTCTCGAGAAAAGTGTACTTGAAATATATGGGAAAAAATATTATTTTGTTTTTGTTTGTTTTTTAGTTTGCTCCTTTAATGTCTTGTTTTGTTTAATATTTTAACCTTCAGTTGGTACTTTGGCCAGGTAAAGCGCTGTGAATGTTGTTCTACAGTAAATGACAAACGATTTGTACGTAAAAAGCATATTAAACTAAACTTCTCTACTTGTGTAATTAAAAACAGTTACCTTAATCAGGTCTTCAACTTGTGTGGGCATCCCAGGCCTGTTGCTTGAGGTGCAGCCTAACAGCAACATTCTCTGGTCCTTCCTCAAGGGAAATGTTAACAAACGAGATGGCGTGAAGTATGGGTCAGCTTGCGGTGGACAAACAACGGGCAGAAAAAAAAGTATAACAAGCTCAGGAGAGACGGTGGGACAGCCGGGAACAGTTGCATCACTACATGAGATAAGGAGAAAAAATTTCTCTAGTGAAGAATAACGCTATTGGGCTGTTGTGCGAAGCTCACTGAATGACGTCACGTGTAAAGAACGCAGGAGAAATAGCCCCCTACAGCCCCCACCCCCCGGTCGCACATACCAGGTTAGTCCAGCACTGTAGTTTTCTTCAAATGAGATTCAAGTACTTGATTGGAGAAAAATTTAGCCAAAAATTAATATTCTCTAAAGAATGTTTTTAATTATTAGATTAGCAACATAGCACTTGACCCGAGAACGTGGTTGATAAAACAAGTCAATCTGTCTACAGCCACATTAGTCTTGTTGCCTTGAAAAATGTGCTCTATTCACATAATCGCTGCCATCAGGATAGGTTTGTTTGCAAGAAATATGTTAAAATCTCTTCTCTAACAGCCACATTAGTCTTGTTGCCTTGAAAAATGTGCTCTATTCACATAGTCGCTGCCATCAGGATAGGTTTGTTTCCAAGAAATATGTTAAAATCTCTTCTCTAACAGTTTTAAAGAGTCATTCTCACCCACATACGTTTTATACATACCGGATCAGAGGCCAAATGTTTAACCTCGAGAATACGTCTCAACGTTGAACGTGTAGTGTTACCACAGTCGCAAGCATTTTACAGTTAGAGCTAATTAGTATTCCAAAACAGTATAGCAATACTAAACCAACAGTTCTAAGCCTAAGAGTCCGTAAGATTTTTAGCTATAAATTATAACTTTATCTTAGATAATACTGAAATACATGAACGGTAAACCCAAAAATGACTTTTTGTATTTCTTCGAACGCCATAACTACATTCCTATGTCACTGCCACTGATGCTGTGACTCACAATGAAGGGTTTTGCAAGATCCAACACAGCAAACTCACAACCACTTGACAGTATTACCTTAAGACAAAGATGCTATTCGAAATGTTTCCTTTCAGCGGTGTCCCTCCTCCTCTCTCCTTCCCTCATCCCAGCCTACACTTTCCGATCCATGTATTGCAGCGTTTGTTTGTGTCCTGCATTGTTTACCTCGAGAATCGACAAGAGAGAGCGAGGCACGGCTGATCACATCATGGTTTATTGTCTCTAGCCAGGCGGAACAATGTCCACTGTAAATATTGTTTATTCAGTTTTGATAATCTTCTCCTCGTGTCCGGAGATTGGACGGGGAAAAACGCTTGAGACACAACAAGGATTCTGATTTTCTAATGCAGAACAAGGTTACACTGTGAGAGTTTGCGACCTTCGCCCAAAACAATGGTACTCTGTTGGTTGGTCGCGACAATGAAGCAATCTAAAAATCGCTTCCGGCACACAGCTTATTTTCTCTGGAAGAGGAAGAGGCGTCGAAATTTAGACTATCAAATCAAATAGATTTATGTCACTTAAAACGTCCATGAATGAAATCGACTAAAAGTTAGAGCTGAGTTTGACTGGCTAAAACCATGAAAAAAAAAATCTTTATAAACTGAGGGAAATCTTGTTGAGCCA
>JAWDGP010001678.1:1475000-1602500 GCA_033675545.1 Elysia crispata | reverse complement strand
CCATGAAAGAGAAAGTAGTATACCAACTTACTGTGTATGTTTTGGGTTATTTTTTTTATTTGCTAGTGATATATCGTCTCAATTTTCTATTTTCATGTTTGTAAGCTCTTAATATATCTTGTTAGTAATTTATTGCTTACGAAAACTTTTTCTCTTTTTGCTTTTGTACGAAAAAGAGCATTACCGATTTGTTCAACAAGTATTGATAAAATTAATTAAAAAACACTTCTTAAAAAAATCAAACTAAAAGGACGAAATACAAATCAAACCAAAAAAGCACTTAAGAGAAATATTCATAACAGTGAAAGAGAGAGATAGAGAGAGAGAGAGTGAGTGTGTGACAGAGAGAGACAAAGAGAGAGAGAGAGAGAGAGAGAGAGAGAGAGAGAGAGAGAGAGAGAGAGAGAGAGAGAGATATTCAGCCTGAAAAGACTTGTGGTAAAGTGATCAAGAGAACAAAGCTTAATATTTAGATATTTTCAACAAACAATACATAATACTTACATTTCAGGGTATAACATTTTAGTGAGCACATCTGGGTAAGTCCAGCAATTCTACGATATTGTAAATAATTAAAAATCGAATTTCTGACTGGATTTGCCTGCGAAGAAGATCTAGATCTAGATCTTTTCAGCGTTTAAAACTTTCTAAGATGAATTCTTTCCGTTGCTGACGAATCTTTATTTTCTTCTTATTCACTGAATTCCACTGAATATTATTGTTTTCGTTATTATCGCATGTTTCTCTATTTTTTTTTCACGAAACAATGTAAGAGAATTTTTCTAGAAGTTTTTGTTTTTTAGCGAAAGTTCTGTGATGCAGAAGGAATCATCAGTCTGTCTGTACCGTAACGAAATGTTTCCTCTGCTAGATCTGCTGGTGGTTTTGTTCAGGACTGTTACGACCATGAGTCGTTGACCTTCTGTCTAACCATTATTTTGGGATCGCCAACGAAACAGAGAGGGGAAGGGAGGGAGATTAGGTGGGTTTACTGGCCTGCCGAGGACCACGGCTGGTCTGATGGTATGTGATTGCATACAACACTGGTTCTACAAACCACTAGGCACTCGCCCTTGGTATAAGATTTGGATCAGGGACATTCAGATGATGTAAAGATTTCAGATTTGTATCTTTCTAGATATTTAAAGTATCCTAAACCACTTGATCCAATGCTCAGCGGTTGTCTACAATTTTTAAAGGAAGCTAGGGCGCCATCGTTTTCTATTCCCAGCCTAGCTTAAAAGCCATTGTTTTTTATTCCCAACCTAGCTTAAAAGCCATTGTTTTCTCTTCTCCACCTGTCTAAAGCTCCAACAAAATCGCCAAGCAGATCAAGTAGAGATAGATAATTCTGTTGTCTGATCTAGCTCTGGCGACCTACTCCATCATCCTCGCTTGAGTCTGTTGGCGCCTATGGAGTTATCCCAGTCTTCCGACTCGGAGAATGATGTAAGATCAATGGATAGCCTCAGAACGTTGTTGTTTGTGTCGTGTGCTAAGTTCAGGCACAAATACCTGGTTGCTATATGGCCTAAGTCACAAAGAGAGGAAACTTAATAGCCTAAGTCATCTCTATCCCACAATTTTATGCTTGCGGAATAAAAAAAAAAAAAAAAAATATATATATATATATAATATATATATATATATATATATATACACACACCTTTTGAACACAGTTCTCCATAAGAATTGGTCTAAAATATTAAATTCCTCTAAGAAAAGAATGCGTTTTTTTACTGTCTCAAAAATGAAAAAAACGACTTAGGCCAAATGCTAGCACCTTGGTGATACGTACACTGATGACTGGTTCGTGTCTGTGGTCAGTATTCTGTTTTATGTAGTAAATCCTGCTATTTGCACATTGGCAGGTTCGGAGACCCGGCCAGCGTGGACAGCATTTGGAGTGAGACTGCCCCAACCTGTCACCTTTTTCCCAGAAAAGACGTGTGAGTGTGAGGTGAGAGAGGGAGAATGAGTGCTCACTCTTGAGCAGGTTTGAGGGGTCTGAGAGTATTCTGGTATAGATTCCTTGTGTTAACAGCAGTGGGCATTATGGAAGATGATGTGGACTTGTGGCATTGAATGCTGTTGATAAAGATGATATTGGTTATGATGATGATAAAGATGATATTGGTATGATGATAATGATAAAGATGGTACTGATATGATGTTAATGATGATGATGATAATGGTGGTGAAGAGGAAGAGGAAAATGTTGATCACACAAAGAATAAGGATATTATTGATCGCGATAAGAACACAAAAGAGAGAGAGAGAGAGAGAGAGAGAGAGAGAGAGAGAGAGAGAGAGAGAGAGAGAGAGAGAGAGAGAGAGAGAGAGAGAGAGAGAGAGAGAGAGAGAGAGAGAGAGAGAGAGAGAGAGAGAGAGAGAGAGAGAGAGAGAGAACAAAACAGGACAGTTCGATGAGGAGGAAAATAAGAAGAGCCTAAAAAAAAAAAGACAAGAAAAAAGAGGAAAAAATGTTTATGATAGGAACACGGCAACGGAGAAAGGGAGTGAGAAAAACGAAATAGCGAAAAAAGATGAACATGGTGGATAGATGCTTTGAAATCGGATGATGGTTGGGATCAAGGTGAGAGAGATGAGATGAAGAAGATTGAGAGAGATAACGTGATGTCTAAAGAGTTAAACAGGCAAAGCAGAGGAAAATAATGATGGTAATCATTGGAAGAAATAAAGAGTCAAGAGAAAAAAAATAATCGAAGGATAGGCTGTGTAAAAACTTTTGGGATGAAATCTGGGTCGAATAGGCACCATGCGATAGTGGTAAAGTTAGATGTGATATTGATACTGGTAGTTTATAAAATGTCTCCTGTAGATCCAACGATGTTGTTCCGGGCGTATCTGAACAGGTGTATATCAACAGGTGTATATCAAGAGGTGTATCTTAACAGGTGTATATCAAGAGGTGTATCGTAACAGGTGTATATCAAGAGGCGTATCGTAACAGGTGTATATCAACAGGTGTATATCAAGAGGTGTATCGTAACAGGTGTATATCAAGAGGCGTATCGTAACAGGTGTATATCAACCGGTGTATATCAAGAGGTGTATCTTAACAGGTGTATATCGACAGGTGTATATCAAGAGGTGTATCTTAACAGGTGTATATCAAGAGGTGTATCTTAACAGGTGTATATCAAGAGGTGTATCTGAACAGGTGTATATCAAGAGGTGTATCTTAACAGGTGTATATCAAGAGGTGTATCTTAACAGGTGTATATCAAGAGGTGTATCTTAACAGGTGTATATCAAGAGGTGTATCTGAACAGGTGTATATCAAGAGGTGTATCGTAACAGGTGTATATCAAGAGGTGTATCGTAAATGTGTAAATCAACTGGTGTATCTTAACAGGTGTATATCAACACATGAGACATTGCAGCAGAGGGCTGTTCGTTTCCCACCCCCACCCCCCTCTTTTTTTCCCTCCCTCCCTCTCTCTCTCTCTCTCTCTCTCTCTCTCTCTCTCTTTCTCTTTTTGTGTATCTCGTCTCTTCTCTCCAATGCGTTCTCCCGCATCTCCATTCCTAGTAGACTGGGCCAGTAACCCTCAACTAATCAGCCAATCAATCTCCCGCCGCTCTTTCATCGATGTGCCTTTTGGTAAAAAAAAAATCTAATCGCTCACTGGGTATCAATCACGAGCCTATATATGTAAGCTGGAAAGGCGGAAGGGGGGGGAAGAGAGGTAGGCAGGACGAGATCCCAAGATAAATAATGGCCAGGGGAGATCTTTCGTGCTTCATCCCCTGGGGTGTAATGTGGTAATGTGTGTCAAAGGATCAACAAGATATATTTTCTCACTTCGCCACCGGGTGTCACACCTGTGTGGTGTCAGGTACTTCCTGTGTGGTGTCAACCACTTTCCGTACCTAGCGAACGGTCAAACTATCCCAGTTGTGAACTGAAGTCTTGCCCTAGGAAAAGTACATCTGTTCCTATGGTTAACAATACGAGACTCCTAGATCTATAATTAATTTTATATTATCATTAGATTCTTCTTTGAACAATTTTGCGTCTTCTAAATTTCCCGAAGAATTTTAGACCAGGAGCACCTCGCTTCGTCAGATCGAGGGTGTGTCCGTGTAGATAAGACCGCGCCCGACGATCAAATGATCCAGACAGAGAGAGAACCCGTGTCTTGCTACTCATTAAATCCAGCGCTCTATCGAAAGAATGAATTGCCACTTCAACCTCTGAGGCAACGAAGGTTTTCATAAGCAACAAGGTGCTTAACTGAGACCAGTCTATATTACCAATAGAGCTTAAACCAGGACTCAAAGCAAGGTCTTAATATTTTCAATCTGGCGCTTTTCAAATAATAAAAAAAAAGAATAAGCGAAAAATCAGGAGTTCCATTGTGGATTCAATGACCTCTTAACCCGAAGACTCTGGACGTACATGTACTACATATCAGACGGTTTGGATTGGTCATCCAAAGTAATAGAAAGCTGGGCTCAACAAAACCCAGAAATATCTCGAAGCGAGACCTGGAGATGTTGGATTGTAGACAAGGGACAAAGCACTTTTACGATGTGCTGAAAGGGGATTGGGAAGTTCCTCTTGGCTAAGAGATTAAGATAAGATCAGATCTAGATTCTCTAGAAAAATGAGAACAAGAGCGGCTTTCTTCCAATGACTCCGGGAGAAGATTATCTTCCAGTCATTGTCTTAGCAAACTGGGGTGATAATGACAAAATGGAGGGAAGATAATTTCTTTCGTAAACAACACAAGAAAAGGGCAGAAGAGAAGGCCCTAGCAAGATAGAATGAGACTCAGGGAGAAAAAAAAGAGAAATTTGTCAACGAATGAGACAATAATTGGCTTTTCGATTGGTTTTACTTCACTAAACATCTTAAAAGAAAATGGCGACTTTCCTTTCAGTAAAGGATGGAGATGGTTGTCTAGATGGGATCCAAACAGGCAAAAGGACATTGGACCTTCTGAATGTCGGTACACAGCACTATTTACTGAGCTGACTAGCACATACCTTACGAAGCGGGAAAGTATTGATCTTTTCTATTTGTTTCTATTCCAGGTTATCAAACCGACACTGTTTTACCATAGGACTAGTTACATAGATCGGTATTTTTCGATGTTAGGGGGCGAGTTGAGAGAGGATCTTTTTGTCCTGCTTCTATCCGTGGCTTTCAAACCGATACTGTTTTACTATAGGACTAGTTACATAGATCGGTATTTTTCGATGTTATGGATGGTGCGAGGTGAGAGAGGATCTTTTTGTCCTGCTTCTATCCGTGGCTTTCAAACCGACACTGTTTTACTATAGGACTAGTTACATAGATCGATATTTTTCGATGTTATGGATGGTGCGAGGTGAGAGAGGATCTTTTTGTCCTGCTTCTATCCGTGGCTTTCAAACCGACACTATTTTACAACAGGTCTGACTAGTTACATAGATCTATACTTTCGATGTTATGGGGCGAGTTGAGAGAGTGTTTAATCATTGAACAGCATAGAGTCGGCTTGACTCCAGCTTTTTTTTTTTTTTGTATCTTTTTCCGCATAGATAAACATGAGTTATCTGCCGCTATCTATCTGTTTGTCTTTCCTCTAACCTTCTGTCTTTAAACTATCTTTATCATAATCTCGCCCCCCCCCTCCCCCTCTTCTCTCTATCAATCAGTTTTCTGTCTGTCTGTCTGTCTGTCTGTCTGTCTGTCTGTCTGTCTCTCTCTCTCTCTCTCTCTCTCTCTCTCTCTCTCTCTCTCTCTCTCTCTCTCTCTCTATCGGTCTATCTTTCTTTGACTTTTACTCTCTTTTATTTACTAATTCCCTCTTAGTCGCTCTACCGCTCTATAACTTTGGCGGCTGCTTTTTTCTGACTCTCCCTTCAATACAGTCACAAAATGTATATGACATTCACACTTCATTTAACTACCTTTCCCTTCCTCTGTCGTTTCTGTGTATGGTATGCCTCTCATATTTTTTCTTCAAAGTTCATTTTTTCCGGTTCTTTTATCCCTTTTCCCTAAATGATTTTCAGCTTGCTTTAGACAGTTAATAAACATGTTCTGGAAAACCTTATGCTTCTTAATGTTAAACTTCCTTTTTTGTTATGGTAAAGAACAGACAAAAGGCAAATTTGGGACGTCAAAGTTGTCCTGAAAGATTTATACAATTTTTCAAGTATGCTTAAAAAAGTTGAAAACGCACTTCAACGTCTAGGAGATTAGAGAAAAAGAGAAAAATAGAAAGAGTGGGGAAGGGGTAGACGTGGAGGGATAAAGAGAAAAGAGAAAGAGAGAGAGACAGATAGATAGATGTATAGAGAGAGTTAGAGAAAGAAACTAGATAGACAGATAAATGAATAGAGAGAGAGATAGAGATAGAAAGAGAGAGAGACAGAGAGAGACAGAGACACAGAGAGAGAGAGAGACAGAGAGAGAGAGAAAGACAGAGAGAGAGAGAGAGAGAGAGACAGAGAGACAGAGAGAGAGAGAGTAGGGGAAAAGGGAAATACTTAGATAAAGTATTTATCGTCATTGTTTCCTCTGATCCCCAGTTCTGGGATAAAAAAAAAGCTTTTGCCTCAAAGCCAAATTCTAAATAATAAAACATATTTTTATCTTAACATAATCAGTGATAAATCAGTGTTCTGTTTTAAAACTAAGTCGACAAAAATTGAGGAAATCTTCAAATTTATGATATTATTATCAAATTATAATCAAAGTATTAAAATATTATAACTATCACTGCTGCTAGCTGCAGCTACTACAACAACAACTACTACTATTGCTACTACCTCTACTACTATAATTACTATTACTACTATTACTACTACTGTTACTATTACTACTACTACTACTACTACTACTACTACTACTACTACTACTACTACTACTACTACTACTACTACTACTACTACTACTACTACTACTACTACTACTACTACTACTACTACTACTACTACTACTACTACTACTGCTGCTGCTGCTGCTGCTGCATTTTTTTAAGTCTGATCAGACTTTAAAAAAATGTTGTTGGTAACGAAATAGAAAGCTTTTGCAACCAAACCCGAGATCCAGCTATTCTCTGATTTTTTTTTAAATCCCTTAACTGTAGTATTTTCCTCTAAAATCTATTTTTAAAGGTAATTGAGCAGGTATACTACTCGAATATCACACTCGTTTGTTATCAGTGCCATGGTTATGTCCCTTGAGTTAATTTTCGCCCTCATATATTTTTTTTCCCATGAAAGGAATAGTGTAGCAGTGATGTAAGCCGTAGCAGTAGTTGTATCAATAATCATCGTAGTAGTCGTCGTCGTCGTCGTCGTAGTAGTAGTAGTAGTAGTAGTAGTAGTAGTAGTAGTAGTAGTAGTAGTAGTAGTAGTAGTAGTAGTAGTAGTAGTAGTAGTAGTAATAGTAGTAGCAGCAGTAGTAATAGTAGTAGTAGTAGTAGTAGTATCAGTAGTAGTAGTAGTAGCAGTAGTAGCAGCAGTAGTAGTAGTCGTAGTAGTCGTAGTAGTAGTAGTAGTAGTAGTAGTAGTAGTAGTAGTAGTAGTAGTAGTAGTAGTAGTAGTAGTAGTAGTAGTAGTAGTAGTAGTAGTAGTAGTAGTAGTAGTAGTAGTAGTAGTAGTAGTAGTAGTAGTAGTAGTAGTAGTAATCGTAGTAGTAGAAGTAGTAGCAATAGTAGTAGCTGTTGTTGTTGTAGTAGCTGCCGCTAGCAGCAGTGGTAGTTATAATATTGGTATTGAATCCTTAAGAAAATGAATCGAAATTTGAATGAAATTGTTAGTACTTTGATAATAATATCATAAAATTGAAATTTTCCTCAATTTTTTGTCGACTTGGTTTTAAAACAGAACACTGATTTATATCAATAATGACAAAACAACATATATGATAATTACAAAAATCAATATAGTAGTGTGATAATTTCACCATAAACGGCTTCAGCACATTAAATTTCAGATCAGTATTCAAAAAAAAAAGGGAGTAGGCAATTAACGACCACAACTTTAATAATCGATAAATAGCATGTGAATAGTTTGACAAGGATTGAAATCAGGTAAGACTACAGATACCTTCCGACTTCCTGTACCTCACATAAAACTTCCGCCAATGCTCCTGGGTCTCCCACTAAGCCTGCAAAGAATTTTCTTCATCCTTGATTAAGCCAATATCACAGCCCTGCGCTTCTTTTTAACTTTCGAATATATTTTTAAGAAATGTCACTAAAAAAAAAAAAAGAAATTCTTCGATATGAAATGGACAAGGCTAAAAACATCATAATCTCTAAATATTTGCTAAGTGAATATTTAAAAAAATTCACATAATAAACGAATTCACTTGGAAAGTCGAACATTCAGAAGTACTAAGCAGATTAGCACGAAGACAGTATACACAGGGTCAGCTGTTCGTCTTAATTTTTCAGGAAAAACATTATTAAAAAAGAGTATTTTCAGTTTAAAATGTAATATGCACATTTTTTTGTAACTACAGTCTTAAATATTAACACCCTTGAGAGAGGAAACCAATCAATAGCAAAACTAAGAGACTTATTATATCCTGGCTCTTGGGACCAGTAATTTACACCAGTGCAGCAAGCTGATGCGGTGGTTGGCTAGTCTGTATTTCAAATTTAATTTTTTTTATTTTTTTTTTCAGTAAGGAAAATGCACGTGACCTTTATCACTTATGGAATTTAAAGAATAGCTATAAACGTTAATGACTGTTGGATATATCTATTTCTTTTTATTTCTACGTTTATTTTATTAATCATAAATCACGTTACGAACGAAACAGTTTATATATATATATATAAATATATATATATATATATATATATATATATATATATATATATATATATATATATATTGAAGATTAATGTAATTATTGATATGAGTAACTAAAGATAGGGCTCAATAGTGGGCGCTTTTGATAAAAGGAGTAAAAGATCTTACTTCATACTTTTAGGTCACACGACTCATGTGTGTCGAGCGGAGGACTTGGTTGTTCCTTGTCCTCCGCTCGAAACATGTGTGTTGTGACCTAAAAGCATGAGGTAAGATCTTTTACTCCTACTATATATATATAATTACGGGTTTTTTTTTTATTTATCATAAATCAAAGTATAAATCAAAGAGTTGAAAAAAAAAAAATAAGACAACAAAACCAGGTAAATGTATATTATCAACTACCAGAATAAGAGAAATAAAATGTGCTATGTGAGAAGGTTCATGATTAAACAAATATAATACGTAATTAATTACTCTCTACTCGTATGGAGTAGCAGCAGTAAGGCGGTGAGCAGCCATGCCGATTCACTTGAGTTCCCGGTGAAGCGACCTGGGCTGCTATTGTCTGCCTTCACATCCGTCAGGAGATCAAAGCACCCGGCATGGCTCAACGCTCTTAACATCTCCACGTCATCCTCAAGGACTCTGTAGTCAGAGCATACTAGGATCAGCGGAGGTTCTCTTCCATTCTGGGCCAAGTAGATAGTGCTAGCACATATAGTGGTCTTGTTTTTCACGTCAGTTATTGGACTATCTTGAGGCCGTTTCGAAGGAAGCTGGACGTTTTGGGTGAAAACCACACGTGTTAATGGTATATCCGAAACTATCTTAGCACCAGACTCGATGTTTTTTTCTTTTTCTCTATCAAAGCATACATTATGCGACATTCGAAAGTTTTTAAAAGTGTTTGCTAGAAAAATAAAAGCAACAATGTTTTCCACATCAAATGCTAGGTTGGTTGTAACCGGCGAAGGCAAGTCTACTTGAAATTTGAGCAGATAGAGAGTTTGATTGACACGGGTGTCAAAGAGAGGAAAAACTGTCGTCGATTGAAAGTCAGCGTATCTCAGACTTGGTATAAGATTTTTCACACCGCAAGTGAAAAAGTTGGCAAGACGAGGAAAGACCGAGGTACAGAGCTGAGACAAGCCGTCATTCGCAAGAGCAACATAGCCAATGTGCCGAGCCTTACACATTCCATCAGGGCTCAGAGTGAACGTGTTGCCCTCACAGTCAGCGACACACACGGTCTGGTTCATGGATAAACCGGACGTAGCCTCTGAGGATTGATGCTGTGGTGAGGGAGCTTCGGTAATATTGCACTTCACCGATGCCCATGAAAGTGGATATAGAATCCGCAATTGATTTATAGCCTTAAAAGTGTACCTTTTGCTAAAGGAGACTGACACGACCACGTGTAAGCCACTTTGCGACTGTGTATACTTGTTCTTGTGCTCGAGCTGGAGTTCCTCATGGATGCCCTCATTGCAAAAAGCGCAGAATTTGTTAGCGTAATATACAGGCTTGTCAATGTTGGAAATATTGAATACCAAAGTGGTGCTACTCTTCTGACATTTACTCTCATAGTCTCTGGCTAAGTTTTCGGAGTATTTAGAATTCTTGCACGTTCGGACAACATGCTGGGAACATAAATGAGAAAGAAATAATCCTCTATAAAACGTGGGCACATAAAGATTGTTTTTCTTTAGTAACGACTCTAAATCCCTCACACTTAGTGGAGTTTGGTACCTGTATTCCAGCTGCAGTCGCCATGTAAAGAAAGAGTAATTCATCCTGTGACAATCGAAGATACTTTTGTTTACGAAGGTAAACCCATAGAATTTTTCTGTGACCGGAGCTGACAGATACAAAGCTTCATTCAACTTCTCCGATACCGTCTCATTCCACCTGGTCCCGAGATGACCAAAGTTTTGAGCTTTCTCCTGAGGAACATTTTCATTTGGGATTTTTTTATCCTCCTTCGGTATTGGGCATGAAGTTATTTTCATGACGGAGTCTTGATCATAGACGATTTTCGACGTGAGGAGATGTGCCAACTTGGTGCGTCCTTCTTGCAGGACATGCGGACAGTCGAGGGCCATGTCTTCACAGCATCTCTGATACACGACGCAACTGGCGCTACAGCCGCATGGGAAGGATATCTTCAGGCCACATCTGCCGCGACAGGTGAACCTCAGTTTCTGGTCACTGGGAGCTCCATTGCTTGGGTCAAGCTGTGACGTGGCCAGTTCATCGACTGGACTGACGCTGAAGCTTTCTTTAAATTTGCTCCTTTCCATCAAAGCTTTACCATCGGTTTCAGTGTCCGAAGTTTCACCGTTGGTCTTGACAGTCGGATGCGTTGTGATTCTCGTATCCAGCGTGTGTTCCGTCAAGCCTGGATTCTCTTCAACTTGATCATTTTCCGATTCTCCTTCTTTGGTCGTTCGTAACAAATATGTGCAATTGCCTTCTATTGCAGAATCGTTTACTTTACTGCGTGACAACGTCTGCGTGAAAACAGCTGAAACATCAGGCATAGCTTTTGTCTGAAAAACGCTTGGAGGTGCGGTATGACTCTTTGACCCGTCTGGAGCCCCTGTCAGTTGCCGGCTGTTAGCATATGGAACGTCAATATATTTTGAGTCAGGTAAAGCCATCTTGGTCTCGGTAGTGCACGTTGGTTTTGCAGATTCGGTCGAAAGAGATGAACGATTCCCTACATGTGATCCAAAAACAAGAAACGAATCTCCAGGAAACAAAAGTATAACAGCTACAATGATCTTTGGCGACCAGATAGATGCCATCCCTATGACTTGGGGTTTCTCACAGTCATTAACTTAAAACTTCGAAGGTGTAAAAATGATAATGATAAAAGAGCGAGTTGTAAACACTAGTTAACATAACATGCAGCTAAGCGTAATATATTACACGGGTAAAAAGTGGGCTTAAACTCTAGAACATGACACTTGAGTATAGCATAATATAGCTGTCCTATTTTTCTTTAAATATTGCGGTAACGCAAGTGCACTAGTTAATCAGATCAGAGAAGAAAAACAAAATAATCAGAGCCACAAAACATGCAACTTTAACACATAGATTGGAGGCTAGAAGTTGCTTGAAGACAACAACAATCGTTTACATATCAGAATGGCTTGTCGCTCCAGTTTATGATGGTCCTGGTTTTTAAGACCCCTTCTTTAGACCCTTCAAACAGTCCAGTTTTATTTGTTTTCAACCTGAAGCATTTAAAACACTGAACTCTTGAACCTAGCCAATCCAAATACTAAAAAATTAACGAGTGACTGAGAAAATACAGACAGTGTTGGTATAGAGTCTGATTTTTGTAGTAAAGTCGGTGTGATCTTCCCTTTAAAACTAAACTTGGAGAAGTGAAAAGCAAGACCTGGCAGTACAATATTTATACTTGAGCCGACAAAACTAATTAATATGGCGCTGATACTGATGCTGAATACAGCGGAAATGACAAGTCATTTCAACATCTGCAAAATACAATCATGTATTACATTTTAAGGTAATGTTATTTCAGAGATATGTAGATAAGGTAAGAGACACAGAGAAAGAAAGAGAAAGGTATATATAAAAGAGAAAGAGAGAGAGAGAGAGAGAGAGAGAGAGAGAGAGAGAGAGAGAGAGAGAGAGAGAGAGAGACAAACAGACAGACACACAGACAGAATGATCTGAGAGAAAACTGGACGGATGAGGAGAAAGAAATGATAGAAGTAGATATAGATCAAGTGGAGGAAAATTTAATGATCTGAAGATAATATAGCTCGAAATGCGTCGGTTTCTTTTTCATCAGAAGGAAATTAAATTTTGGATTTACTTCCAAAGAGGCGTGGGTCATAGATGCCATGGTGTTGAATTTCATAAAAAATTCGTCATCACTGAGATCATCCGATTCATGACATGACGGGCGAAAGCTGAAATTGGATATCAGAATCAGAAAACTGTGGCTAACAAATTGCTCTCTTTAAATTAAAGCAAAACGTCGATGATAGGAACGTCATCTTGCGTACTCGCAGACCCGCCACCATTATTTTCCCAAGATCCCAAGGAATCAAGGGACAAAATCTGCTCAGTGTAATTTTTAAGCGTTTCAAACAGGAAAAATATCTGCAATTGTTTTCTTCGTGTTCCTGCATTAACCGAGTGATATAGAAGGATGACACTAATGTGAAAGTCATCTGGAAAATTGCTTCGTGTGGTCTCTTGGCGAGATAATATTCCAGTGTAAGACCTAGATCTTGGTTATCGAAGACCTGATATGGATAGTGAAACAGATATTATTATTATTATGGCGATATGTTGAGTTCTGAGGTTTAGCAAAATCCGCTTTGTCTACTCCATTCGTGACAAATGAATTGTCAGTTGTTTTTTTTTTTTTTGTTTGCTTGTTTGGATATTTATTTTGTTTGACTGCTTTTTAAAAAACTGATAATAAATGGCTTTACTTTCTATTTTTCTTTTTTTTTTCTTTGGGGGAAGGGGTCGCGTCTTTTACCTCTTGCCTTTAAACACATTTTCTTTGGCTAATATCTATCTATTCATCTAGATACACTCGTCGAGCTTCTGATTATATCATATGAAAAAGCTAAAAATATTAAGCGGACTTGTGTGGAAATTAAGAAGACTCAAAAATTGAATACAACCTATCAAGGGATATAATCGAAAGAATGCAAAAACACTCACACACGGCAGAAAATTACTTTATCCTCAAATCGAAACTAAGCCTAAACAAAAGAAGGGAAATCTTTCCATCCTGCCCTCATAACAAAAAAATAAATATTTACTAAAAGGCACTAAGTGACAAACGAGAAAAAAAAAAACAACAAAAAAAAAAAACAAAAACATCCAGCGTTTAAGGTAGGGACGGCAACAGAGCATCGCTCAGTCATGCCTGAAGAGAGTGGAGGACAAACAACAGCATCCCTTAATCATGCCTGAAAAGAGTGGAGGACAAACAACAGCATCCCTCAGTCATGCCTGAAGAGAGTGGAGGACAAACAACAGCATCCCTCAGTCATGCCTGAAGAGAGTGGAGGACAAACAACAGCATCCCTCAGTCATGCCTGAAGAGAGTGGAGGACAAACAACAGCATCCCTCAGTCATGCTTAAAGAGAGTGGAGGACAAACAACAGCATCCCTCAGTCATGCCTGAAGAGAGTGGAGGACAAACAACAGCATCCCTCAGTCATGCCTGAAGAGAGTGGAGGACAAACAACAGCATCCCTCAGTCATGCCTGAAGAGAGTGGAGGACAAACAACAGCATCCCTCAGTCATGTCTGAAGAGAGTGGAGGACAAACAACAGCATCCCTCAGTCATGCTTAAAGAGAGTGGAGGACAAACAACAGCATCCCTCAGTCATGTCTGAAGAGAGTGGAGGACAAACAACAGCATCCCTCAGTCATGCCTGAAGAGAGTGGAGGACAAACAACAGCATCCCTCAGTCATGCCTGAAGAGAGTGGAGGACAAACAACAGCATCCCTCAGTCATGCCTGAAGAGAGTGGAGGACAAACAACAGCATCTCTCAGTCATGACTGAAGAGAGCGGAGGACAAACAACAGCACATCTCAGTCATGACTGAAGAGAGCGGAGGACAAACAACAGCATCTCTCAGTCATGACTGAAGGGAGTGGAGGACAAACAACAGCATCTCTCAGTCATGACTGAAGAGAGCGGAGGAGAAACAACAGCACATCTCAGTCATGACTGAAGAGAGCGGAGGACAAACAACAGCATTCCTCAGTCATGCCTGAAGGGAGTGGAGGACAAACAACAGCATCCCTCAGTCATGTCTGAAGAGAGCGGAGGACAAACAACAGCACATCTCAGTCACGCCTGAAGAGAGCGGAGGACAAACAACAGCACATCTCAGTCATGACTGAAGAGAGCGGAGGACAAAAAACAGCATCTCTCAGTCATGTTTGAAGAGAGCGGAGGACAAACAACAGCATCCCTCAGTCATGCTTAAAGAGAGCGGAGGACAAACAACAGCATCCCTCAGTCATGCTTAAAGAGAGCGGAGGACAAACAACAGCATCCCTCAGTCATGCTTAAAGAGAGTGGAGGACAAACAACAGCATCCCTCAGTCATGCCTGAAGAGAGCGGAGGACAAACAACAGCACATCTCAGTCACGCCTGAAGAGAGCGGAGGACAAACAACAGCACATCTCAGTCATGACTGAAGAGAGCGGAGGACAAACAACAGCATCTCTCAGTCATGCCTGAAGAGAGTGGAGGACAAACAACAGCATCTCTCAGTCATGCCTGAGGAGAGCGGAGGACAAACAACAGCATCCCTCAGTCATGCTTAAAGAGAGTGGAGGACAAACAACAGCATCCCTCAGTCATGCTTGAAGAGAGCGGAGGACAAACAACAGCATCCCTCAGTCATGCTTAAAGAGAGCGGAGGACAAACAACAGCATCCCTCAGTCATGCTTAAAGAGAGCGGAGGACAAACAACAGCATCCCTCAGTCATGCTTAAAGAGAGCGGAGGACAAACAACAGCATCCCTCAGTCATGCTTAAAGAGAGTGGAGGACAAAAAACAGCATCCCTCAGTCATGCTTAAAGAGAGTGGAGGACAAACAACAGCATCCCTCAGTCATGCTTAAAGAGAGCGGAGGACAAACAACAGCATCCCTCAGTCATGCTTAAAGAGAGCGGAGGACAAACAACAGCATCCCTCAGTCATGCTTAAAGAGAGCGGAGGACAAACAACAGCATCCCTCAGTCATGCCTGAAGAGAGTGGAGGACAAATAACAGCATCCCTCAGTCATGCTTAAAGAGAGCGGAGGACAAACAACAGCATCCCTCAGTCATGCTTAAAGAGAGCGGAGGACAAACAACAGCATCCCTCAGTCATGCCTGAAGAGAGTGGAGGACAAACAACAGCATCCCTCAGTCATGCCTGAAGAGAGTGGAGGACAAACAACAGCATCCCTCAGTCATGCCTGAAGAGAGTGGAGGACAAACAACAGCATCCCTCAGTCATGCCTGAGGAGAGCGGAGGACAAACAACAGCATCCCTCAGTCATGCCTGAAGAGAGTGGAGGACAAACAACAGCATTCCTCAGTCATGCCTGAAGAGAGTGGAGGACAAACAACAGCATCTCTCAGTCATGCCTGAAGAGAGCGGAGGACAAACAACAGCATCTCTCAGTCATGCCTGAAGAGAGTGGAGGACAAACAACAGCATCCCTCAGTCATGCCTGAAGAGAGTGGAGGACAAACAACAGCATCCCTCAGTCATGCCTGAAGAGAGTGGAGGACAAACAACAGCATCCCTCAGTCATGCCTGAAGAGAGTGGAGGACAAACAACAGCATCCCTCAGTCATGTCTGAAGAGAGCGGAGGACAAACAACAGCATTCCTCAGTCATGCCTGAAGAGAGTGGAGGACAAACAACAGCATCTCTCAGTCATGCCTGAAGAGAGCGGAGGACAAACAACAGCATCTCTCAGTCATGCTTAAAGAGAGTGGAGGACAAACAACAGCATCCCTCAGTCATGCTTGAAGAGAGTGGAGGACAAAGAACAGCATCGCCCTTAGGCATAGCCTAAACCACCAAAGGACTAATGATGCTGCCAAACTGATTTTTCGACAGTAAAGCATTTGAGACTTAGTCTATTTCTAGAACTCCACTTAGCCCAACATGATGAGGAAATGGAGAGCTTTAAGCAGACATTTGGCCTATGTCTTGATATAGCCTATGGGTTAGAATATCTGGAAACGTTGGACCCAGAGTCTAAATCTGCGTGGCATCCTTATGTTATAGTAGTGGTAAAAAATGGGTGTCGAATTAACGAGGTTCTCGTTATAAGCGGGGCTCTCCAAGTTCACAAATTTGCTATTACTATTGTCCAAAATCTGAGGAGTTCGTAGTCGATTTTCAAAGAAATACAATAAATAGAGCTCTGATATAAAAGTTGGGTTAATAGCATTGTAGTAACTTAACGGTATATCTTAGTCCATCCATTAGAATATGACCTGTCGGAAAGTTACTTCACGTTTATTGATTCCATCTTAAAACCTTTGCAACAGCTGAGATTGATGTTCTAAGAAACATCATTTTTATGCAAGAAGACCCTATTTTTTGTTCTTATGGTTCTTAAATAAAATATTTTGAAAGTCATTCTTTGAGAAACAGAGATACGGTGCAGTTAGAGGAAGAATTTGGTAGCCTGTACCTTTATTGTTCTTTCATTTTAAAGTTCTTGTTCTAACCGGCAACACTTTTCTTATTACCTCGCAAAACCGCCATTCTAATAACAGACAGGCTTATTCAGCAACATAACGATGATAAACATCACCATCATTAGCATCAACTTCATTATTATCATCACCAACATAATCAACATCATCATCGCCACAACAAGCGGCACCGCAACAACAACAACAACAACAACAACAACAACAACAACAACAACAACAACAACAACAATAACAACTATAAGAAAGGTATATTGGTAAATCCCATGAGTCGCTTAAATGCCATCGATTGTGTACATAGAGTAAAGGATGCTGTAAACCTATCAAATTCATACAAATGTTCAAAAGTATTTCCGATTTCTCTGCCTATTTTATGAGAAATAATTATTGGCCGGTTTGTTTTTTTCCCTCATTCGAAACTTCGTCTGCATAATATCCTTGCAATTACAAGCAGACAGGGAACTGCCCCTCTAATTACTACAGGAAACGATTTCCTGTGACCTGAGTATGGTTCTAGATGTAGAGAAACATATTGGATTAGTTGATTTTGACTTTCTTCCGCAATAACACCTACGTGCGAGCTAAAAACTATCAAAGTTTTAATCATCTTACCCCTCGCGAAAAACAAGTAGCAGGTTAGGCCGTGCGCTTGTATCAGAGTAATGGATATCTCATCACAATTCTGTCTGTCTACCTGTCTGTCTGTCTGTATCTCTCTTTCTCTCTTTCTCCCCTTCTCTGTCTGTCTCTCTCGCTCTCTCTCTCTCTCTGCCTCTGTCTGTCTGTCTCTCTCTCTCTCTCTCTCTCTCCTTTCTCTGTCTGTCTGTCTGTCCCTCTCTCTGTCTCTCTCTCTAAATAGAAAGCAAAAACACCAAACCTGGAGGATAACTTGGTAATTATAATGGATTCAAAAGGACGCGAGTGTGTCTATAGATAGTATAATACAAGGTCTAAAAAGAAATAGGCACACGACATTATATTTTTGATATTTCTTTTTTGTCTCGTAATTATAAAGTTGAATTTTTAATAATTTTGTTATTCCTTTTGTGTCCCGTAATTATAAACTTGTGTGCCTATTTCCTTTAAGACCCCCCTCTCTCTCTCTCTCTCTCTCTCTCTCTCTCTCTCTCTCTCTCTCTCTCTCTCTCTCTCTCTCTCTCTCTCTCTCTCTCTTTCTCTCTCTCTCCCTGTGTCTCTGTCTATCTCTCTGCCTGTGTTGTCTCTCTCTCTCTCTTTTCCTTTCTCTCTCTCTCTCTCTCTCTTTCTATCTCTCTGTCTATCTATCTATCTGTCTCTGTCTGTCTGTCTGTCTGTCTCTCTTTCTCTCTCTCTCTCTCTCTCTCTCTCTCTCTATATATATATATATATATATATATATATATATATATGTACATGTATATTTATATTATGATGAAATCTTATAAATGAAAGCTTCAATTCCAATATAAATTTACATAACGCACAAACGAAACAAAACAAAGTAAAGTCACAGAAAGTTCAACTCAGCTATTCGTAAGTAAATTATCAAATTATCAATTGGGGACGTACAGTGGTTGAACGGACAAAGAGAAATATATAAAGGAAAATATTCTTTGAATATTCCCAATCAATTTATTAAACAGTATATTTGTTGTAGTTTCTATAATATGTACAATTTATATAACCTAATCACCTCTTTCGAAAGAGTCGAAATCATACCCAAAGGCAGGCAGTTTGGTTTGCAAGTTTTATTGCTAATTTTCTCATTTTTTACTTGACTTGTATCTATATTTTCTTCCTCTTTCTGGACTTTTCTACAAATTGGATTTATAAGTGCTGAAGGAGACTTTACAATCCTACATTGTTTCTAATTGAAAGACACAAAAACAAAATAAAAGTAACCATTCCCAACAAAAAGATCAGAAGATCCATAGTACGCGACAGACATACATAACGGTTAGTAGATCATCTCAGAATTTGTTTTGAAGCTATCCGAGTCGGCAGAAGTCTTGTTATCTCCCCTTGCTACAGGTGGTGCAGGAGCTACCTGAACTGGTGTTGCGTAGACCGCCATCTTGGACGGTCGCGACATTGGTGCGCTTTGGTGCCTTTTTGGCTGGGTGCCTTTGTGAACGCGAGGGTGGGTAGCTCTTCCGGTGGAGGACAGCCTATGAGGCGCTAAGTGGGAGTTGGCGTATTTTGCTTGGCTGTCTGCTGTGGCGAACATCCAAGTGTAGTAATCTATGTAGTCCACGAATTTCACTCCCCTGGCGCTTCCTGAAGCGTAGTGGTTGGACGGTGTCGGCCCGCGATTGTTCCGCTCGTGGAGATCCATGGAGTGTTTCTTCACCTTGCTGAATCTGATAAGAGATCAGTTTAAAACTGGATGTCGCAGTGGAGTTTTGTGAATAGCTGCTTGCAGCTCCAAAATTTACGAAACGATACCAAAAAACAAAAAGCGCGACAGCTTTCGGCATTACGCCTTCATCAGACATATAAAGAACAAGAAACCACACAAGGATATTTATAAATAAATGTTAAATAAAAACTTTAAAAGGATAGAAAATGAAACAAGGAGTTATGTACAGGAAATTCTATCAAGAAACATGAATCATCCAAAAATGTTCACAGTCACACACAAACACACACACACACACAAAAGATTTAACAAGTACGCAAGAAAGTCACGAATAATAGTGGATACAATAATAAGGGAAAAAAATAACTTTAAGATCGTATAAAAGTATGTGTAAAACAATAAAGTAATAAGTAAATAAGTAAAAGAACAAATAAATGAATATATTACACAAATAAGATGTCAAAGGGAAACCATTGAAATAGGGAACGAAAGGCAGAGAACTGGAGTGCAAGAGACAGAGACAGAGAAAGAGCGACAGACAGACGGTTCTCTGAATCGGCCTTAGATTGGCATCGGCTGTCTGTTGTTGCTACAACCATGGATAGTCGAGAACTTATGTCGTGGCATATGTAGCTTGTTACTTCTGCAATGCGCTTTTAAAATTTTGAATAATTTATCCTAACAATCAAATTGTTTTCATGGTGAGATCTTAAATGATTACACTTCCGTTGCGCTTATGAGTTTATTTGTTTCGTTGTTTTTTCTTGGCAAAGAAAATTGTAAATCATCTAGGTCTGTTCTATTTTGTTATCAATCATTTGGTTAAAGAAACTTGGATTATGTATCTTCTTCTATTGCTGTAATCCTTCACGTTTTTTTTATACTTTGAAAAAAAAAAACTTCAACTGAAACTAAGCACTATGAGTGACATCCCAAAAGCACGATTTACATCCAGACATGTTAACAATTTACGTCTTTCACCAGTTGGGGGTAGGCCTTGAACAAATCATGTTAACCAAAGCGCTTTGCTTTATTACTAAATTTGCTTCCTCCCAGCAGCCGCTCATTCCAGCTTAAAACCCGGGAAAAACGACAGTGGCTCATCTACAACATTTTGGGGGACGTTTTCACAAGGGCTTTTAGTTTTTAATCTACAACTCAAACAATTGTTATGTACTCACTTCAAGCAGGCCATGCAGGCGACGATAACAATTGTTATGTACTCACTTCAAGCAGGACATGCAGGCGACGATAACAATTGTTATGTACTCACTTCAAGCAGGCCATGCAGGCGACGATAACAATTGTTATGTACTCACTTCAAGCAGGCCATGCAGGCGACGATAACAATTGTTATGTACTCACTTCCAGCAGGCCATGCAGGCGACGATAACAATTGTTATGTACTCACTTCAAGCAGGCCATGCAGGCGACGATAACAATTGTTATGTACTCACTTCAAGCAGGCCATGCAGGCGACGATAACAATTGTTATGTACTCACTTCAAGCAGGCCATGCAGGCGACGATAACAATTGTTATGTACTCACTTCAAGCAGGCCATGCAGGCGACGATAACAATTGTTATGTACTCACTTCAAGCAGGCCATGCAGGCGACGATAACCAGCACGAGGATCAGGAAGCCGAGCACGGCACCGACAGATGCTCCAGCGATCAGCCCCGTGTCTGTTTGGTGCTCTGTCAGGGTTGGAGGGGTTATTCAGTGATAGATCAGTCATAAATATTATCAATAATTTAATGTTACGCTTTGTGCGTTAGAAGCACGGGTTATTATGATAATTAAGATTGATTTTTACTTTGACAAATAAGTTGCCATTGCCAATTTCGTTGACTTAAATATATATATATACATATATATATATATGATAAGACGATATGGTATCTTCTTCCATTTTTTACTGCAGCTGCAAATTGTTATGTCACAGTGTGCAGTCTGTAATGTTACTGTTATGGGGATCTTCTTGTTTCAACACACAATTTGCTCAATGGTTTTCTTATCATAACAGACCTGCATGTAAAAAAAAAATCCAAAACGAGCTAAAGACTTAAAATACACAAGAAGAGACACTATTCTGGATTAATTTTTTTTTTGGCAATAAGCAACATGCAACGTTAGTAGTAAGTGATAGATCTGATCTGGGAGAGAACGCTGATTCTTTGTAGAAACAACAATATAGATGCTTTTAAGTTGTCGGTGAACTTGATTTTTAAACGCGATAACTCGAGAAATAATTACCTCCAAAAATTTTATAGTGAACCTCAAGCTCAGCACTATTTTGAAAAATTATAGCAGAGAAATTTGCTAGAAGGCCAGTTTTTGGGTCCTTCAAAACTTTATTTTCCAAATGTCAAGTTCAAATTATTTTGAAAAAAAGATAAAAGAAATGTTTCTTGGACTTTAAAAAACAAGATATAAGTCAAACACTTTCAAAAAGTGAAGGGCAATGCCTACCTGTAGAGTTTATTTGTAATACTAAAGACCTATGTACTAAGAGCCCTTCATGTGCAACATACCATATAAAAGACCTTCCTTTGCTCTTATTTATTTATTCAATTTATAAAGAGGCAATCTATGTCTAATGTGTATTTTTAGGGTAAAGTATCTCTATGCATCATCCTTTTACATGGATTGGCTGATAATCATAGAGAGGCTACTTTGAGCTACTGACCGCACTGTATTGAGGTAACGTGAATTACAATGTCTCTGGATGGTTTACATTTCCTTTTAGCATCAGCTGTAATTTGAATTCCACTACAATCAGTCTGAATCTTCACATATGTTCAACTTTGTTCTTGACATCAAGCCTCAAAAAATTACCTAGAGGTAAGTAAACACTTTTGCGACTTATTTTATCTTTATTTCCTGAATTTAAGCCGTCTGTGACACGAATCTATCGCAGTGGAAATTTTTAGATCCCTGAGATCTAAATCTGGACTTCAGGTGCTACTTGTAGTAAACTGTTGAAAATCGAAATAAAAACAATCGGCAATAGTTTAGAATGGCGATTTACAGGTTATAATTTAGATATCTAGCTTTTTAACTTGAATATAAAAACAAAGCGTAGAAAATATATATCCCTTTACCATACGCAGCTCGTTAACAGACATTTTCAACTTTTTAAATGGCACTTAAAGTCGAGGCTCGGTAACCTCCTAATTGAAGACGTCGAGAAATTTCTTTTATATCCATCACCTCTCCTTGTGTCACATCGCTCCCCAACATATCCATCCTCACACTCGCAGTAGATGAAATCTTTCTCCCTCTCGTTCCAGTGACATTGACCTCCGTGATAACAGTAATGCGGTTTGGCATCACACGGGGCTGGAAAGGACAGCACAAAGTGTTGTTAATATATACATGTCAGTACTGAAGTTTTCTACTAAGTATCGACTATTACTCAATCAAATAATACTCCATGATTTATTTTTTAAAGTAACGATTGATTTTGAATCATTTGAAAGAAGTTTACTGTTTCATGGAGTTGAAGTCTTGAATTTTTTTTGTTTTGCATTCAACTCTGTTACTCATTTGGCATTTTCAATATGAAAGGAAAATGATATTATTATTAAACGATTAACGATATTCTCTGAACTGACACAATCCCAAGATCTACAGAGACAGAACTCACAGATGCACTGCTCCTTGGATGTTGCTCCAGACATGAGAGTGGTTGTCGCCCCCTCACACGGCGTGCATGACGTCATAGCGGTCAAGCTCTGGAATGTTCCCACTTTACACTTCTCACAGGTCAGGCTAGACGGGTCGTTAAAACTGCCACTAGGACAAGGTTCTGGAACGTTGAATATATACACTTGTAAATGAATATAATTTTGCAGTTCTCCCCTTCAGCGTTGGTTAGCTCACTATGTGAAAATGAGACCTTTGAGTTCAGCGAAATTTGAAAATCACAACTAAAATTAATTTATTTTTCATTTAAGAGAAAGAAAATCGCCATTTAAATTTTCATGATTTGAATGAAAGATTTAAGTCAAAAGAAAAATTATTTTTTTTTAACTTTCAGCAGAACAATAAGGTCACTCACTGCAAGAAGTGTTGTGTAGCACAAACCCGTTTTTACACAGAACGGTTGAGTTGAAAGTTGTTACGCCGCGGTAAATAATCCCATAGGTTTCCTGTATAGAGTATTTAGTCAGAAATTCGGTACATAAAGTCATTGAATGATGAATTGTATTTACACTACCACCATACTCTTTCCGAAACGTAAGTACAATGTGACAAGCAAGAAAAGTTTCATGCATGCTCTGATAATATAATTTTTTTGGGGGGTGAAGTTAACCTAAGGCGCTCAAAAGATTTTCAAAATGGTATCGTAATCAATATCAGATAGTTGTTCTCACCTATCTTTCATCTCTCACTAGAGAAAAAGAGAAACGTGCGCTAGATGTCATACAAAGATGTTAAGGGATTCTGTTTATTTTTACCTCAAACTTGAGAATAATGGGGTTTTTTCTATGCAGTTTTATGTCAATAAGAGCACTAAATGTCTTTTGAATATTTTGCTGTGTCTCTTTTATGGCATGTAGAGGTGAGATTATTTAGTCTTCATATTCTGCACAGGGTTTTTTATGAAATCTTTCGTGCCATCCTCGTTCGATACCCATGCCATCATGGTGGAGTATATCAAGAGCCAGTCATCAGGCCTTGATATCAGTGGTACGATCTAAGTCATGGTCTTTCCAAACTGATACACAGAGTAGCTTTGAAAATAAGAAATAAATGATAAAAACAATAAGTCTAAATTCAAAGCAGTCCCCTCATTATATAATCGTTTAGCTGAGGTAACCATGCGTGTTTTTGACAGGAGACAGTAATCACTCTTTACCAGATTTAGGAAAACATCCTCTGCAAACAGCGCTTCCTCTACCACTCGCTCAGTTTTGCGGATGGTGATGCTGTCATTCAAGTTCTCTCTGTGAGAAATCATAATGTGTTAACATTGTCAAAGTGTCTTAATACAGCTTGTTTAGTCATATTGTTTTATTCAATGTAATGTTCACCAAGGACCTGTTTGTGAACGAGAAAAAGAATGGGCATACGATAGACAGAACGAGACTAACCGCGGAGGAGCATTTAGTTCAGACTTACCAGGTACCAGGTTAAAAGCACTTACATCACAATGGGCTTTATTTATGCTCGGTCTGCATGAAGTCTTAAATACGGCTCTTCCAAGTACACAGAGAAAGATTTCATATACCCTAATAGGAATGGTTGAGGTAATGCTACTAAACAGAATCATCTCTCAGAGATTGGTAACACGTAAACTTTCCCCATTTGAAAGAATGCTTAATAAGCTGCTGCAGTTTGAATAGAAATAATTACCAATATTAAAAGAATTCATGCTTTTCTCACTATTCTTATATCAGTCCCTTGGGTAATGGATTTTTCTTATTCATGTTGGACAGTCCTTGATTTTAATCATTTCAAGCCCGGTCTATTACTTTTTTTTCCTAAAGGCGATAAATTTCGAGGAAGGCCTCCAACAACACTGCCAACAGTGACATCATCAACACAGACCTCATTCGCATACCAGCGGACGATCTTAAACCCAAAAACCAAGAACGACCTCGACCATCTGAGGTCAGTAGCAGAAGACAGAACACAGTGGAGGAGACTATCAGCGAACAGCCGAGAGGCAGCCGAGGCGTCCAATTCGGTGCACTTGGTTATGAATGGCGATATGATGGTAGCGATTACGATGGCTAAATTATATGTAAAATACTGCAGAATGTCGGATAAGACTCTTCAACAGAGTATCTTTCTGGCCTTTGGAATATAATTCCTGATGTCGTATAAAAAAGTCTAGAAGTCAGATCCGATTAGTGCTGTAGAGTATTTATCCTGATACCAGATTAAAATAACATTTGAAATGAAAGAGCTCTAAATCGGTTATACTGTAAAGATCAATTTGTTCGGAGAAGACCACATTGAAAAGTAAGGAGCTTTCCAATGACTTATATCAATGTATGAAAATGCTGCAATGAAGCTTAAGAAAAGCAAGCAGTGTGTAAGGGGACCAAAATCAAGTTGTTCTCTTGTCCCAATTCGACTATCCGTGCTATATAGATACTTATGACGCGGCATTGTGACTTCAAACGAACAATGTAAGGGGTGGATTTACATCAACTACCAAAAGTTTTCAACTTTCTTTTGTTCGCTAGTTTTTCACTGATGCAAGTTGGCTCTTATTTTAGAAAGCATTTCGTACATTGAATCAGTATTTGTGACACTGTTCAGCACATTCTGAGAAATTTACCAAAATTAGGCAGAAGTGAGAGAAAAATAGTAGTGAGTCTAGAATATAATATTTTTGTAACGTAAAGGACTTGAGTCTAATTTTCAGTTTAATTCCTGATGGAACACACAATTATCAAAATCTTTAAATGAACTGACAAAAGCCTGGAAAGATAATATACCGGTATACCAAACATCAATGCCATGAATTGAACTGCGATGAGATACAGAAAAGCTTACGGTATGTCCCTGGCCGAAACTCGTATTTCCATGGAATCCCCAGAGTGTCTGAACCCTTCAACAGCGCTGACCATGGGGTAGAGCGGGCTTCGCTTAGCCCTGGCCAACTGACCCATGCCACAACCTCTGACCCGCCTGGAGTTCACGTTAGAGCAGCCCGGCTGACACAGACCTGGCCACTGCTCAGACAGGTCACTGAAGAAAGCGGAGATCATCTGGACAAACATGGAAGTAATATATTTTGTAGATAGCAATGGAGATAAGATATCTTGTAGGTAGCAATGGAGGTAACATATCTTGAGATAACAATGGAGATAACATATCGTGTAGGTAGCAATGGAGGTAACATATCTTGTAGGTAGCAATGGAGGTAACATATCTTATAAGGAGCAATGGAGGTAACATATCTTATAGGTAGCAATGGAGGTAACATATCTTATAAGGAGCAATGGAGGTAACATATCTTATAGGTAGCAATGGAGGTAACATATCTTGTAGGTAGCAATGGAGGTAACATATCTTGTAGGTAGCAATGGAGGTAACATTATCTTGTAGGTAGCAATGGAGGTAACATATCTTGTAAATAGAAATTGAGGTAACATTATCTTGTAGGTAGCAATGGAGGTAACATTATCTTGTAGGTAGCAACGGAGGTAACATTATCTTGTAGATATCATTATCTTTAGGGCAGAAGCGTTTAAGGAATTCAGTGAGCCATTCTAATGGTTTTGAAATTCCAGTTATTTATATTTTGAAGACAAGTATTTTGTTGCCTGATTATCTCTTTTGTAATTTTTGTTCCTGGGACTGATAAAAACATACACTTTGATCACATTTGGATCACATATACAGTTATTCAGCCCGAAACACTTTGACTATTTATTTCCTTCTTAACTGCGAGACACATCATCCAAATCGTTGTGTTTTACATTGTTTGAGTTTTGACTTAAAAATCTTTTTAATGTTTAATATAACTTAGAGAAACTCTTTAGATCTCTGATCAGTTTTACACTACCATTTGAGATGTAAGAAGCTTTGTATATTTTTTGCTGACTGGCAACCAAAATGAATATCTTCAAACTTCACGGTAATGAAATGAAAATAAAATGACCAATATTATCCATCTGGAATGTCTGCAGAATTTCTTTCTTTCAGTTTTTGTCATAATAATTAATTCTTTCAAAAATATATTAAAGAAAAAGCTTGAGAAAAAAAAGAAACTCTCACTTGCTTTCTGCTATTCCAATGAAACTTAATCTTATGTCGCCAATTAATAATACAAGTCATGTATTAAGAAAAGATTTCATGATATTCTTAAAAGATTATTTCCGCTCCCACCCGCTCCAAACTGAAAAGGACGACCCAGCATTGGTCAGAAATATGTGTTGGCAGTCAAAAAATTGTTTTATGGGTTTTAAAAGATTAATTTTTTATTGTGCCGCATCTTCGTGTTGTTTAACCAAGTGTCTATCAAGTTCCTAACAACCAGCTGTCTTTAAAAACGGTAGGAATAATTTGCATTAGTTTTTTTCTAAATTTGTATCGTTCAACTTTTCAGAAATGAGTAATGTTTTTCGGATCATATTTTGTAGTTAATTATTTTTTTTTTGTCGGACCTCTGATTTCATGGACACGCCATCAACAAAGCGGAAATTGATCGACAGGCAGTTACCTGATTAATGGCGCCTTCAACAACAGGCCTGTTCTCGCAGGAAAGCACGTCAAAAACGAGAGTTGCCTCAAGATCAATCTGATTGGTCGAATCCTCCTCGACGTCATCTGCGAGGAGAGATAACCGGATGTTTCTGCAGACACTTTGTTGATCTTAAATTAAACATCCTAGTCAAATACCTTGTATTTTAAAGCGACCCAATATGAATGTAACATGTATTATTTTGTATTTAAAATCTCAAATTACTTAAATCAAAACTGAAGGGTGTTTGGAGTTTTTTTTTTTCAAGCTTCAAGAACATTGATGGGTAGCTCAGTAACAAAAACTTGTGATGATCAGTAGTCTCTTCGTTCTTTGATTCTCATATTTCCTCTATTATTGGAATGTTTGTTGACATTGTTTGAAGTCGTTGTTTTTTTTTTTGTTTTTTTGTTGTTTTTTTTTTTTGTTTTGTTTTTTTTTTTTTGTTTTTTAATTGGAACCGCTTCTTGCGATAAAAAACTATGGTGTGGTTTTCAATATTGTTGTTTCTTTGTGTTGTTTTCTACGCATGCTTTTTATACACTCTAGAAACTATTGGTAAAGAGTTTCTGCTCACCTGGCTTCAGCACACAGACTCTGCTCCCACTGGCCACCGTGGTGTAGCCAGGCGCGCATTTCTCACAGACCTTGTGCTGCTCGGGGTCTCTCACGAACCCCAGTGGACACACCAGGCAAGTCTGCTGGACAGGACTGAACTCGTGACCGGATGGACAGTCCACTGGTCAGACAGACAAGAAGTGGACACAATTTGCATTAACGTTACTAACGCAAGACTCATGAACCAACTGTGCAGTTCTTAAAGAGAATTGTACGCTTCATTTGACGTGCTTCATTAATTTTACAATCCCATTCGACTAAATTCTGTCAAAGGTTAGTTTCGGCAAAAAAAAATTAAAGGGGAAAACAGGATGCTAGAAACGCTTTTAAAAAGCTAACATTTACAAAATACAAAAGAAAGAAAACCTGCCACCAGCAACTTTTTCTGGCAGAATTTTGAGTTCCAGTGTTAGATATCTTAAGAGAAAGTAGCGGAGGCTAAAATACATTTGATAAAAGACAAAAAAGAACATTTTTAAAATGTACAAAAAGGACGAAACAATGCGGTAAGCCTACATGCATCGACAATTATTAGCTTGTGCTGCTTTTAGTCTAATTCTTCTGATAAACTTTATCACTAAAGTGATGGCAAATCTTAGATGAGTGAAAACGTAAGGATACCTTAGCGACCCCTAAATTTGATCTTTAGGCTAACAGTGACTTCGTTTATCTATGCAGTTGTATTGGCCTGTTAATATCCTCCCCTTGTGGCTTGGTACTCCGAGATAAAGACTCATAAAATGCTAGTTTTCGCTGAAGATTATCCTCATTGGGATATTTTCTTAGAAATACAAGGTGTGGTGCTACTAGCGACTCTAAAAGTTATTTGAGAACAACAGAGGATAGTGGTCTATTTTTTTCTTCTGATCTGCTTTAAATTCTATATGAAGAAGTAAGTATTTCTATCAAAATATCCCATATAGAAAAGAATTGCCCTAAGTTATTTAACCTTTTCAATACACTCAGGATATTAGATGCCGAGGTACGATAAATAATAATTATTTGAAGTTAAGACTAAGCTGTCCAAAGAGAAAATTATATCATATTATGTATTCCTACTGCACACTCCTATGTCCACAGATGATCTACAAGCAAGCAGTAGAAAACTTTAGTTTCATTCTTTTTGCTTTTTTGTCTTGTGATGACCTGTAGTGGACCACATAGAGTTATATAAGTAATGCACGATAGATTGTTCAAGGACTTCTTTTTTTGCATATTCAACAGCTATTATTGTCTTTAATTTAACTTATATATTTTTCTGGTCCACCCCAAATGTTATATCAAGTTTATCTTACCCATGCACTTGTCAACAGAGTCCGCCCCAGTCTTTGGAGTCGTTAAACCGTCTTGACAGGGGAGACAATCTGTTTGATCAGCCAGTGGTTGATAACTTCCCTTGGGGCAAGGGAAGCAACCCGGCTCGTCTGCAGCGCCAAACGAGCCAGAAGGGCAGTTATCTGTGGTTTGTTTTTCAGCGTTACTTTATTCAAATAATTTGTAACAAGATGATCAGGTTATTGCAAGAGAAGGCAGAATATGAAATAAAAGAATTGGCAAGATTGGTTGAAATTTCAAATAGGTTTAATATATATATATATATATATATATATATATATATATTTTTTTTTTTTTTTTTTTTTTTTTTTTTTTTTTGGCTTGTGTGAATGTAGAAATTTAAAGACAAGATCAATGTTTCAGCAGTAAACAGTTACTGCTCCCCATACTTGCATAACGCATCTTAAAATTCAACTGAATTTTCTTTTGTTTTTTTGTTTTTTTCGGTTTTTTTATTTCTTTTTAGAGGCCCTGAATGCTGACATTTCATCAAAACCCGCGATCTAAACTTAGTCAAACTACAGAGGCATTATAGTTACCTGCATTGGTATGAAAAATTGCTCGTGATCGCCTTAGCATGTTTTAGCCTAAATGAATTTTGTATTTTTTTTTACATCTATTTTAATTCAAATTAGTGGCCACAAGACTAAGAAAGAGATCAAAATGGCTGATTTAGAAAAGCGAAGCAATAATGTCAAGACTCGTCACTTCCTGGATGTTCTCAAATTGAGTCCGAAAAGTAATTAAGTCAGTAAGACTACATCTAATGTCGAGTAAAATGTAACTCTGACCTCTGGCGAGGGTCAAGGATGTCCGCACGGCTTGGGTCAGAGGGTAAGGTCCCTGGCCACAGAAGGCTCCGCTGAAGTCATCGTCTGCCAGGGAGGATATGAACAATCCTCCCAGTTTGTTGTCTTTCACGTAGTTCACCTGAGACGTTCAATCAGAATCCAGAGTACTTTTGTGTCAGGAGCATTAATGTTTTAAGCGGAAAGAACTTTTGGTTCTCTCTGTCTCTGTCTGTCTGTCTGTATCTCTTTCTCTCTCCCTCTTTCTCTCTCGGCTCTCTCTCTTTTTCTCTTTATTTCCTTCTCTATTTCTCTCTCAATTTCTCTCTCTCTCTCTCTCTCTCTCTCTCTCTCTCTCTCTCTCTCTCTCTCTCTCTCTCTCTCTCTCTCTCTCTCTCTCTCTCTCAGTCTCAGCATAGATTGATCTTGCAAAAGCATTTAATCATTTTCAAATAACTCTTCATGTAGTCTTGGGCTGACAATCTAAATAGATGAAAACTCGACTTATGTTGTGGTATCTCCCCGATCCTTAATTTTTAATAAACTCTTTGCCCTCCCAAAGATCAGTAAAAAATTTGAAAAGTTTTACAACTCCTTGATTTGCGGTTGATTCGCACGCAAAGATGGCTATTCTTCTCATCAGCGATCTTGCAAACGCATCTAATATTCTCCGTAAAGATTAACAGTATACTAGAACCTTGTAATATATGTGTAACATTTCACGGCGTTGTAGAAAAGCATCTTATTTGCTTTTATTACGAGTGTTTCGAGGTCGGACTGATATTCTGATGTCTCTGCCCCATCGCTGATCTTACCTTGGCCAGGACACTCTGGACGTCATCGTATGTGACCATCTCCAGGTCGCTGTACGCATAAGGAACCTGGTGCTCGAAGTTGAAGTCTGTCAACCAACCGCTGGCCAGGAAGCCACATATCTGAGATTGGGTTGGCATTTTTAAGCTATGTATGAGCATTGATCAAAGAAAATTCATCGAGCCATTAGTTGGAGCAGAATGCTTAACTGCTCAGTGTCTTAATATTACAATTTAAAAATCTTTTTTTTTTCGATCTATACAAACCTTACGTATCATACTCCTTTACTTTAGGGTTAGTCTATACATACGCCTAACTACACAGCACAAGTATGAAAGTTAAGACTCATATTTACGTTTTTGCATTTTATACTTCAAAAAGTTTTCCTCGCGTGAATAATACACATATTTAGATACCTTACGAAAGATTATGCTGACTTTTCTCTATGACTTTTAGTTCCCAACCGTACGCGGGGTATACTTATGTATTCTTTCAGTGACCTCATAAAACGCCAGGAGCCCAGCAGTGTGTGTGTACGGACCAGGTTCACCAGCTCCTCCATGCTCGAACCCGAAGTAGTTTTGGTTCTCATCTGAGGCGTTAGCAAATTTAACAGTGCGGCCGTGTGTGGAAATACCAAGGATGAGCTTAGACTGTGGCACGCCTAGATAGAGCAAGTACTGCACTGCAAAGTCCTGGGAGATGAGATACGTTTGTAATTAAAACGATATGTTACTAATTGTATACAAACTTGTTGAGTGGGAATGATGGTCATGGGATAAAGATAATGATGGTAAACATCTTCATAAGGACAAAAATTGTGGAAATCGTTATTATGAGAATCTTATCAACTATAATTTTTTACGCAATTACAATGTTGACTATATTGATGAAGGTGGAAGCAATGGAAGGGTTTTCAATTCACACGCTAATTGCAAAAATATTTTCAGCAATATAACATTAATTTTAGTGGGTCAGGATTAGCCAGCTCTTGTCATGGAAGATAATACTTTTCCAAACACATTTTACAGTAAATTTACATTGAAAATGGAAAAAAAAAATGCAGGAAGATAAAGTCTTAACAAAGGTGCTTTCTTAGGAGGTAGCTATAGTTTTGAGCAGGATGTCAAACTCTAGTAGATCTAGACGTTACCGCATTGAGCACAGCCACATAGCCCTGCTCCTCTTGCCGTGGGAATAGCGCGCTGTGATGTCCGATGATGGAGATCTCCGGCGTGTAGAAGTCGTAGGTCTTCACCAGGACATAGTCAGCGTTTCTAGCGGAGTGGTGGAGACAACATTTCACAGATCAGTTTTCGTATTTATCAATAATACCGTATGCTTAGGCTTTTTTCCTAAGATTCGTGAGAATACGGGCAACTGTGTAAGCTTTCAAGATTAGGATTTATGTATGGTGGGATTGTTAGAGATCTTTTTGAAAAGTCTTGGCCAAATGTTGTCTTCCTCTTTTCCCTCTTTTTTCTCCTATAAAACTATAGACCTTGAAACCTTTGTTTTTCTTTACTGTTCCACTAGGGTGACCGCATTGAAAAAATGGACATTTAAAAACAATATGCTTTTGACATTTTTATCCGCGGTAAATCTTGTCTTACTGGGCGAGCTGTTGGACTCTGTAAGCGTCGTCCAGTGTGTACTTATCTCCAGACATGGCCACCAGCAGCAGCAGGCGAGAAGAGCGGCCGTCAGAGTGAGAGGTCTCCGCGAACTGGCGGAACATAGCCTGGTGGAGATGGGGAACACAGGTGAAAGGTATTGAGGAAGATAATTCTGTCGTTGATCATATTGAAATTCATAGTGATGATGATAATGATAATAATAATAATAATAATAATAATAATAATAATAATAATAATAATAATAATAATAATAATAATAATAATAATAACAATAAATAATAATAGTAATAATAATGATGATGATGATAACAACAACAACAACAATAATAATAATAATAATAATAATAATAATAATAATAATAATAATAATAATAATAATAATAATAATAATAATAATAATAATAATAATAATAATAATAATAATAATAATAATAATAATAATAATAATAATAATAATAATAATAGATAAATAAATAAAGAAGAAGAAGAAGAAGAAGAAGAAGAAGAAGAAGAAGAAGAAGAAGAAGAAGAAGAAGAAGAAGAAGAAGAAGAAGAAGAAGAAGAAGAAGAATATTAACAATAATGATAACAATAACGAAAAAGGTAATAATAATAAAGAAGGTGGCATGGCAACGCTTGCAATGTGACAATAATAGTGAAACATGCAGTAGCAAAAAGAGTAATAAAAGTTGGACCGATTGATTTATCTTTTCAGTGCAGGAACTAATCTCGACAAGTTATTATGGTGGAGATTAGTAGAATAATTTTGTGGAAAAAAAAATGATAGATTGAAAAAGCCTGGATGATAATGATGTTAATACCTACCAAACGTGTAACGGAGCAAATCTTGAATTTGATTTATTTCTTTTTTTTTGTTGTTGTTGTTGTTGTTGTTGTTCAAAAGAACTCTAAGCATGGGAAGAGCAACTAAACTAATAGATAAATAAAGCGAAGGTGATTTTACCTCTACCAGTGTAGAGTAGTTGTCTACATCCTGGGGCTGGCTGTTTCCCAGTCCTGGATACATCCAGTCAA
The DNA here is from genome assembly GCA_033675545.1 of Elysia crispata. NCBI lineage: Eukaryota > Metazoa > Mollusca > Gastropoda > Plakobranchidae > Elysia > Elysia crispata. Next base: position 1,568,696 of record JAWDGP010001678.1, on the reverse strand, counting down.
GCATGACGCCGTCAAAGTTCCTACAGTGGGATATAAATGAATAGTCAATAAGATTTTGAGGTTCAGATATTTCACTGAAATGTACTTAGAATAAATCAAAACGAGGTGAATAAACTATGCGGGAAATTAGGTTAAAGTCAGTTAAAATGATTCTTTTCCCTCTCTGTTTATTTTCTTTTTTGGTTTAATGCCTTTCCTCTTGATTCTTTTTTTTTTTAATTTTTTCATACTCAATCTTGACAATTTGTATCGGTTTTTCTCTCTCGAACACACACGGCCCTAGGATAATCGTTGTTTTGGACTGACATTCCTGTAAAGGAGACCAATCCAACCAACGTGAAGCCACCTGTCTGTGAGGAAGCGCGCCGTGTTCCTGACAAACTCCTCCATGGTGTCGGTGTCGTTCACGACCACGCTGAAGTCGTCAGAGATGGCCGAGGGACCTCCAACCCCGAGGATGATTTTCAACTGGGGGTCGCTCTCCTTGAGACCTGCCAACGCCTGGTAGTTATCTGGTGTAAATAAAATAATGGTCTTATTCCTAGATTACTTACAGCGGGTGTTGTAGGTGCTTGTTTTGACTTTATGGTACTGGTGTAGATTATGGTAAGCGGCGCTTTGTTGTGTTGCAAGATGAAATCATATTACGTGAATCGGAAGACAGGGTGGATTCCTTGCGGCAGTGGTATTTTGTTTTACCATGTATGGTGCATGGATATATGATAAATACGACCCCATGAGAGTGCCTGAACAAGATATAATTTGTGATAACAATGGTCAAGGAAAAGTGATGAAAAAAGGGTTTTAGATAAAGGAGAAATCAAACCAAATAAAACTTGACTTAAACAGCTCAAATTCTTGCTAGCGGCGGTGATAGGGTAGGAGATGGTGGAGGAGGACGGCAAATTGAAGTTTGGATTTAGGGCTGATGGTGATGGTGATGGTGACGGTATTGCAGTAATGATTATGAGGATGATTGTAAAGACGTCAATGAAACAACTAGGATGTAACAAATCCATTAGAATGAAGAAACAAATAAATAAGCTATGCAATTATCGATTCTTTATTATAAGTTATAAGTTTTAGAAGGAGAGAAATTTAGGATTTATTAGGAAAACGGAACATATACATACTCTCCTCAAAATCTCCATTCGGAGCCAATCCCATATTGACGGTGTCTATAGCAGCATATGTATAGACAATGTGCGTACATAGCCTGTCGGAGTTCCGTTGACTTGCCATAGAGGCTGTGTATATTGTGGGATCGAACTGGCCCTCGTACTGTCTGTACTGGCCAGAGCTATCCATGAGGCAGATTCGCTGGTACACATCTCCGCTCTCTTGTGCTGAAAGTAGCCCTAGTGAAGAAAATAAAGTTGTGTAACAATTATTTTCAGAGATTAAGGACTACACAAACTGAAACAAAAGTCCAAGAGCTCATTTCGATCACCAAGGAAAAAAAATTCTCATTATTGCACAAGTATTATTATCGTTATTAAAAGTGTTCAATGATACAAAAAAGTAACTTTAAACTGCTTCAGTGTAGATTTTGATTCTAAGTTATTCAAGAAAATTGATTGGTAGGTTTCATGGTTTGAGAATTCCTTTCCTAATACTATGCGCCAATGCACAGTAAGTAATACTATTACAAAATTGGTTAAGCACTAAATACTTCCGAAGGGTCGAAGCAGTATCAATCGATAAATACTGAAAAAATATAATAATTTATAGATGATAATTATGTCCGGCTCTCTATTTTTATTAGATTGCTTCATTCAGAGGAAACGTCCCTTTTCTTATATGAATGACATATAACCACATAGTGTACCAAACTTATCATTAACATAATCGACTTCTTGAAAGTGCAATAGTTTGCAAAACCGTGTAAGTATTAAGCTAACCAGTCATATCTTTTGCTGGATCTTTCATCAGTAGTTTATCTTGTTATCTCTTTGACTTTAAGACCTTTCTTTCAAAGTTGTATGGGTATTTCAGTGTTAAAATCCTCTTGAGAATGATATTGCCGTTAATCTTTCTCCTTTGCTTTGCAATTGTTTCCTTTAGGTTCTGTGTATTATCTTTCTTTTTCTGTTTATTTTTTACAGGTCATTTCTCACGGTGTTAAGTGATAACTCATGATAGATTTATTTCATCGGTTTTGTCACACAGCACTTACAACTCTTATTTAGCTATTTCGGAAAATCGACATTTTAATTTTATAAATCTGATTTTTTTTTTAAAGTACACCACTACCTAAATATGATTTTCGGAACCCTCAATTGCCAAGGAATTGCTTCGACTCTTACAGTATTAGACTCAATATAATCTTCACCACCAGTAGGTAGCCCATCTGTAAACCTTGTGTAAGTCACTTAAGAAACGTTAATCAGACATTATTTGGAACCTTTGGTGAACGCGACATATTTTTATCATCGAGTTATTGCTTTAGGAATCTTAGTTCACGGGGCGTCTTAACCTGACAGCAAGGGGGGTAATAGTCCTTGCACTTCTGTTCAAAAACGGTGGACGGTGTCAGTCAGTGCGGATCTCTGGTCAGTTTTACGAAAACTTCCCAAGTGCCTATGCTGAGAGGGGCAGCATTACGTCAAGCTCGGGATAGGCGCTGTATAGGTAGAAGCTGACCCTGACCACCACATGAGGGAATCGAACCTTGGATCTTCTTTTTGTCGGTTGAGAACTTCACACATTGAGCGCCTTAAGGACTTCGTCTTAACGGGTCAATGTTTGTAAATTTGGAAATGGTTGGTCTGTAAGATTTGTACCTTTGAGAGTGAGTCTGGCAAGTCTATATGTTGGTTTGTCTGACTTCATTCCTTTTATGTCTTTTAATATTTCTGTCTTCTTTTTGTCTATCTATTCATCTGTCTGTTTAAAAGTCTGTCAGATAGTCGGTCTGTAACTTTGTCTCCCACATGACCCTCTGGTGTTCAGTTGCAGTTCTTTGAATTTGTATTCTAATCTCTGCCAGGATCGCTGTCTGTGGCTCTGCCTGTAAGGATGTTTGTCTCTCGCGAAGCTCTCTGTCCATCTTTCTCTCTCTCTCTCTCTCTCTCTCTCTCTCTCTCTCTCTCTCTCTCTCTCTCTCTCTCTCTCTCTCTCTCTCTCTCTCTCTCTCTCTCTCTCTTTTTTATCTTTCTTTCTCTGATTCTCCACCTTTCCACTTCCCTAGATATTTCTACATCTGCATTTTATCCATCACTCTTTCTCACTATCTTTGTTTTTCCTGCTTTTTTAATTGTATTGCATTACAGGCCAATTAACAACTGCAATAAATTTTAGCTTTAGCTTTTATCAACTCCAAAAAGGCTATATTTCAATCATTTACAATAAAGTCTTTTTGAAGGTCCGAGTTAAACTTACGAATGTATTAAAAACTGCCAATCACAAAGTAAAGACAACCTAAGAAGAAAGTGTACTCGGGAATAGAAAAATAGACAGACAGTAACATAGAGTGTCATGCAGAGGGAGAGTGAAAGAAATTAGTTTATAGATAGGTTAAGAGACGGAGAAAGAGTGAGAGAGAGAGAGAGAGAGAGAGAGAGAGAGAGAGAGAGAGAGAGAGAGAGAGGGAGAGAAAGAGAGGGAGGTTGAAGCGTAACATAATATAATCATATACACGAACTGGATTGATATATAGAAGATCAATGAATAGAATGCTGTTGCACAAAACAAAATGATAATGGAGTGTAGAAATTTATATATACATGTCAAAATTCGAAGTCCAGTTGTTTATTCCAAACAAAGCAGTATAAAGTAATCCTTAAAATAAATTTCCTCTTATATTATTATTTTTGTTACTATTATGATCATTAGTAGTAGTAGTAGTAGTAGTAGTAGCAGCAGCAGCAGCAGTAGTAGTAGTAGTAGTAGTAGTAGTAGTAGTAGTAGTAGTAGTAGTAGTAGTAGTAGTAGTAGTAGTAGTAGTAGTAGTAGTAGTAGTAGTAGTAGTAGTAGTAGTAGTAGTAGTAGTAGTAGTAGTAGTAGTAGTAGTAGTAGTAATTATAGTAATAATAATAATAATAATAATAATAATAATAATAATAATAATAATAATAATAATAATAATAATAATAATTATACTACTAATAATAATGATATTATTAATATTATTTATTCTGTTATTAGTATTATTAATTTTTTTTTGTATTATTGTATTCTCTTTATCTATATAGCTATGTTATAATTACTGTTTACATGACTATTATATTATTGATACAGACACTTGAAAGGAAGATTAGATGAAAGTAATGTTACTCACCCGGAAAGATTGCTACAATGACGAAGGTCAGGAAGGCCATTATTCAAACTCTTCTTAATAAATTATCATATATATGTTTGTTTAAAGTTTATAAATATTCTTTTTTTTAAAAAAGATTACGTTATATTTTATAATGGGAGGTAAACCAACAACAATTTAGCTTTAAACGCGCTATATATGCATGTTACAATAGTAAATAAGGCAACAAGTGAACTATCTAGAAAACTTGGTCCTTGCCAATAGTTGCTATCTCAACCACATTGTCAAGTGTCTACTGCACGGATCAAAAAATATCAAGAAAGGTTATTCTATTTGAACAGTTCCCCAACTAGTCCACTTGAAAAAAGTCCTCTTTCCAAAAATTCAATAACGGTTTCTGATCCCTGTTTTTTCTCGCCCCCCCTCAACACGATAGGTTCTCCCCTTTCCATACTTGTTGTCCATTTAGCCCTCTGGACTGTTCAAGATGGCTCGGGGTTAGAGCCCATGCTGTGCGTCTGACTGGAGACAGGAAGCAGGGCGACAGATTAACGGTTCACTTGATGAGTTGATGGTACATACAGGCAATAAATGAACCGCCACGGATGCTTGGCCAAGAGAGGTAACCACGCAGGTGACTCTTCGGTTTAGTCGGCCCATGATGATTTCTCTTGTATTGACTATTTCCGTCGACTGACGGGGACAAGAATGGCTGACTCAATTATTACAGTTGAAGATTTTTAATACGGATATGGTTTATTCCTTGAGAAAACTCCTCATAAAAAAAAAGAAAAACAAAAAAGATTTTGCAAGATCTAATTTCTTTAAGAAACACCGGGCTTAGAAAAGGAAAAAATTTAACGCTTGATGAAGTCTTTTAGCCACGAATTCACACAGAGAACTTCAAAATTATTTGTTTCACTGCCTCGAAGTCGTAATATTTCATGCATCTAATTCTAATGTTAAACATTCTCTTTACCTCAAATGCATTGTGACAACTGATTGGATTTAACAGATAAGCCCGAAATTACAGAGAAGCAAAAGTTTATTCACATAGAAGAAATAAACCAAAAGTGCAATGCGAGGAAGTTTAGAATGTTTTGCTTCACTTGTCTTAAGGCGTGAGGTTTCAAGTTTGTAACTGTACAGTTTGCAGAGCAGCAGAGTAGCAACGTCGTGGTCACTGTGTAAATTTATGGGATAAAACCTTAAGTGACAGCAAGGTATAAGGTTTACTCAAAAGAAAGAAAAGTTATCGGCACCTCTGCCCAAAGATTTTTTGTCAATACCTTGTCTTAATAAATCTATGGGACATAGACTGTTAATGTAAAATTCCATGGAATACAAACTTGGAGTCTTACATTGTTACAGTCACTGCTTATCTTTTGTGGGATGCAGACTTGATGCTTTACAGATAATACTTAGATTTCATAGAACTCAGACTAACCTCCTAACGATAAACAGGCCTAAAATCGCGGGATGCAGATTTGGGACCTGACAGTTAACACTGAAGTGAAATTCAGTGCACGCAGGCTTGAAGCTTTAGAATCAATTTCATAACTTTATTCGATGCAAATGCCAAGTACCCAAACTTAAACTGTAATTCCATAAGTTGTAAAGTTGGAATTTTTAAAGTTTTTGTCATTTTGAGAGAGACTTTCGCCCAAACAACGGAGATGTTTTTATAGCTCGGCCGCAAGCCTTGAATTCTAAAACTCCATAAAATTCAGACAGCAAATTTAGAACAGTTGAAGGTGAATAACCGTTTTTCCTTCCACAATTCTGCTGTGAATGAGAGCTTGAGATATTGCATTCATGTTTCTCTGTATTCTGAATTTTATCCACTATTCACCTTGATGCGATGCCATGTAAATTATTGGTGGATATCTTATTTCTAAGATTGATGCCAATGCTATTACCACATAAGAAATTGAAATAAAAAAGACAAACACTTCCTTCTGTGCCGTCTCTACTTTACAGGGAATCATGCCTACTCGCCGATGAAAAACTTATATATCTATCTCAGAAACTCTCTTGAACATTTAGCTTCAATATAGTTATATTACTCTTGTAGGATGAAAAAAAAATATCGATAATATCATTAAGATTATTTTTTTATTACAAATTAGAAGAGCTCAACAAAGGAAATCTTAAAATTTTAAAATAACCATAAAAATTTCTCAAAGTCGTGTATTAAGTGATAAATGATCAAGAAAACAATAAAACATATTGCATGGTGGCGGAGAAGGAAGTCAGCGGCCAGTAGAAGCTGGTTGGATAATCCTCGTAGACCAAGATGATACACAGTACGGACAAAAAGTAGCAGACATATTAAAGCAATAATCATTGAGGTCTCGCATGTAAAAGCCATCAATGTGATAAGCGCTTATAAAGATTATAAGATAAACTTTATATAAAAGCGAATTGCTGTTAAACATTCTCTGAATGTGTTTACCTAGCCCGGTGTGATTGGTAGGAAGGTAACAGCACCGTCAGTAACACAGTTCGTAACATTATCGTATGCCAAATTAGATAAATAGTAGGAAATATCTAAACAAAAAATTCCCTTCCGACTGTCTTTATACAGCTGTCTGTTATTTGCACTTCTCAAAAAAAAAAAACTCCTGCGACCATTTGAAACTTTCATCTCAATAATTACACCTTTAGTTATCTTTGATTATTTATTTGTATCCTCATAAGACTAGATAGAAACGGATAGAACAAACACACTTTCTGTTGACATTAATTATGAAGAAAAGAGTCACTATTCATCTACCATTGAAAGTTGTATGGATGGTAACTGCAAGTTTATAGGATGATGCAAATCCCAACACTTCACACAAACCAACAAAGATGTCTACTATCAATTTTTTCACAGTTAAGAAAAGAGAAAAAAAAAACCCTACCTGTCGTGATAATACTGATTTAATGTGCGCTCGGTGTTTAGCCACTGAAAAAGTGCGCATTATTTTGTTTGTTAGTTGCGATTTTCAAAGCAGGTCATATTTTGCTGTGCATCTTCGAAATAACGGAAAAAAATTAGGTCTGGATGGATGTTGAAGACTGAACTTGAAACTGTGGTTCATGTCTGGCGCCTTTGATAATAAAATGTGTAACCTGGCTACGACTAAAACTTAACTGGTTTCTTAGATGAGACAATAATTACATTATTTTTGTTGCGTCGAATAAGGATAGTTATTAAACTTTTCAAGAACCAAATTTATATAAAGACTGATGTAAATATTCATCATCATGGAAGTTAAAGTAAAAAGGTATCTATGAATTCAACTTAGAGGCAATCACCTAAGGCAATTTTGTGGGAAATCAATCTTTCTAATGAGTGTTTAAAGGGACTTTTAAAAATAAGTTAGGAAAGTATAAAATTTGCCGATGTTCCACAATTATTCAATTCCACCGTTCCTCTTCTATGACTATGAACTATGCTCTGGTTTTGAGATAATTTTTTTTAAATGGCGTCCTTAGCTTAAATGAGTTCCGTTTGTTTCGATGATAAGAAATTGGCTAGGGTTTAGCATTCTGTGGTGAGAATTCCTTACCCTAAAATTGGCTAGGGTTTAGCATTCTGTGGTGAGAATTCCTTACCCTAAAATTGGCTAGGGTTTAGCATTCTGTGGTGAGAATTCCTTACCCTAAAATTGGCTAGGGTTTAGCATTCTGTGGTGAGAATTCCTTACCCTAAAATTGGCTAGGGTTTAGCATTCTGTGGTGAGAATTCCTTACCTTAAAATTGGCTAGATTTAGCATTCTGTGGTGAGAATTCCTTACCCTAAAATTGGCTAGGGTTTAGCATTCTGTGGTGAGAATTCCTTACCCTAAAATTGGCTAGGGTTTAGCATTCTGTGGTGAGAATTCCTTACCCTAAAATTGGCTAGGGTTTAGCATTCTGTGGTGAGAATTCCTTACCCTAAAATTGGCTAGGGTTTAGCATTCTGTGGTGAGAATTCCTTACCCTAAAATTGGCTAGGGTTTAGCATTCTGTGGTGAGAATTCCTTACCCTAAAATTGGCTAGGGTTTAGCATTCTGTGGTGAGAATTCCTTACCCTAAAATTGGCTAGGGTTTAGCATTCTGTGGTGAGAATTCCTTACCCTAAAATTGGCTAGGGTTTAGTATTCTGTGGTGAGAATTCCTTACCCTAAAATTGGCTAGGGTTTAGCATTCTGTGGTGAGAATTCCTTACCCTAAAATCCTACCAAAAAGTGATATGCGTTTCACTTGCAATTTTCCGAGATCGGTTCAACAATGTGCACGTATAGAAAAGAGAGGGAGAGAGAGAGAGAGAGAGAGAGAGAGAGAGAGAGAGAGAGAGAGAGAGAGAGAGAGAGAGAGAGAGAGAGAGAGAGAGAGAGAGAGAGAGAGAGAGAGAGAGAGAGAGAGAGAGAGAGAGAGAGAGTTTGTTCTGTAAAGAACAGACGCTTTATATAAAGAGGGAAGAAGAGGGTAAAGAGTAAGAGAGAAAAAAGAGTAAAGCGTATAAATTAAGCAGAGGGAGAGAGGAATGTACCCAACACTAAGAGACCTCGCCACAATAAGGTGTGACATTTTGATGCCCTCCAGTTGATTTTATGGATTAAATGTGATCATGCGTCTGTCACATAAGACAAGTTTGTCGATTGTCTGCCCTCCTTTCTTAAATGTCCAAGAAAAGATCGGAGAGACAGAGAGCAAAACTTCTCCGACATATACCATGCTGCAGTGCCATGTTTAAACGTTACTAAAGGTCATTGTGTGTATAAATACAAACTTATCTTTGGAATTTTTGAACGGAAGCTTAAAATTACCTTGTTTTGTTTCGACTTAAAAAAAAGGAGACGTTAAGTTCAGGTATTAGATATACTTTCCCAGGTTTTTTTTATTTTATTTTTTTTAAGACAGGCTAGTAAGAAGACCGAAAGCTGAGAGCGTAAAATATTAACAGATTGTTACACAAAGCTTTGCTCCAGTCAAGTGATTAATGTTCAATACAGTACAAGAAGTTTATAAACTTTGGTGTGGATCGAGGAAACCTCGCTGTGGATTAAAAAAGGAAATCTTCAAATTCTGTCCTTGCCCAATCTATTTTTAGATCCTTTCAAACGCTTCTTAGAAAGTTGTGAATTTTTGCATTAAGTGCATAAAAGTGCACTGCATTGAGGGAATTCTTAGCCGCGCAACTATTTAACCTACATGATAATGAATGTTACAAGAAAACCTGTAAATAGAACTGGATTTTACAAAATCAGTTAATTATTCTTTTTACTTGGAATCCTCGATCTGAAGTGGCATGTCGAAATTCAGGGTCATGGATGATTATAGGACTGTCCCGATTTTCAGCCCTACATTGCCCTTTAAGAAATTGCATAACAAGGAAATATTTAATTGAGTTTATCTTAAATAGAAGAACAAAATATGCAAAGAAATTTCCTTCAATAATGTGCCAAAACTATGGGAAATAGGTAGGCCATGATCATATTGATCATTATTTATCCACATAAACAAGTTCACTTATGTCTTGAATTTCGTTTGACGAAATTATGCTTTCTTAAAATCTTGAAATGGTCAAATGCATATTTTCAAAAGTGAAAACGTGTTGATGAAAAAAAATATGAGACACTTTGGGTAAAAAAAAAATAAATGAATATATATATATATATATATATATATATATATATATAGAGAGAGAGAGAGAGAGAGAGAGAGAGAGAGAGAGAGAGAGAGAGAGAGAGAGAGAGAGAGAGAGATAGGTAGATAGATAAGCAAAAGGAGAAACTAAAGAAAAAGATTAATGGGAGTTGAATATTCTACTTTTGAAGTATCAAACCTTATAAAATTTGCTAAAGTATAAGCGTGTGACAATGATAAAAATGACTGGGACCCATTGTTTAAAAGTTTTTTTTCTTTCTCTTGTTTGTACATCATATTATGATAAAATTAGTCCCCTGGGTATCTTCCCACCACAGAAAGGTAGAACTAATATTAAATTAAGAGGTTTTTATGAGTTTTCAAAGACCCCTTTAGTGTTCTTATGCAGCTGCTTGTCTTCTGTAGTTTGTGGCCTATGTCTCCCGTCGAAGCATAGATATTTTTTTTTATTCATTCTCTCTTTCTTTTTTTTTTTTTTTTTTTTGGCATTTTTTACGGGAACATTCGAACTTCAAACCTTCTTTTCGAAGGTTTGATGTTAGGAATTTGTATAACGTGTGTAAACGTTGTTAAATCTTAATCCTGTGTAATGCTCCCTTTAGTTTACGACTTGCACTGAGAAGAATGCAATCTATCTAACAATGAAACTCTTGAGCCAAGTTAGTTACATCGCTTTCTGAGTTTAACATTTACATGCGACGATCCATAATTCGATTCCTATTTGCGATGATTCCCGTGCAGTATAAATTTTGAATGTGTGCCAAAACCAAAGATGAAATGTGCTGTTGTGTGCATGTGGTAAACACACCAAGACTTACGTTTTTATGGATTTGATTTTCATACCAAAAACACAACTCTATTCAAGATCCAAAGCGTACCATTACTTTGGTGTTTCGGCGCTGAAAAAAACACATTTCCAGCAAAGTGATCGTTCATCGAACAATAAATTATCAAGAGGCACCTGATATCTTCAAACCAACTTCAATTTATCGTATAACCATCGAAATCGAAAATAATTTTGCTTTTACATTTGACGATCTGTTGGATATGGATGGATTGATTAGATATAGTACAACCAATTGGAAGATGTATAGCATTAGACAAATTACATTCTTTTCATCGCAAGGTGTAAAAGGGGCATTGCATATTATGCTGTATGGATAAACTCCACCTCCCCCCCCCCCCCCCTTCCCACCTTTTCTTTTTTACATCGCGTCAAATCTTTGACAACTTATTGCAGAGTACAGGGTAGTAATGATAAATAAATTTATTCATTTTGTGTGACTATGGTATTGTTTTTTTTTAAGTTGGCAAAACACAAATTCGTTGCATAAATTAACACAATCTTGTTTTTGTGCAGTTAAAAAGTCTTTGCGTGTTTCACTAAAAAAATTCTCATCAAGAATTTTTTTAATGAAACAGAATTAAATCATCCCACAGTGTGCTTCATATCTTTAGGAGGCGAATACCTTTGTAAACTTTTTAGTAACGATAATCTTGAGTTAGGAGACAAGCTTGTGTATGAATACTGAAGATACGCACACTGCTAATGTGTAGCATTAGAACTTCGTATAAGGTTTTTGAAACAAAGAAAGTCTTAGCAATAATTATACATATTTGTTAAGCCTCATACGTCGATCTTGTGAAAACTGGCAGAATATATGATGTCAGCAGCGCCCCACACAAACAGTGTCGCAAAGTCTAAGACATCAATATTGATGGCGCACTCAGTACAGACTGAGGTACTGATCTGGGCTGACTGTCGCTTATCTGTCGTGCCTGGACCGGTCAGACAGTGGCTACAAGAGGGCACCTGGTCTGGGGTCTTCAGAGAGTGTAGCACTGGTGTCCTGTTTACAACTACGACTGGGACTCGTGCCTGTCTCGATACACCTGACAGCTGACTGTCCTGCTTGTTTAGATCACGTGATACATCAGCCGCGTCCCTGATCACACTTCCTGGATAGCGTCACTTGATTTGGAATAAACACAATTTGATAGGTGGTGATTTTTTTTTTTTTTAATCATTATTATATTTTAATTCATCAAAATTATCTTTATTATCACATTCTTTTTTTTCCCTATGCTTTATCCACTCTTACCCTTCTCTCTTTTTATTTCAATGTTCACCTTTTAGTCTTTCTATTTTTTTCTATCTCCATCTCCTCCTACTCTTCTTCTCCTTTTTCGTTGTGGTTCTTCTTCTTCTTCTTCTTCTTCTTCTTCTTCTTCTTCTTCTTCTTCTTCTTCTTCTTCTTCTTCTTCTTCTTCTTCTTCTCCTCCTCCTCCTCCTCCTCCTCCTGCTCCTCCTGCTTCTTCTTCTTCTTCTTCTTCTTCTTCTTCTTCTTCTTCTTCTTCTTCTTCTTCTTCTTCTTCTTCTTCTTCTTCTTCTTCTTCTTCTTCTTCTTCTCCTCCTCCTCCTCCTCCTCCTCCTCCTCCTCCTCCTCCTCCTCCTCCTCCTCCTCCTGCTCCTCCTGCTCCTTCTTCTTCTTCTTCTTCTTCTTCTTCTTCTTCTTCTTCTTCTTCTTCTTCTTCTTCTTCTTCTTCATCTTCTTCTCCTCTTCTTCTTCATCTTCTTCTTCTTCTAATTCTTCCTCTTCTCCTCCTCCTCCTCGTCCTTCTTCTTCTGCTCCTTCTTCTTCTTCTTCTTCTTCTTCTTCCTCTTTTTCTTATCCTTCTGCTTCTTTTTTTTCTTCTTCTTCTTCTTCTTCTTCTTCTTCTTCTTCTTCTTCTTCTTCTTCTTCTTCTTCTTCTTCTTCTTCTTCTTCTTCTTCTTCTTCTTCTTCTTCTTCTTCTTCTTCTTCTTCTTCTTCTTCTTCTTCTTATTCTTCTTATTCCTCTTCTTTTTCTCCTCCTCCTCCTTCTCTTTTTTCTCCTTTCTTCTCTTCTTTCTCCTCCCTGTTTCTTGCTTTTCTTCTCTACAGGACTATTTAATCTATAGAGAATGAAACAACACAATTAGAAATTAAAACAACTGAGCCAGAATTTAACTAACCACGTCAGGGTGAAATTTTGTAAAAGATATCCCACCTCTCCGACACCTCTTTTGCTTCGTTGCACATTTACATTTTGGAACAAAGTTATCAAGTTGCATAAAAATTGATGCTTTTTCTGTTCGACAGAAGAAGATCTGTCTAAGCAAGAGTTGTTTGGCTATAATATTCCAGCTTACCTGGAGTTTTAAGCTCTATGAAGGCGTGGCCAAAGTAGCAACCTGACTCACACTGCCCATAGCCTATAGATCTAGTTTGTGTCGTTAACCTTGGAGTTAAGCGTAGGAAATTAACGGCTCCAATTCTGTCTTTGAGATGTCGAGTACACCGTCATTAAAAGAGACAATGAAGATCCCCCCTAGAGCCTTGGACATATCCTGAGCTGTCAGTCTCAACGTAATCTCTAGATCGCTTGTGTGTCCCTGGTTCAGAGCTGGCTCAGCTGTCAGTCAAACACCTCAATCACGTTCCTCGGGTTGCGTCACTAGATCGAGTGGCTGTTTGCGCCAAAATTAGAGCGTATAAAAGTTGTCCCCGGAAGACTTACTGAAACACTTTCCCCTGGAATCTACTACTGTTCTTGGCTTTCTGTTGTGGGTGGGTAGTCAAAAGGTACATTATATCCTTCTACGGCAACATTCAAGCTTTAGATTGAGTAATAATTTGTATTGATTTAATAGTATAGAAGAGCTTAACATCCTCTGTTACATACTGCAAGTGTTTCCTTCACAATAACCAACTTGTGTGTAGCTTTTCTCTAACAATTTCGTTATAGTCTTTGTAAGATGTACATCATGAATTTTGTTTTATTGTTTTATTTCAAATGTTTACCTAGCATAGCAAATTTTGCTGTTAGGATTTATCAGCGATAGACACAGTTTGAAAAAAGAGCGACATGACTGAAGTAAAATATATGAATGATTCCCAGAATCCGTTGCAGGACGCCATCCATATAATCCAGAAGCCAAAAAGCGAAGAATAAAAAAACATCATCTTGTTAAGGATATGTTCTTTTAGCATTTTGTTGGCTTGAAATTTTACATGTGAGACAAAACAGGATAAGTTTGTCTGCAATAAGTTAGTCTGAAGATCAAACGAACGTAAGACCATATTAATTTGTATATCTTATTTTAAATCAATATGCATCTTTTAATTGTCCGAAATAGGACAAAAACGATGCAATTTTCATGCGTCAACACCAAAACCAGACACAACTCAAAGCATGTTAACATATTGGATATTTAAACCTTGCAATAATTATAAAAAAAAAACACACACACACCCAAAATTTTGTTTTTCTTACTGGCAACTATTGGGCTCTCTTACTTAAAGAAAGGTGTTTGGAGACCGGTTGAAAATTCTTATATCCAGTATATCCAAATATTTTTATGAGTACAATAAACTACTTTGAAATAAACATAAAAAATGACTTGTTACGTGCACTAAAGTCTGGGTGATCCTAAATCTCTTCACAGTCCTAAGAGGCAACATCGCCTCAAAGCTGTTCTTCCACTAGTATGAATATTTTTTCCCCCACAGGACAAGAGCTCCATCTATTTCCTCTCAGCTCGAACTTCTAGTTTACCGGACTTGAGAAAACCCGTAGTGCCTTGACGCCATACAAAGATGGCTGCCGTGCGGCTCTCTGTCTCAGCTCTGTGTGTGTTGGTTTTACTGGTCCTGCCCGCAACACAAGCACATGTTCTGTAAGAAACTCAAATAAAGTATTAAGCAAATATATATATATATATATATATATATATATATATATTTATATTTATATAAAAGTCCTTGTAATTGCATACCTTCAAATGTGTTAGAGATAGAAAAATTGACTAAAGACATCTAGACAAGTTCATGGAAACTGTCATTCTGTAGTAAGAAACCAAGCTGTTAAAAGCTCTGATATTCTGTTGAGAAATGATTTTAAGTATTTGATACGGGGAAAAATAAACTAAGAAAACCGATTTTTTTTCAAATCGTATTTTCGATACCTGGATTGTTGGAACGGGGTACTATGGAGCCTTTTCTTCAGTGGAAACTTGACTGCATTTTTTTGTTTTGTTTGTTTATTTTTTTTCCCTTTCTTTCCTTTTTTTATATATTTCCTATTGAATTGAATTGCAGGCTATTACAAATATTCACATAAATTTAATATTGGCGTAATCAATAGTTTTTAAATCATCCATTACTAAATTGTATAAACTCATGGAGTCCAGGTATCCATCACGAGATTGTGTATGGAACACTCGTCAATTGTTTGCAGCGTCCAGAATCCAAGCCTTAGAGCAATAGTCGAGCTCGTAAAGACTAGTTTAGTAAAAATTTATTCTTTTGCGTTTGAACAAACCCTTAAAGGTGTGGATTTTTAAAAGGACCCTCAAAGCAATGTTCCCTTCTTTTAGAACAATCAAGGCAAAACTATAAATCTTCCTATAGATGATTACTTATATAAATATAAAACAGATAGAGGACTCTTATCCAAATCAGAGACTTTGGTCAAAATAGAAGTGTGTGAATAATTACACCTGTGGGTTGTTAGTATCAACAAATCTCGCTAATCTTCTCACATTACATGACACATTTCATGACACATTACATGATACATGACGACAGCATCAAGGAACTTTGCGCACCACGGTGTGTACTTCATGTCGGCAGGAGGCGTCGTTGTTCACTAGCCATGCAAAGCATAAGAAATTCGTCGATCCTGAACAACACACAACACAATTCTTTAAAAAAAAAGAGAGAAAATAGCAAATTGAAAACAAAAATAGAAAAGAAAATGGCATGTTATGAATTAGTTATATTCTTTAAAATTAATGCGTACACCTAAATTATTGATACAGACAGGAGATCAATGTGTTAGGAACTTCTTTTCGTGTCATAAAGAACAGAAAAATTTATTTCATAAGCCACATCAAACAGACATTTGGTTAATGGAGTAAACTTTCCAAACTTAATTAAATAAACCATGAAAATTTATTTCATAAGCCACATCAAACAGACATTTTGTTACTGGAGTAAACTTTCCAAACTTAATTAAATAAACCATGAAAATTTATTTCATAAGCCATCAAACAGACATTTTGTTACTGGAGTAAACTTTCCAAACTTAATTAAATAAACCATGAAAATTTATTTCATAAGCCATCAAACAGACATTTTGTTACTGGAGTAAACTTTCCAAACTTAATTAAATAAACCATGAAAATTTATTTCATAAGCCATCAAACAGACATTTTGTTACTGGAGTAAACTTTCCAAACTTAATTAAATAAACCATGAAAATTTATTTCATAAGCCATCAAACAGACATTTTGTTAATGGAGTAAACTTTCCAAACTTAATTAAATAAACCATGAAAATTTATTTCATAAGCCATCAAACAGACATTTTGTTACTGGAGTAAACTTTCCAAACTTAATTAAATAAACCATGAAAATTTATTTCATAAGCCGCATCAAACAGACATTTTGTTAATGGAGTAAACTTTCCAAACTTAATTAAATAAACCATGAAAATTTATTTCATAAGCCGCATCAAACAGACATTTTGTTAATGGAGTAAACTTTCCAAACTTAATTAAATAAACCATGAAAATTTATTTCATAAGCCATCAAACAGACATTTTGTTAATGGAGTAAACTTTCCAAACTTAATTAAATAAACCATGAAAATTTATTTCATAAGCCGCATCAAACAGACATTTTGTTACTGGAGTAAACTTTCCAAACTTAATTAAATAAACCATGAAAATTTATTTCATAAGCCGCATCAAACAGACATTTTGTTAATGGAGTAAACTTTCCAAACTTAATTAAATAAACCATGAAAATTTATTTCATAAGCCATCAAACAGACATTTTGTTAATGGAGTAAACTTTCCAAACTTAATTAAATAAACCATGAAAATTTATTTCATAAGCCATCAAACAGACATTTTGTTAATGGAGTAAACTTTCCAAACTTAATTAAATAAGCCATCAAACAGACATTTTGTTAATGGAGTAAACTTTCCAAACTTAATTAAATAAACCATGAAAATTTATTTCATAAGCCATCAAACAGACATTTTGTTAATGGAGTAAACTTTCCAAACTTAATTAAATAAACCATGAAAATTTATTTCATAAGCCACATCAAACAGACATTTTGTTAATGGAGTAAACTTTCCAAACTTAATTAAATAAACCATGAAAATCGTATATAATTTATTTCATAAGCCACATCAAACAGACATTTGGTTAATGGAGTAAACTGTCCAAACTTAATTAAATAAACCATGAAACAGACATTTGGTTAATGGAGTAAACTTTCCAAACTTAATTAAATAAACCATGAAAATCGTATATAATTTATTTCATAAGCCACATCAAACAGACATTTTGTTAATGGAGTAAACTTTCCAAACTTAATTAAATAAACCATGAAAATCGTATATAATTTATTTCATAAGCCACATCAAACAGACATTTTGTTAATGGAGTAAACTTTCCAAACTTAATTAAATAAACCATGAAAATTTATTTCATAAGCCACATCAAACAGACATTTTGTTAATGGAGTAAACTTTCCAAACTTAATTAAATAAACCATGAAAATTTATTTCATAAGCCACATCAAACAGACATTTTGTTAATGGAGTAAACTTTCCAAACTTAATTAAATAAACCATGAAAATTTATTTCATAAGCCATCAAACAGACATTTTGTTAATGGAGTAAACTTTCCAAACTTAATTAAATAAACCATGAAAATTTATTTCATAAGCCATCAAACAGACATTTTGTTAATGGAGTAAACTTTCCAAACTGAATTAAATAAACCATGAAAATTTATTTCATAAGCCATCAAACAGACATTTTGTTAATGGAGTAAACTTTCCAAACTTAATTAAATAAACCATGAAAATTTATTTCATAAGCCATCAAACAGACATTTTGTTAATGGAGTAAACTTTCCAAACTTAATTAAATAAACCATGAAAATCGTATATAATTTATTTCATAAGCCATCAAACAGACATTTTGTTAATGGAGTAAACTTTCCAAACTTAATTAAATAAACCATGAAAATCGTATATAATTGCAATTCATCTATGAGATAATTTGCTATAATCTGTGAATAAGCCAGCGGTAATTTTTAATTTGAATCGATGTGCAAAAGACATAAACTTAACACTTTAAAAGCTTATAATTTTACACAGCTTTTTATGCCTTTGTTAAAATTCTAAACTGATGTCATGCTCCAAGGGCCATGTACCCAAAGCTTTCTTTTTTGTACAGGCTTTAAGTTTAAGCTTTCTGGGAAAATAAAAACAAACGAGGAATCAGCATGTGACTTTATCGCTTGAAGTATGAAATGAGTTACTTCCCTTGACTGAACAAAACTAATGATAGGATTATGATCTATCTTGAAATACAAAATTTCAAATGTTCAGTCTTTAGCCAGACTTAGAAGTTTCTTTGATCGTCTGGCCGTAGGAACGCAAAAATAATTGTAAGAATTTTTTGTTGTTGCTGTTGTTAAAAGAGCGATATGTAGCAAAAGATGAATTTTAGGTCTTCTTAATAAAAATAAGGCTATTTCCAGGAGTTATCTTTTGCTAAAATTTTGGAATTCTGAAAATGGTTTATCTGTATTC
The DNA here is from genome assembly GCA_033675545.1 of Elysia crispata. Classification (NCBI taxonomy): domain Eukaryota; kingdom Metazoa; phylum Mollusca; class Gastropoda; family Plakobranchidae; genus Elysia; species Elysia crispata. The sequence continues at coordinate 1,550,156 of JAWDGP010001678.1, read as the reverse complement.
CTGTGTATCTGTATGTTGGACGTTCTTCCTCCTGTGTATCTGTATGTTGGACGTTCTTCCTCCTGTGTATCTGTATGTTGGACGTTCTTCCTCCTGTGTATCTGTATGTTGGACGTTCTTCCTCCTGTGTATCTGTATGTTGGACGTTCTTCCCACAGGTACAGGTCCCGCTCCTCTCGGGTGCCGCTGTCCTCACGACTCGGCTACAGAAACCGCCTCAACAGCTTGGGTTTCAGGCGAGACCGTGGATTCCGGGACAGGGGTTTCGATAGAGGCTACTACAACAACAACAACAACAACAACAACAACAACAACCGCTTCTTCGACGACAATAGGTTTTACTACAACGACAACCAGCATCTTGGGAGAATAAGCCGCGGTTTTAGAAACAGGGGATATGACAATTACCGCTATTAATAAATATCGATACTTTGTAGTTATTTTTATTCTTTGTAAAAATTGTATATTGTTCAACGATGACTTATTATAATTATTTTTATTGGTTATTAAACATTTAAAAAACCAGCTAATTTTCACCTTTTATTGTGTATGTGTCCATTTACCGGGAAAGGAGAAAAGACGAGCAGTGTTGCTATAAAACACCATGAAGTAAAAATGAAAAACCAAAAGAGTCAACACTTGGATAGTCAGTCGATGACTTATCAAGGTTACTGAAGTCTTGAGAACAATCTCTTCTACTCCCACCACCTCTTTTGTCCAACAACTTTTCTTTTCCTATCTTCAAACGAACGGCCAACTGACCCTTTCAGTATGAATTACAGCTGTGGACAGCTGTGTTTGTTGATAGTATTCTTAAAGTGTATAACAATAATCTTCATAAATTACTTGAACAAACATAAAAAGTGAGTAACTGATGAAATCTGGTAAAGTACTCGTTAAATAAAAGCGGTACATAACTCAAATCTTTTGTTTATGGACCCAGAAACGCCGAAAGCCAACAATCACAACAATCTTTATATCTTATGTCCACAAATTTATAGAACTATGGAGTGTTTGCGTTTACTACGAAACCCAGAGCGATCTTTCGCCGAGGGTTTAAAACAGGGCATCCACTTAAGAAAAAGCATGGACTCTCATCGTCTAGCCATACCTTCCTTGTCTATGAAAGCCTTTCTGATGGTATCGGGGAGGTCTGCGTAAAGTAGCACGCTATATCAAACAATGAAGGAGGATATATTATTAAACTTCTGAGTTGTTAGTGCATTTGATAATAATTACTAAGAAGTACTGTGAAAGACAGTAAGCACTACTTAACTTTTACTCTTGGTCTTACTTATTTTCTCTCAAAATCTATCAGGGTTGAAATATAACGGTCCTCAGCACTTGGTAATAGAAAAAAACCTTAAGGATGAAACAAGTTCAAATTTGGTTTTAGACCAAAGATCAAATTTAAGAAAACCTAATTCTAAATCTGTAGATACAAGAATTTGATCGAAGGAAGATGCTCGTGAAGCAAAATTAAATGCAAAACTGCAACTATCTGACTTTGTTTATTTGCAGTTCAAAACTTAAATAATTTAACCTATAATCAGGGTTTGGTGTGGTTTACATTTCACAAAACGAAATCTTCTTGGCTGAGACCAGCTCCTTCTTATCACAAACTTGTACAGTGACAAAGGCCATTTCAAGCTAAAGCATCGTTACTCTCCAGTGATGCCTTAATTATCTAACAGGATGTAGCCCTAGAAAATTCGTTATCACCAATTTCTCTACAGGGCTTCATCTAGCCTACTTCTATTGTGAGAACTCAGCATTCCTCAAGGCCTTTACTGGTTCATTTAAAAGAACAGAAAAATGTTTCATTCAATAAGCAAGTCAGCCATGAGAGTTTCATACTTTCGTCCAGTTGTGGAGTTCTATCTTTTAGGAGCATAGTTCCGATTTGATCAATCTATGCTGTCTCTCTTAGTGATGTAGGGTTCGAATCCCACTGAGGACAAGCATCTGTTCATCTATTTTCTCTAAAAGCTTGCGTCTATTGTTGTCACCACTGCCGAACACCAAAAAAAAAAAGAAATAATACCTACAATTCATACCGCTGCTTTGCTCTGTCTGTCTCTCTGTTTGTCTGTATTTCCATCTGTTTATCAATCTACATATCTATCATCTATCTCTTTCTCTTCCTCCACCCCACCCGGTCTCTCTCTCTCTCTCTCTCTCTCTCTCTCTCTCTCTCTCTCTCTCTCTCTCTCTCTCTCTCTCTCTCTCTCTCTCTCTCTCTCTCTCTTTCTCTCTCTCCCTCACACTGTCTCACTCTTTTTCCCAGATTGTTTTACTTTTTGTATCACTTTATTTTTCCCTTCTCTCTCTGCCAACTTTTTTTATTGTTTATTTTTTTTTTCTTTCTCCTTCTCTCTTTCTCTTTGTCTCTCATTGTATTCCTCTAACACCGTTAAATTCTTTCCTCTTTCTTCTACTTCAAAAAGACTAACTCTATTTTTTCATAAATTTGAGATGTCTTCCTCCTTTTGTTACCATTATCATTATTCGCTTATTTCTTTTCATTATTCGAATACCATATAAATCAATATGTCTGCTTTATTTGTTTTCTTCTATACCATCCATCCATCCATCCATCCACGTTCTGCGCTTTTAGATTTAGTCTTATGGCATCAGAACTGCAGTTTGTCCTTATCTTTACATTGTTTCATCCATTCACGTAATTTCTTATCACTAATCCAAGATGCTGCAAACGACCACACCAGAACTTGGGATAGTTTGGACAATGGTCAACGGATGGTGTATATCTATAAATATAATCTGGAGATCTTGCACAGGCTGTTTTGTACTGACAACGTGATCTAGTGATCGCTGCAGTCCTTCCGTGATTAACGCTAGACACAAAGCACCACAGTAAGTTATGAAAATTGGGTTTCCGAATATTGCATTTCGTATTTTGAACGTTTTTATTACTGCCTTGAGGCCCATGGTGTTTGAAGATCAAGGATTCTCCACTGGCAGCAAAAATATAAAGGAATTTTTTTTTAGAAAATATGTTTGAACTAATCTGTGCCCCTGTGCGTCCATTGGATTTGAATTGATGATCTGATTATTCCATGTCTAAATATTACATCATGATTATTTGTGATTTCTTAGTCTCTCTAATTTTTCTTTGTTTGAAAACCTGATGAAAGTTTTTTGCACAAAATAAGTTTTTTCTTAAGGTTTTCAATGACATTAAGTGATTTTAAATTTAGTGCAATATTAATAATTTTAAACTGATCTCTCCTAAAGTGTTAGCTGATGTGGGCAGCTAGCAGATACCAAAATCTTACAGACGCATTGTGAATTTAAATAGTTGCTGGCTGTGGTATAAAACTGACTTACGAAAAATTCGTTGCATTTTTCAAAATTCTTCTCCAACCCTAAGAAATAAGATTTACGCTCAGTCTTTTGGAATCGAATACTCGTTACATTTTGAAATAATTTGTATAGATAGCGAACACAACCTGGATTTGACACATATGGATGAAAATTTTCGGTTGCCGCAACCACCGTTTAATGCAGCCGCAAAATCCCTTACAGATACGGCAACAACATAAGAGGATAGCACAGGTTGTTATGATCTCTTGATGTCAATATTCCATAGGTTAAAAATATAGTTTTCAGTGTTTTGAAATTGGCTTCTCTTCTAAAAAAAAAGTTCTAAAAATAGTACACAATGGTCACTAAGGACCGAAGCTTTTTTAGCGTAATAAATCACTCGGCTTTTTACCTTATCGGAGAAAACCCAAAGGATTCTATGACTGAGGGGAATCCCCTTTACTTTCTCAGATGTTGCGAGCTTTGGTCTCCGCGTGTTTGGTCGCGGTTTTGTTCATTCAAGGTGAGTTCTTCATTCAATCAAGTAGCACATTCCTTACGTGGCACATTCTAAAGCCTATTGACAAAGACCTACATTAGACCTAATGGCACATTCTTAAATTAAACCTAGTGGCACATTCTTACATCAAACCACTTGGCACATTCTTACATTAAACCGAGTGGCATACTCTTACATCAAACCAATTGGCGCATTCTTACATCAAACCACTTGGCACATTCTTACATTAAACCGAGTGGCATACTCTTACATCAAACCAATTGGCGCATTCTTACATTAAACCTAGTGGCATATTCTTACATTAATCAATTGGCACATTCTTAAATTAAACCTAGTGGCATATACTTACTTAAACCTAGTGGCATATTCTTATATTAGACCTATTGGCACATTTTTACATTTGACCTAATGGCATATTCTTACATTAACCATGTGGCACATTCTTAAATTGAACCTGGTGGCACATTTTTACATTAAACCTAGTGGCACATTCTTAAAATAAACCTAGTGACACATTCTTAAATCAAACTTAGTGGCATATCCTTACAATAAACCTAGTGGCACATTCTTAAATTGAACCTAGTGACAAATTCTTGCATTAAACCTTGTGGCACATTCTTATATTAGACCTACCGGCAAAGACTTACATTAAAACTAATGGCACATTGTTCATTAAACCTATTAGCCAATTCTTACATTGAACCTATTGACACATTTTTTTTCATTAAACCTAGTGCTACAAACTTACAATAAACTTTGTGGCACATTCGTAGATTCAACCTAGTTGCAGATTCTTGCATTAAATTTAGAGATCATGTCTAATTGTCCAGGTGCATAAGTAACAACATTCCTCGTAAAATGCTCAAACCTTTAATCAAGTAAAATAAAAAATGGTTAAAAGTTATTTTGCCTATCTGCAAAAAGGTTTATTTTTGTAACTAAAGAAAAAGGCTCCATGGAATTTCATTTTGAATTAGTGAGAGGAACAAATAAACTTTATTGAATATAAAAAGAGCTATTTTAACATTCAAGACCCATGAAAGGGTTTAAAAAAAATCCAGCTATTGCTTAAAATAGATCTACTAGCACAGACAGCAACAAGTTGTTCTCCCAAAACAAAAACAAAAACAAAGAACTTCTCTATCTGATTCTGATCCCAGGAGGCAGCGCTGCGTGCCAGAGGCGAGTGTGTTACCATACCAACTGGTCTCAGTACAGACCTGGACTCGGCAAGTTTGTGCCTGAGGACATCGACCCCAACCTGTGTACCCATCTCATTTATTCCTTCGCCGACTTGAGAAATAACCACCTGGTTCCGTTTGAGGCGAACGATGAAGATAGCGCAGGTTCTGTTGGGATGTGAGTGCCCAAGTTTGATACAGATGATGAGGACTCTCGAGATTTTTTTTTACCTAATGCACTGATTTAGCTTGCTCGTGTGAACATGACTGTTCATGAAAATTGATTTCGATCGAAATTAATTTAAAATAAGTTTCAACATATTGTTGTGGCTGCGTTGGAACGAAAAGACCGTTGGTGAAGTTTTGACAAAGATGGAAAGATATCGAATTTTTTTCAAAATTGTAGAGAAGAAGGCAAGAATTTTTTGAAACATTTGAAACAGGACCGGAAATAATAATGATAATGGAAAAAGAAAAGTATGAGGGGGAGGAGGAGGAGGAGGAGGAGGAAGAAGAAGAAGAAGAAGAAGAAGAAGAAGAAGAAGAAGAAGAAGAAGAAGAAGAAGAAGAAGAAGAAGAAGAAGAAGAAGAAGAAGAAGAAGAAGAAAAAGAAGAAGAAGAAGAAGAAGAAGAAGAAGAAGAAGAAGAAGAAGAAGAAGAAGAAGAAGAAGAAGAAGAAGAAGAAGAAGAAGAAGAAGAAGAAGAAGAAGAAGAAGAAGAAGAAGAAGAAGAAGAAGAAGAAGAAGAAGAAGAAGAAGAAGAAAGAAGAAGAAGAAGAAGAAGAAGAAGAAGAAGAAGAAGAAGAAGAAGAAGAAGAAGAAGAAGAAGAAGAAGAAGAAGAAGAAGAAGAAGAAGAAGAAGAAGAAGAAAGAGATAAAAAAGAAAATCAAAATCACCGATTGTATTTCTGGGGCAACATCTGTCCCTTACATTGTGTTGTAATGGTCTGCTGAGGATACATAGAAAATGTTCTATGTTTAACGGGGTGGAAAAGAGGAAGGAATGGATAGACTTATCAATGGACGAGATATAGGCCTCACCTTTTTAATCCTGCCACACAGGGTTAAAATAGAGACCGGAATGAAGAAAAAGAATTTTTCATAGGCGATGAGCCTTACATAAGTGAATAGAAGACAGAGAATGAGAAATAAATGAAACTGAAACATAATTAAAAAAAAAAAAAACAAGATTCTAAAAAAGAGGCTATTTCTTGCACAAAGAATATAAAGTGTAATTGTAAAATTATACATTTCAACATAAACTAATTATTGTACATTTTACTGAAACATTCTGTTTTAGGTACACCAAATTCAACAATCTGAAGAGCGCCAACCCGAACCTGAAGACAATGTTGGCCGTGGGTGGTTGGTCAATGGGCACCGCCCCCTTCACTCAGATGGTCTCTACTGCAGCAAACAGGCAGGTGAGAGTCTCAGAAAGTGATTACATTTATATAACGTTTTTTAACATCATGGCTTTTATTTTGTCTATTCGCAAAAGAGGCGTGGATTTCCTGTCAGACATTTGAGTAAAGAACTGATACCTATCTTTTAAGGGATTTGTCATCTGAGGTATGTTTATCATTTTAGTGTCTTCTTCTTTATATAGTATGCTCTTTTTATTCTTTGTATTCATCAGCCAGCCTTTTTTTTAATGACAAGCTCAATCATGAAAGATCTTTTACCTTTAGATGTTATTTTGAATACGTTGCAGTAACATTTCTTTTCAAAACAGGTTAAAATATACTCCGTATCTTGTTTATAGTGCAGGCTTGAGAGTCATATTTGGCAATAAGGAATATACAAATTCTTCAGTGTTTAATTCTGGTGGATTTGGATGCACCTTGCCAATTTGGCTGTTGAAGTTTCGATTGTGTCTTAAGATTGTATGTTAAGATTGTTACAACATTCTGGAATTCCTTGATGAAACATTCGTTTCATTATTAATTTTTATATCGCAAAGTTGTTGCGATTAATCCGTTGCCATGATTTTTGTCTTCTTGGCATTTATAGATTGATTTTGTTCTTCGCTGTGTCCTTTTACAGCGTATGTCATTTCTTCTAGGCCTGTTGGTGTGGTGCCTCATAACATTTTCTGCATAATATTTAAGAGGTTGAGGAAATTCTACACGTGCACTTGTTGTCCAACTTTAAACCAATTATTCTCACAGTCGCCTGCTGTTCGTTGTAGGGGCTTTTTATGAGTTTTAGGATGTAAGCAAGGAACCCCATTTCATCCCATGATCCTCCAAAGGACTTCGTGTTAACACAATCAAAGACTTAAGAGTGGTCTATGAGTCTCGTATACAGATCGATGTTATATTCACTCAAAAAAACTTTAAGACAAAGTGGGAAACGATATACCAAAAATAAAATGGGACCTCTTAGGATGCAAGCTTGAGAGAAATTGACTTATGCCTGAGTTCTCTATTGGATAAAGATAAGTAAACCTTAAGTTACATCTACTCCTCTGTCCGCCCATAACCAGGAGTTCATCCAGTCCACCATTAAGTTCTTGAGAGATCGAAACTTTGACGGCCTTGACCTTGATTGGGAATACCCAGCCAACAGAGGAAGTCCAGCAGCTGATAAACACAGGTTCACCCTGCTCATCCAGGTAGGTCTGTGTTGCTTGGTCTGTTTTTGTCCACAGCCATGCACGAAACCTTCATATTTTCTTCAATTTCTTCGGAAACTACAAAAATTATGTATAAAGGTTCGAATTGATGGGTAAAAAGGGACAATGTGCCTCAGGCATAATGATAAATCATCGCATCAAGCAGGACCAAATCAATTATATAATATTTTCTTTCCGCGTATAATTTGAATATTTTTTCATATTCATTTTCATCTTATTATTTATTAAAACGTCAGTTCCACATTGGCACATTCAAGCCTTTTATACCGGGAAGAGTTGAAACTTGCCCCTCAGCTTACTTTTTACTCAGATCACGTAGAATCTTCCTCAAATCTCGCGTGGCAGTTAGGCTCATAAGATAGCATTGATTAAAGAGACGAAAATGCATAGCTCAATCTGGTCCTGCCCTCTCTCTATCTTCAGGAATTGATGGACGCCTTTGAGAAAGAGGCTGCCGCCACAGGACAACCACGTCTGCTCTTGTCTGCTGCAGTGGCTGCTGGGACATCGACTATTGACAGCGGTTATGAAGTGGCACAAATTATGCAGTAAGAAAATGTATACCGATTGGTTAAGAAACCGTGAACATACGCGTATGGAAACATTAAGCCTCTACCATATTTTGAAAGTTTCCATCAGACAGAGAGGGTTCAGAAAGGGTGGTACCTCAAACTTCCGTTTTTGTCACTGCTTAGCTGGAACCAATGTCGTGAAGGCCCTTCATATCTACAAGTGTTAACTCGACAACAAAATTTTTTTAGTACGATACGCAGTCAGTTGGAAAAACAAGTATTTTAATAATTATTATAAGATCTGTACACAGTTTCACACAGCACTGAGTAGAGGAACAGTAAGTGAAGATCACATTTAGTATCACTTTTTGATGTGTGAGGCCCTTTGAAAGAAGAATAGACACATTTGCTATTCCCATAAAAAATTATAAGATTTTGTAGAATTTTTTTTATTGAAAAGTAAAGATTGGCTAAGACATTTCTACTTTACAGATAAAACATGGCTTTCAAAGCAATGAATGAAATAAAACTTCAACTTTCAAAATACCACCGGAAAATGGTTTTGGCGGCGCAACATACGTATTTTTGAGGCTCTAACTCGTTAAATGCCATGGATCTCATTTTACAAAGTTTCTTTTTTTTTTTTTTTTTTTGCACATTTTTATTAGAGAATGAGCCACAGTTCTATTTTATCATAGTGTATCTCAATGATCGGTCTAAGAATCGACTTTACCATAGTGTGTCTCAGTGATCGGTCTTATAATCCACTTTACCATAGTGTGTCTCAGTGATCGGTCTTATAATCCACTTTACCATAGTGTGTCTCAGTGATCGGTCTTACAATCGACTTTACCATAGTGTGTCTCAGTGATCGGTCTTATAATCCACTTTACCATAGTGTATCTCAGTGATCGGTCTTATAATCCACTTTACCATAGTGTGTCTCAGTGATCGGTCTTATAATCCACTTTACCATAGTGTGTCTCAGTGATCGGTCTTATAATCCACTTTACCATAGTGTGTCTCAGTGATCGGTCTTATAATCCACTTTACCATAGTGTGTCTCAGTGATCGGTCTTATAATCCACTTTACCATAGTGTGTCTCAATGATCGGTCTTACAATCGACTTTACCATAGTGTGTCTCAGTGATCGGTCTTATAATCCACTTTACCATAGTGTGTCTCAATGATCGGTTTTACAATCGACTTTACCATAGTGTGTCTCAGTGATCGGTCTTATAATCCACCTTACCATAGTGTGTCTCAATGATCGGTCTTATAATCCACTTTACCATAGTGTGTCTCAATGATAGGTCTTATAATCCACTTTACCATAGTGTGTCTCCATGATCGGTTTTATAATCCACCAGGAATCTTACCTCGACCATTAAATTTTTTTCCTGTCTTAACTTTTCTTTCCTTTCTTTTAACCTCATTCTGTCTGATTGTTTGTCTGTTTCTGTAACTCTCTCTCTCTCTCTCTCTCTCTCTCTCTCTCTCTCTCTCTCTCTCTCTCTCTCTCTCTCTCTCTCTCTCTCTCTCTCTCTCTCTCTCTCTTTCTCTTTCTCTTTCTACCCTCTCTCTCTCTTGCTCTCATTCTTTCTCTCTTTCTTTCTCCCGCAAATTTTCTTTTTTTTACCCTAATTCCTTTCATCTATCATTCACTCTATAGTATCTGCATTCTGCTCGTTCTCAATCCTCCCCCATCCCCCCGAAACCAAGGAAACTGGACATGTTGAATGTGATGACCTATGACTTTCACGGTAGCTGGGAGTCCACGACTGGACATAACAGTCCGCTCTACGGTAGCGCTGGATCTAATGTGGTGAGATCGAAATAGGGAGAAAGAGAGGGAGAGACACAGAGAGAGACAGGGAGAGAAAAGGAGAGACAGAGAAAGAGAGAGTGTGAGAGAGAGGGGGGGAGGGGCAATAGTCAAGCAAAAATAGCTAAAAAAAAAAAAACCAGATACTGACTAGATCAATATAGCAAAATGACGGGCGGAAGTTTTACTTCTTCAAAAAGAATTTACCTTTTTTGTTGTCAATATATTAGATATATCAGCCTTGTCATTTATCGAATGTCTGTTTGATTTCTTTTCTTTTTACTCGTTGTACTTATGCTTTAAGTTACACACTGGATTCAAATTGTTTGCCGAGAGATAATGTCATGCACTGAACGTTTATAGATATTGTGCTGTTAACTGATGTATCTTGCCTTTAGCATTAAAACCATATAGTTTTTATCCAGTCTGAATGGTTACTGCATCTGCAGTATTGCAAACTCCCTTCAAACAATTTAAAAAGAGAACGGTAGCCTCTTTTTGAATTCTTTCTCAACCGGTTACACGGAATTACGCTTTTCTCTTTCTTTTAAATCAGAAATATCGAGCGAGTCTGAAATCCCTTATTCTCGTAATTGTAAGTATCTTTCCTATTGTTGGTTTTCACCTACCTCTGATTTTAATCCCCTTACAAGGACGCTGCTCTCAAGCACTGGGTAAGTCTCGGCGCTCCAAAAGATAAGATCAACGTAGGGTTACCCACCTACGGCAAGAGTTTCACCCTGGCCAACGCAGGCAACAGTGGAGTCGGTGCCCCCGCCGCTGGAGGAGGTCAGCCAGGGCCATACATCAGGGAAGGCGGAACTCTCTCTTACTATGAGGTAGGTCAAGGTCATTGTCTGTCTGTCAGAATCAGAGGAAGGTAAACAAAGAAGAGCAAAATACAGACTTCGAGATGTGGCCGGAGGACAGTAATGGGCTGAACTTTAATTAACTTTTCTATCTTGGAATTTGACGTTTTGATCGATTTATATTCAACTAGAAAGGCTTAAAGCGATATAAAATGTATTTTAACTTTAAAATTGTCATTGATTTAGCATACCTCGTTTCATCATCCGCTTCTCAACTCGATGGTCCACGATTCGGTAAGGTATCGCCCCTGGCATAATCCTTGCTTGTCTTAATACAGATCTGGTACCGGTTATATATTCGGATTCGCCTTACCAATAATGAAACTTATCTGGTAGCTTAACAAAGAAAAAAAGAGATCTCTATCTCACTCGTTTTAACTTCAAGAAGCCTGGTGACAAAAGTTGATGGACCAAATGTACTGTGTATATAACGTCGTTTTCACCCATCAAATCACATCGTCTTCTGTATCTCTGCTCTCAGGTGTGCGAGCTTATCAAACAGGGCGCTACAGTCAAGCAGATAGATGCACAAAAGGTGCCTTACCTGGTCAGTGGCAATCAGTGGGTTGGATACGATGACCCGCAGAGCATCAGGACTAAGGTGAATACCCTATCTGGTGAACCTGAATACACCAGAGGTGTTTTCGCTCATAGAAACTCGGCCTTCAAGGGTAAAATGAAATCCATCTTTTTGTAGCTCCCTTATTTTAATGTTGTAAGTTCTTCAAATGCTTCCCTTTCGTGTAGGTTTCACTAGTGTAAAATTTACACGGCATTGTCATGTTTATGGCTGTTTTGTCGTCTTCCTTAATTGACCATCAACTAATCTTGGTACTTATAAAATCTAACGAATGAAGTACAATTATTTTTTTTCAGTTTAACAGCTTAACTAATTAGTTGATAATGTTTTCAAAGCAAAATCAACGACAACAAGAAAAGGAAAAATTGTATATTTTTGTAATAAATTGTTACAATAGGGAGCACCTTCTTTTGACAACGTGACACATGAAGTTAAATGGAAATCTCTGATGAGGTGTAACCTAAACATAATCTGTCTAAGATTCATAAACCTTCACAATATGGAAAATGAGATATTTTTTGGTTGCACTTGAAAAAATAATACTCTTTTATTATAGTTAAGAAAAGGCCCAGCTTTACTTCACTTATTCTGATTGGATAAAATTCCTAGGTTGAGTATCTTGACAGAGAGGGATATGGCGGTTTCATGGTCTGGGCTATGGACATGGACGACGCTAAAGGATCTGTGTGTAACCAGGGCCCGTACCCGCTCATCAACGCTGCTAAAGATGTTTGCGGCGGAGGAGCGCCTACACAAGGACCTAGGTATGGGTGCTCGAGGACTTCCTGTTATTACTTGAAGTTTGGTGTGTGTAAGTTTCCACGTAGATCCAAATTTTGAAGTTGGTCATACGTGAGTTATTCAAATAAATTCCAGATCATTGGATTTTAACCGGATGGCTATGGTGAGCCTTTCACTTATTCCTGGTCATTTTCCTTGATTAATATAATATATCTTACTTCTCCGTGTTCCGGCCGTCTTGGACAGGAGGGGAAAATAATTTAACAACGGGAGATAAAAGTTTTGATCTCGGTGCTTTTGGGCGAAGCCTGTGTCATAAGTTACAAAGCAAAATCGTTGACTTCATCAATTGAGCTTACAGAATAGAAACGAAATGTTGACCCACTTTGCCTTATTTCAGACAAAATATGATTAATTGAAATCTAGTTCATGTTTCTATGTCTGCCTGGGTCTTCAAAACCATACAGCTTTTTTTAAGCATTGGCAAAGAATCAATTCTTAACGGAAAGTTTTGGGTTTAGGTTGGGGATCTTCATACTTCATGTTCAAACTGCCTTTTTACCCCGTGTGTCTTCTATTACCTTTGACTCCCGACTGACCACTTGAGCGACGATTCTTTTAAGATTAGCTTCAATAATCTTGGATTTTTTCGTGGATCCTAGTGGCTCATAGTGGAGCGTTTTTAAATAAATGTCCATAAGTAAAACTTAAATGTCGTAGCACATTCAAAGCTTCTATTGCATTACTTGCACAATTCTACATCTGTATTAATTTTTTATCTTCTTATGTTATTATCGATGGTCATGTCAAGTTGTTTTTTGTTTTTTTCTATTTTAAAATTGAGTTGTCGTCTCAGACTACAAGGGATTAGCACTATTTGTTTTCTTTTTAGATAAAGTCCACAACTCAAATCTATGCGAATGCTTTTATTCAGTGTCTTACACTCTCTAAACCCCATACCAACTCCACAGCACTCCTGCCCCTGTAACCACATCGGCTCCAACTCAGGGTCCGGCACAGACGACTTCGGCAGGTCAGCAAACTCCATCCATGACCAGTTCACAAGCCGTCCAGCCAACCAGTGGTGGACAGACAGGTCAGAGGTCAAACTAAGTGTCAAAGTCTCTTTATCTATCTCTGAAGCTAGGAGATGTTAATTGAGATAACGATAAATTCAACTCTGTTGGTATCTCCTGGTATGCTAGCAAAGACAGGTCAGATTGTCAAAGAAAAGCACATCATATTTTATTCGACTGCTCCTGCATCCATTTTTAATTATTACTGGACTTCAGGTCACAGGCTTTATTTCACTATCACTTTATCTTCTAGACCTTTCATTGGCATTTTTAATGTAAACGCACAGCCCGGTATACGATATTCTAAAATCAAAAGTACTGAACATGTCCTCTTATTGTTGGAAAGAGTTCATGATATCTGACTACGAAACACAAATCTATGCAGAATTGTATTGCCTAATGCTAAATCAACCCAAAAAGTATTGCACACCTTTCCTTGTAACTTTTTTACGTGTATTCCTCATGCCAGGCGGTGGTTCTGGCTCGTCCTGCCAGAGGCGAGTGTGTTACCATACCAACTGGTCTCAGTACAGACCTGGAATCGGAAAGTTTATGCCTGAAGACATAGACGCCAGCCTTTGTACCCATCTCATCTACTCCTTCGCTAAACTGAGCAATGACCATCTTGCTGCCTTCGAGTGGAATGACGAGGATACAGCCTGGTCTACGGGACTGTAAGTTTCTTTACATTGCAGTGGTTATGCTTGTTGTTTTAGATATAAAAATTCATTTCTATGTACTAGAAACCGCAGAGAACTTCCTATATAAATAGAAAGCCTCAATATGACTTGATTATCAAGCTCTTTCCTTTATTTAACAATTTTACACACGAGGACAACAGTTATTGAAACAAAAACTTGGATTGGACATTATGCAAAAGAATATACACATCAAATATATAATAGGTACAAGCTTTTTCGTGGGACTGACTACCCAGCTCCAACACCTGCTTTCTATCACAGCTACACCAGGTTCAACAATCTCAAGAGCCAGAACCCCGACCTGAAGACAATGCTGGCTGTAGGAGGGTGGAACATGGGTTCTGCCCCCTTCACACATATGGTCTCCACTGCTGCCACCAGGCAGGTAATGTACCATAATATCATGAAATCATTTATACAAAAAAAATTCTTCTTCCTTTTTAAAACCAAAAATCAAAATGAGAACAAGGCTCATTCAGATATAATTCATTGGTTGATTAATTGATTGGCTAATTTATGTGTGATTGACTTGCTACATATTTCACAAGCTCAGTCTGTCATGAAGTGATCTCGGGGCTTGCTGATTATGGCAACCTTCTGAAGTCTATCTTCTGCTCTAAATAAAGCTACACACCATTTTTTATTTACCTGTAACATAGACACTGGCTGAAGCTGAAAAGATATACCAAAAATGTTTTAGGAAAATTTTAGAAAAAGTCGATTTTGTTTTTTTTTTTAAATATATTATTAAAAGCTGACACATAAAATTACCAAGATTGCATGAGAATTTTCTATGACCTTAATTCTATGGCTGTACTCACCCTTTGATAATCTATTTGTACGAGCAGGATTTCCTCTAGCTCTGAGCTTATTTCTATGGTTGTACTCACCCTTTGATAATCTATTTGTATTAGCAGGATTTTCTCACGCTCTGAGCTTATTTCTATGGCTGTACTCACCCTTTGATAATTTATTTGTACTAGCAGGATTTTCTCACACTCTGAGCTTATTTCTATGGCTGTACTCACCCTTTGATAATCTATTTGTACTAGCAGGATTTTTTCACGCTCTGAGCCTATTTCTATGGCTGCACTCACCCTTTGATAATCTATTTGTACGAGCAGAATTTCATCTGAGCTTATTTCTATGGCTGCACTCACCCTTTGATAATCTATTTGTACGAGCAGGATTTCCTCTAGCTCTGAGCTTATTTCTATGGCTGTACTCACCCTTTGATAATTTATATGTACGAGCAGGATTTCCTCTAGCTCTGAGCTTATTTCTATGGCTGTACTCACCCTTTGATAATTTATATGTACGAGCAGGATTTCCTCTAGCTCTGAGCTTATTTCTATGGCTGTACTCACCCTTTGATAATCTATATGTACGAGCAGGATTTCCTCTAGCTCTGAGCTTATTTCTATGGCTGTACTCACCCTTTGATACTCTATTTGTACGAGCAGGATTTCATCCAGGACGCGATCAAGTTTCTACGAGATCACAACTTTGATGGCCTTGACCTTGACTGGGAATACCCTGGCAGTCGAGGCAGTCCAGACAGTGACAAACACAAGTTTACTCTGCTTCTCCAGGTGTGGCTTAGTTCTCTTATATCTTTTTCTCTTTCTGTTAAACAATGTTGAGTAATATGAGAAAATTTATCGATAGCAAGACAAAATAGTTCCATGAAAATGGCATTTTCTTTTACAGTTTGATGCTCTAATGAACAAAAACTTCGCCACACCTTTGATAAAATTGTATTAATCTATTGGGTTTGTTTGCTGTATGTATTAATATTTATTTAAAAAAAAATTTCGCAGTCGGTGCGAAAATTCCACCTAAATCTCGTTTTTATTTTTTTGTTTGTTGCTTGTTTTCATCTTTATTTACTTTTGAAATTATCTCTGCAGCAATGATTGAATCCTGAAATTTTGCTGATTATTATTTTCATTTTTGTATGCAAAGAAAAGAAAAGATTCAAAGCGATAATATAAATTCTCTATGTTAAACGTTCCTAGCCTTGTCAAGAATACATGTAAATCGATTTTATGGGCAAAAAAGAACAACTGTATGGTGTAAAATTTTAAGATTGTATTTTTTTTTTTTTTTTAGATCTTAACAAAAAAAAAAAAGAGATACATCGTTAATTTCTCTAGAAAGGATGTGCATATTAAGAAAAATCATAATATCATTACCAGTTCTTACGGACTATTTTGTGTTTCCACCCCACCTCTTCTTTTTCGCAAACATTTAATATAAGTTAGATTAACTGTTTTTGTTCAAAGTTTTCACTTCACAGTTCACACATTTAAGGTGAAGTTTATTCCTAATCGTAAGTCTTCCAATTGTTTCTTCACCAGGAATTATCAGATGCTTTCACTCAGGAAGCTGCAGCATCCGGCAAGCCACGTCTGCTTCTGTCGGCCGCAGTGGCTGCTGGGGTAGACAAGATTGATGCAGGATACGAGGTGTCTGATATAATCCAGTAAGGAAGTTTGTATGGCACTTAGATCTAGTCTCCTGGTTTGGGTAAAATGGTCTGAGTCGTGATCAAGTTCTGTGCTGTAGTTTAAGCTTTATGTATTAGTTTCTTCTTTTGTTTTTTTATTTAATAGGCCGGTTGATTTTCTTCTTTTTTTAGACTACTAGGACACAATTGTTTTAAAAAAAATATAGATTAACTCAAATGTGATTTTTAAGCATTCTACAAATTTGGTGTTTATAAACGTCTACAGAAAACTGGACATGCTGAATGTGATGACGTACGACATGCACGGCAGCTGGGACTCTTACGCCGCTCACAACAGTCCACTGTACAGCCACGCGGGGGAGACAGGAGACGATCTCACGCTCAATGTGGTCAGTCACGCTCTCTGTCTCTGTCTGTTTGTCTGTCTGTCTGTCTGTCTGCCTGCCTCTCTCTCTCTCTCTCAATCTCTTTCTCTCTCTCTCTCTCTCTCTCTCTCTCTCTCTCTCTCTCTCTCTCTCTCTCTCTCTCTCTCTCTCTCTCTCTCTCTCTCTCTCTCTCTCTCTCTCTCTCTCTCTCTCTCTCTCCGGCGACAGGCATGAGGACATCAGTTATATTCCTTACCCCCTCACCCTCTCTTCTTACTACTACGCTTATCTCATTTATTCGAGTTTGAAAAAAGTTCTCGATAATTGTTTTAAACCATAATACCATAGATTAAAAGAATAAAAAGGCTATAATTTTGGTATTCTTGAACTTGGTATTCTTGAACATACCAAAATGTTGTTCTTAATGTTTGGAATACCATATGGACAATACAGTCTGTATGTAGGAGGGAGGAGGAGCAACTGTTAGGATACTGAGGTAGAGAACAATATCTTTCCCCAATAAATATTTTGAGCTTGACTTGCTGATGTTAACCTTCTGTTAATAATGAATAAGTTATTATATATTTTGTTGCAAAAAAAAAAGAGAATAGCACCCCTTTAGTTTTTCTCAGTGTCTAACCATATGCAGGTTTATGGGGGAAACGTAAGGGTATTTAAAAAATTTAGAACTATTTTGACGAGTAGCTTTTTAATCACTGTCAAAATGAAGTAGTTTACATGCTGCACTGTGGCCGTGTGGTCAGTGTTACAACCAATTATTGTAATACAACCTGAAACTTTCCTTTTGTCCACTTCCAATCCCACTCAAGGACCACGCTCTGCAGTACTGGGTGAAGCTGGGCGCCACGAGAGACAAGATCAACGTAGGGCTACCAACCTATGGAAGATCTTTCACCCTGGCTGATCCTAGCAAGAGTGAAGTTGGAGACGCGACCCGCAGTGCTGGGACTGCCGGAACCTACACAAGAGAGGGCGGCTTCTTGAGCTACTATGAAGTATGGGACGTGTCTAAACTAAGGAGTTTAAAGTTTGTCTGATATTTTTATTGAACCTTGTCGAAATGTATTAATCATATAGAATAAAAAAGGAATTCTTTTGTTTTTAATCTATCACCATTTTAGAAGTAAGGGTGTATGTGTTGTCGAGGCGCAATTTTAACGATGTATCGGTATATATTTCAGTTTGCCTTAAGGCTTAGTAACTACCGTCTGAGTTACATAAAACTGACCATATAGACGAAATCTAGTAGAAAATTTGCCTATCTCTGTTCCCTTCAAAATTTCTACTTCGTTTGATATAATTATAAACAATAATGTGATTTAGGAAACCTGTCTCGGGCAATGCAATGCAATCCTTTCCTCATGATGTTGACCTGATCTTTGTGGTATCCCCAGATCTGTCAGCTCATCTCCCAAGGTGCCACTGTCAAGCGGATCGATGACCAGCAGGTGCCCTACCTGGTCAAAGGAGACCAGTGGGTTGGATTCGATGACCCACAGAGCATCAAGAATAAGGTGGGTTTTCACGTCCGTCTAAACAATTAATTGGCGGGTTGGTCTTTTTTTTTACTGTTGTGCTGTTGAGAAAATGTCTGTTTGTATTTGTCTCTATTATTTTTTTTTCAGTTTTCAAACATTTAGATTCTTTTTTTCATCAATTAATATTCCCCTATCTCTCGGAGGTATCTGCTTCATTCAAAATTCTATTCATTACTTCCATACAAATGTTTGATAGAAAGGGTGCTGATCTATTTTTTCCTAATCGACTACGCTATTTCTTTCAAAATTATCGTACGTCATATGTCAGTACCATAGAATTATTATGTTTTCCTCATTTTATGACATTATTCAAGACAGCAATCTAGAAATAAAGTTCGGAAAAAGTTATCTAAAAAAAAACATAATCCGTTTTATTGGAAGTTTGCAAAATTTATTTGTAGATAATCTTAGATAAATGTGTTATTATAACCAGCCATCTGCAACAATGAGACATGTATGAATGCAAATTCATGTTGAACCGTTTATTTGAGACATTTTTTGTCATAAAAAAGCCCTTCACAACGCAATACACCACTCAGTAATGTGAAGTCACCATCGCAGACATATGACTTCTGCAAACTAAACGGTCAGCTGAACACTTTATATATTAAGCTTCTTATTTGCTAGCAAAATAATTTCTAGCTAGGTTGATCATACAATTTTCAGTTGGACTTCTTGGTGAGAGAGAGTATCCATTCGTTAAAAGTAGCAGGTCGATTTGGACAGCTCGAAAGATATGGATTAGATAGCCAAGTTTTCAGTATTAAACTAACACACAATGTTCATTTCTCTTAATACTAGGACTAAATTTGCGAAATGACCAAACACAATGAGGGTTATATTGAATGAATACCTTAATCACTAGATCTAGGTTAGGTAATAAGTATTAACTGCCACTGAGTCATTATTTTCATAACCATGTCTGTTGTTGAACGCATTCCTATTATATTACGACATGTTGGCCTACTCACTCTCAGGTAGAGTACATCAACGACCAAGGCTTCGGGGGTTTCATGATTTGGGCTCTCGACCTGGACGACTTCAAAGGATCGACGTGCAACCAGGGAGCGTACCCGCTCATCAACGCTGCCAAGGATGTCTGTCAGGCCGGAACTACCTCGTCTGGATCAAGGTGAGGAGCTGCTGTGTGAAAACGTTTGGGAAATACGCCTTTATAGATTTATAGCGTCGATATTTAGGGGGGTTTGGTATAAGATTTTGAAATAGACTTATGTGACTAACACAGTCACGAAAACAACTACTTCTGTTTCTGTATGTTTGATTGTTAAACAAATATATTTTTTTGAAAAAAATATATGTCAATTATCTAGGTATTGAAAATGTAAAATTGTATTCAAGAGAAAAATTATTCATTTCTTTTCGACTTTCATTTTGCATTATTTCGTGAGAGATTTTCTGGAGGTGAACAACTCAAAGTTACAAATTCCAGGCAAGTTGGTTGTACTAGTGGAAACGTTAAAAAAACACTTTTTAGGTATGATTTATATTTAGCTCTTCTGTACTCCCAAATTTGTATGGATATTCGCAGCACTGCTGCTGCAGCTGCATCCACTCCAGCACAGACGACATCATCAAACAGTGGAGGATCTCAGACGTCTAACTCAGGAACTGGTGGTTCCGGTAACAAAAATGAAGTCTTCCTTTACAGCTTATTTACATATTTTCCGACGATCTTAGGGTTGTTATTGGATTATCTGATCTGTATGTAAATAGTAATAGCTATTCAAGGGGGATACTACATAGTTATGAACCATTCCAAACATTAGAAATCGTAAGAAATCAAACAGACAATATAATTGATTAAAGTCGGATAATTTAAGAAGGTAGCGTTTAAGAACATGGTGGCAGAAAGCCTGCGTAGTCCTCCAAGGTTATCTGTCATGAATCATTTTGCACTAGCATAAGATGTAAGTGATTAACTAGTTGCACGTCCAATACCACGTGATCTCTCTAACGATGAATCTGAGCATAAGTCTCTTTATCTATCTATCTATCTCTCCCTCCTGTCTTTCACCATCCCTATCACAAATTGTCAGTATCAGACCAGTTACTAATTCTAAGTCGCGTCAACCCTCTGACTTTTATTGGATTGAAAAGGGATTATAAGATATCAATATTTTCTCACATGGTTTCTGTCTCTTTCGAGTATTGAATGTTTTTGTCTGAAGATACAGACCAATTTCTTGAGTGAAACTCAGCCAATATAAGAAAGTGGTAAAACTTTCTTTGGCAAGATCATGCGATCTGTTATCCCCAAGGGAAATGTTGTTTCTTCTAAAGTGCAAATCAAGGAACTTTCTCCAAGAAGACCAATTGTAGTAGAAGTAGTAGTAGTAGTAGTAGTAGTAGTAGTAGTAGTAGTAGTAGTAGTAGTAGTAGTAGTAGTAGTAGTAGTAGGAGGAGGAGGAGGAGGAGGAGGAGGAGGAGTAATAGGAATGATAGCAGTAGAAATAGTTGTTAGTAGAAGCAGTATTAGTGGTACTAATAATAGTAGTAGTAGTGGTAGTAGTAGTAGTAGTAGTAGTAGTAGTAGTAGTAGTAGTAGTAGTAGTAGTAGTAGTAGTAGTAGTAGTAGTAGTAGTAGTAGGATGAGGAGGAGGAGGAGGAGGAGTAATAGGAATGATAGCAGTAGAAATGGTTGTTAGTAGAAGCAGCATTAGTGGTACTAGTAGTAGTAGTAGTAGTAGTAGTAGTAGCAGCAGCAGCAGCAGCAGCAGCAGTAGTAGTAGTAGTAGTAGTAGTAGTAGTAGTAGTAGTAGTAGTAGTAGTAGTAGTAGTAGTAGTAGTAGTAGTAGTAGTAGTAGTAGTAGTAGTAGTAGTAGTAGTAGCAACAGCAACAGCAGCAGCAGCAGCAACAGCAGCAGCAGTACTAGTAGTAGTAGTAGTAGTGGTGGTAGTAGTAGTAGTAGTAGTAGTAGTAGTAGTAGTAGTAGTAGTAGTAGTAGTAGTAGTAGTAGTAGTAGTAGTAGTAGAAGTAGTAGTAGAGGTAGTTGTCGTAGTAGGGTAAAAATTAATCAGAGTAAGGCTGATTTGATGCTTCTCCAACGTACTTAGCTTGTAATTAAAGCTGTGTCTGCTACACCGAATCTCCAGAGATGCGGACTCAATTTTTGGGTTTCTCTTGGCTTTTATGACATGGTTTTCATATTATCCTTTGTTGTAGTCATTTGAAATCTACTTGGATGTTTGATTTGCTTCTCTATCCCTACTCCATTCAAATTCAATTTGTTTTGTTTTGTAATTTACTCATAATGTAGTATGATGAAAAAGGCAAATATCGATAGCTGGTTTCTAAATACCATTGGCACTATGGCGAAGGGCAGCCTTTTTGTCCATTTAACTTAACACTATCGCATTTCACGATGGTTTAAAATGTTCTTTTCACTACAACAATCCTGAAAATTCTTATCCTTTTCTAACCTAAGGCATATACTGTTCTTGTTGTCCCCTCTCGAAATGTCTAGCCCCTAGCTCCACCCAGCCGCCGCTGCCTGTCCATCACGTAGATCACACGAACGAGATCCAGTGTGACCCGGCCGTCGACGACTTCCACGCCAACCCCGCAGACTGCAAGAGCTACTTTATCTGCACCGCTGGACAAGCTTACAAGGTCGAGTGTGCTGTGGACCTGGAGTTCAACCCTGTCACCAAGTTCTGTGATTGGCCATGGAACGCCAACTGCAAGGTATGCTAGTCGTTTGTATTCCTCAAGACAAGAGTGTGCAATAACCTGTTATTATAGCTGCGTAGTCATTCCACCATAAAGACGTAAAATGTAAGAATAGGCAGTAATTTTTTTTTTAATTTACAGGCCAGTCTTGTTTGAGTTAGTATTTGCCCCAATTATCTATCGGTCTCTTGATCTTACTCTTTCTTGCGCCACTGGCGCCAAAATGATAGTCTAGGCTTTTTTGAACCTTGCAAACTCGTACAATCATCCAAGTCATTTATATTTTTTCCATCTTTTGCACCCTCGCAATCCCTTACTCCCTCACACGTTAACGTAGACATTTTTTCTCCACATCTCCTGGTAGTCGTCCACCTTCACCGGCGGGTCCACCCAGTTTGTGACCACAGGGACACCTACCACCACTCGCCAGCCAGGATCAAGTACCACACCCCAGCACCCTACACAACCTACCAGGCCCCCTCCCACTCCAACACAGCCGCCTGCCACAACTGCGGCCCCCAGTAGCCAGATCAGTGAGCACTTTTACTGATTAATTGTTCTATGTAATTGAATTTTTTTTTGTGTAAATAATGGTACTCAGAGTTTGTTGGGGCTGGGAATAGAAGAGGTTTAAGGAAGAAACAAAAACAAAAACGAGACGATAGGGGACAAGACCAAAGGAAAAAAGGGGGGTTGGGGGGAGAAAAAGGAGATAGAGCAAGTGTTATTCTTTATATTACGACTTTTTTATCGCTCTCCCTTACCAGTCTTAAAGATTTGCATTGATGAGAATAAGATAACTATTAAATGATAGCTTCAACTTTTGTCTCCTTTTTTTTTACTTATATGATTACACTGCTTGCTATAGGCGGGATAATGATATATTATCTGATTGCCTCATTCTTTGTGCAGCGTCTTGTCTGGTAGGTATCCGAGACACGAACTGTCCAATACACGTTTCTTTTTTTTTTTAAGCGATTTATCGCCAGTGGCCAATTATTTAATGTATTAAAAATGGGATTATCCCACACATTTTTATGTTATAAAACAATATTTTATATATGACGATACAGCTGATAAACGATATTTAATACCTTTTCTCTACCCCACTTCTCTCTGTCTCTGACTCTCTCTCTCTCTCTCTCTCTCTCTCTCTCTCTCTCTCTCTATCTATCTATCTATCTATCTATCTATCTATCTATCTCTCTATCTCTCTCTCTCTCTCTCTCTCTCTCTCTCTCTCTCTCTCTCTCTCTCTCGCTCTCTCTCTCTGTGATTTCCTCCAATCCCCAACCCTGACAGACATCAAGACGATCTGCGCAGACCAAGGTCTGTCTGATGGCATCCACGCAGACCCGACCAGCTGCCACCACTTCATCGAGTGCTCGAACCACCTGACATTCCGCATGCAGTGTGGAGGTGGTACCGTCTGGGACAACACGATCAAAACGTGTGCCTTTGAGACTCCTAGTAACTCTTGTTAATCTAGGAGGCTTAACGTATTCCAGTCGTCTCTGAAATATTGATTTTATAAATATTATCATCTCTTGATTCAGTTCAATGTTTTCAGTTTTAAGACTAGTAGTCTGTAAGTTGTTGAAGACTTGAGGTGTACTTTTAAAAAGTTGGAGATAATCATTATGCGGCTGTGAGTTATACTACTCACGCTGGGCATTTGTTCAAACTAAGGTTTGAAAGTTTTTCTTGTCTAATTTGGGAACATATGAAAAGGTCTAGTTTTCATGAGTCAGAATTATGCTGTACAAGTATAAACTTTATTCTCCCTTTAATTATCTGATATTTGTATAAATTTTGGATAATGTATCATTTTTTTAGACCAACTCAAAACTTTGGAAACACGGTCTGGGTAAGGGAAACGTAAAATTAAATCTTTATTCAGTTCTTTTTCATTACATATTTTAATAAAATTTATCTAAAATTTCATGGACTGTGTTTGTAAATGTTAAAGTTTTACATGTATTTCTCTACGCTTTCAACACAAACGAGTATCGCTCTCTCTCTCTCTCTCTCTCTCTCTCTCTCTCTCTCTCTCTCTCTCTCTCTCTCTCTCTCTCTCTCTCTCTCTCTCTCTCTCTCTCTCTCTCTCTCTCTCTCTCGCTCTCTCTCTCTCTCTCTCTCTCTCTCTCTCTCTCTCTCTCTCTCTCTCTCTCTCTCTCTCTCTCTCTCTCTCTCTCTCTCTCTCTCTCTCTCTCTCTCTCCCTCTCTCTCCTTTCCTCTCTCTCTTTCTCTCTCTCCATCGCTCTCTCTCTCTCTCTCTCTCTCTCTCTCTCTCTCTCTCTCTCTCTCTCTCTCTCTCTCTAATTTTCTCCTATCTTTCTCAATCACACGCTATCCCCCTCTTTTTCTCTATTCACCTATCTAGTGATCCCTTTCTTTATCTATTTCTATCTTTTGATCGCCTTTCTCGTTCTTCTGCTTCTCTTCTGAACCCTCTCAATATATATATATATATATATTTTTTTTTTTTTTTTTGGGTGTCTGTGTCTTTCCTCTCTCCACCTTTTATTTTTCTTCCTTAGTTTATCTACGTCTCGTACTATCTGTATTAACCTTTTGTATATACGCCTGCCTTTGAATTTTCGAAAGAATAGAACAATTTCATTTTCTTCCACAAATCATATGTTTATTAGAAATAACATAGATCAGCTGGAAATACCAAAACTGCAAATGGAAAAAATGAATGATGCCTTCTCCACAAAACTCTTTCATCTTCAACTCAAGTCAACGAGTTCACTAAGTTAATTATCCCTGAGGGAGAAGCTTATTTCCAGGTTTCAAGGCTTATGAAGGGTTTCTTATTATATTAAGTAAGAGAGTAGTGACCCTTTGTAAGCCTAGAAGCTCTTATGGGGCAGACAGTGCATGAGAAGCCAATGGATATATTGTCCTGGGCAACATGATGGTCCGTCATTGTTGCAGGCTTTCTGCATCAATATTCAATAAAAAATGATAATAAATGATGATTCTAATGATGATGATATATAATAATAATAATAATAATAATAATAATAATAATAATAATAATAATAATAATAATAATAATAATAATAATAATAATAATAATAATAATAATAACAATAATAATAATAATAATAATAATAATAATAATAATAATAATAATAATAATAATAATAATAATAATAATAATAATAATAATAATAATAATAATCTTTCCAAAGAATGTAAAACGAGTTTTCTTAGTTTCATGTTTCGGATCGAACAAACCAGTACCAAATCTAACCAGCTTGTGAGATATATATTCTACTGACCCTTTTGTACCATGGAGCATCAAATAAATCAGGAATCCGCCGCCTTTCCATCTTGTTACTTGGAGATCAGTTCTATTTTAAGCATGCCTGGGTAACATTATCTCAGTGAGTATTGGCTTTTGTTAATGTAGTTGCCACAACAAGAGCTGAGTCTATGCAGTTTATCAAAAAAAATATGGAATCAATAGAAAGATACATAACAAAATATGCAGATGGCCATATTTTTCTTTCAGTTTATAGCAGCACCAAAATAATGACGTTATCATCGTGCATAGTATGGCTCCTCTCTGAAATCTTTTGTTTCTCTCTCGATTCAGCGCTAGTTATGGCCCTTGTCTCCAAACAGAGATATCAAGAAAAAACGAGCTAATCATTGTGATCCTCATGACTATAGAAGATGTTGGTAAAATGTTTTTATATTGAAAGAAATGAGATTTCAAATGCAAATTAATGCATAAATGCTGCTGCCACGTTATAGCTTTTCTTTCTTGATGGATACTTCTTATATCCCGTCAGAAGTGGTAATGTGGACCGTGGCTTATTTAAGCATGGTGTAGAATAGTCTACTTCAAACAAGCAGTTCAGTCAGATAATTCATTGCGTCGATTTTGATAGAGAAGTAGCATCAGAATGCGAGGCTAATAAAAGTGACGTCTTAAGCCTTTATTTCATTCTAGTATCTCTAATTAAAGAAAAGTTTGACACAACATCGATTTAGTGAAGTCAATCTTTCAACGGACCCGCTTACACTTGTTTCCGCAAGGTTCAACTTTATTTTGCATTTAACCTAATTTGATGTTCACGATGGAGAAACAGTCATGATGTCATTCTCCTCAAAATGCTTTATCGTTAGTTCTAAACAGTTTATCTTCATTGTCGCCCAGCAACAAATACCTTGATCTTGCTGATCAGTATGGGTTTAATGAAGGCAAAATCTGTCAATGTTACAGTTGACGTGGCTCAAATTTTATAAGGCCTTTCCTCTTTTATTCTCGGATTGATTAAGACTGGGAATAAAATCTCACTATTCCTACAGAAGCATAGAATCAGAAAAAGATCTTTGATTCACTTTGTTCCCCCAATTATTGTAATAAGTTATGATAACTTCTCCACTTTGGAATTGTAACTGATTCTGCGAATGGACTACATGTTTAAACTTGGTAACATGACTTGAATTATGGTTTATGCTTTGGAGATTTCAATCACAAATACAAAAAGAGTTGATGGGAAACATAACACAAACATTCTAATGTTTTCCTCTTAAAATGGTTTGTAATCTAAATTTCAAAGCGTACTGACAGAAACAAACACCACTTGGTTTTACACCCCTCGACTAAGGAACAAATTAGTACTAAGTGAATACGGTAGAAATGAAAATAGATATGTGAAGTGAGGACGATTTGACTAAAGACGTTGCTGCAAAATGTTTGCTGATGAGCCAAAGACGTTACTGTAAAGATAGTATTCTTGTTTCCAAGAAATGACTGCAAAAATAATTCATTTGTCCCCAACAGGTGACAGCGAAGGATAGTACTCCTGTTCTCAAAAGGTGACAGTAAAGATAGTACTCCTGTTTCCAAAAGGTGAAAGCAAATGCAATACTGTTGTCCCCAAGAGGTGACAGCAAAGATAGTACATATACTCCTGTTCCCAAAAGATGACAGCAAAGATAGTACTGTTGTCCCCAAGAGGTGACAGCAAAGAAAGTACATATACTCCTGTTCCCAAAAGATGACAGCATAAATAGTACTGTTGTCCCCAAAAAGTGACAGCAAAGATAGAACTGTTGTCCCCAAAAGGTGACAGCAAAGATAGTACATAATCTCCTGTTCCCAAATGATGACAGCAAAGATAGTACTGTTGTCCCTAAAAGGTGACAGCAAAGATAGTACATATACTCTTGTTCCCAAAAGATGACAGAAAAAAGATAGTACTGTTGTCCCCAAAAGGTGATAGCAAAGATAGTACTCCTGCTCCCAAAATGTGAAAGCAAAGCTTGTATTTTTGTCCATTCTAGTACGTGCGAAAAGAATGACTGTTCTGTTGGTAACTAAAATGGACTGAAATCTGATGGCTTTAAGAGAGATTTGTGAGAGTGAGCGATTTTCTTTTATGTTATTGAGTGCAGAATTTTTATCTAGTAGGAAAATTTTGTTTTAAAAGGTCATTTTTTTAGTTACTGTGATTATATTGACCCCTACGATGAGTTTAATTTGATCCATTTACAGTATTAGCTGTAGTTACTGGGCACTTATAGCGGGAATAGTTTTAACCTTTGAGAATTTGTGTGATTTCTGTTTAATAGGACCTTGACCTTTCTGTGTGGCTAGATTAGTATATTTTAAGCTGGAACCTAAGTGTATTTGGCCGACTGCATCTTTTAGGCACAGGGCCGCATAGTTATTGGTTGAATTAATCACTTGGAAGATTTGCCTGTGTTGAAGACATGGCCTCAGAAAGTTGCACTGATCCACAACAGAACTTGAAGTGCTTAGACCTCACCTTGCAGACGACGCCGTGGTCACTACCGCAGCCAGAGTTGCTACGTTTCCTGTCATCTTGTTGCTCGAGGATTTGAACTGGTCCCGTCCCTTGGCCTCTGAGAGTGTGGGCACATCTGGCGGGCTCACCTGGCGGGTACTCCTTGCTATTTCAGCCGTGTGCGAGCCATAGTGAGGGTGGCAGAATTATCTGTATACAGTAACCTGTGTCGGAATGGGTGCTAGGAGGTCAGCACCGGACGTCAAGCCACACGTTCACCCCATTAAGTATGGGAATTTTTCCTCATGGTTCCCATGACGGTCACTATTCATTCTCCTGTAGGATTTGTTCTTTGCCTCCATTATCTTCGTCGTGAAGTCATCGTTGGACTCGTTTCTGCTCAAAATGTTTATCCCTAATTCGAACTATTCGTAAGATGTTCGTAAGTTCTTGTATTGTTCAACTTTGGTCCTCTGAGTCTTGTTTCGTCTTTCATTATATGTTTTTGTTGATGTTGTTGTGATTTGCTTTCTTTTAGCATAACATGTAGACGAAATCTGTAAAATCAACCATTGAAGAAATGACTGCAAACAGGGCAATGTTGCATCGTAGAAGGGACTGTACCTCTGGAAAATAAAGAGTCTGCAAAGTGAGTGCTGTTGCACAAAGCTGCTAACGTCCATGCAAAAAAATACATGTAATTATCTTTTTTTTTCTGTGCCATTACCATTTAACATTCATCGACTTCCTATATTTTTTTATAATACTCTCTTTTCTGGTTTAACTGGACAGTCCGGCAGCCGAAATCATGCCTACAGGTCTAATAACATTATATCTCGGACCCCAAAAATCATGTTAATAAGAAGATAGGATCTTCTACATATTATCGTAGAACAAATCAATTGACCCCTCTCTCTCTCTCTCTCTCTCTCTCTCTCTCTCTCTCTCTCTCTCTCTCTCTCTCTCTCTGTGTCTCTCTATCTCGGTCTCTCAAAATAGAAGAATCTATCTATCGATCTATCTCTCTCTCTCTCTCTCTCTCTCTGTCTCTGTCTCTGTCTCTGTCTCTGTCTCTGTCTCTGTCTCTGTCTCTCTCTCTCTCTCTCTCTCTCTCTCTCTCTCTCTCTGTGTCTCTCTATCTCGGTCTCTCAAAATAGAAGAATCTATCTATCGATCTATCTCTCTCTCTCTCTCTCTCTCTCTCTCTCTCTCTCTCTCTCTCTCTCTCTCTCTCTCTCTCTGTCTCTGTCTCTGTCTCTGTCTCTGTCTCTGTCTCTGTCTCTCTCTCTCTCTCTCTCTCTCTCTATGTCTCTCTATCTCGGTCTCTCAAAATAGAAGAATCTATCTATCGATCTATCTCTCTCTCTCTCTCTCTCTCTCTCTCTGTCTCTGTCTCTGTCTCTGTCTCTGTCTCTGTCTCTGTCTCTGTCTCTGTCTCTGTCTCTGTCTCTTTCTCTCTCTCTCTCTCTCTCTCTGTGTGTCTCTCTATCTCGGTCTCTCAAAATAGAAGAATCTATCTATCGATCTATATCTCTCTCTCTCTCTCTCTCTCTCTCTCTCTCTCTCTCTCTCTGTCTCTGTCTCTGTCTCTCTCTCTCTCTCTCTCTCTCTCTCTCTCTCTATGTCTCTCTATCTCGGTCTCTCAAAATAGAAGAATCTATCTATCGATCTCTCTCTCTCTCTATCTCTCTCTCTCTCTCTCTCTCTCTCTCTCTCTCTCTCTCTCTCTCTCTCTCTCTCTCTCTCTCTCTCTCTCTCTCTCGGTCTCCCAAAATAGAAGAATCCTGGCTTGTTGCATGATCCAGCTTTCTGACTGGCACCTGCTCATGTTTTGCTCGTGTCCTCTGATCTTGTATACATAATTCTCTTTGCTCGTGTCCTCTGATCTTGTATACATAATTCTCTTTGCTCGTGTCCTCTGATCTTGTATACATAATTCTCTTTGCTCGTGTCCTCTGATCTTGTATACATAATTCTCTTTGCTCGTGTCCTCTGATCTTGTATACATAATTATCTTTGCTCGTGTCCTCTGATCTTGTATACATAATTATCTTTGCTCGTGTCCTCTGATCTTGTATACATAATTATCTTTGCTCGTGTCCTCTGATCTTGTATATATAATTATCTTTGCCCGCTCAGTCTGTGAGGAACAAAACATCCTGTACCGGTAGGCCTACTTGGTACTGATAGAAATGATAACGTATGCTGCCATCTTCCCAGCCTCTGTAGTTTGTTCTTGCCTTTGTTTCCCTTTCCTCTCCATTTCTTTTGTATCGAAACCATGCCCTTTTTTATGACTTACTTGACTTAGGGCCTTCCGCGTCTCAGTCGTCCGACGGGGGCGCTTCGGCAGCTTTTCGGATTCTCGTCGACAGTTCTCTCCATTGCTGTCTGTTCTGGGCGATGCATCTTAGGTGTTCGAGGTCTTCCCTAGTTGTGAGTTGTAGTGTGTTTTCTTGTAGTCTTGATAGGTCTTTGTTGAGGACGACTGGTAGTGTTGTTAAAGGGCGGCCCCGAAACTTTTTTCCGTGTGTGGCGAAATAGCTGTTCATTGATTTATTAGCAGGTATTTCAATATTTCTTCTAAGTATGTGCCCGAAAAGGCGCCACCTGTTCTCAAGTATATAAATAGAAAGGGGGTGTTCCTCGCACTTGTTGTAAAGAGATGAATTTGTGATTTTAACGGGGTATTTGATGTTGAGAACTTTCCTTAGCTGTTTACGATGAAATGCATTTAATTTTTCTTCTTCAGATTTTGTCAGTGCCCAGGTGCCGCAGTTGTAGACAAGTATTGATTTTACGAGCGACCTGTATAATTTCAGCTTGGTCTTTCTTTTAATCTTATCTCCTTTGATCCAGACATTTAGAAGCTTTGTCAGTGCTGCATTGGATAGTCGTTTCCTCCTCTCAACGTCTTCTTCGTCGCCTATGAGAGTTCCAACTTTTTTTGTATTTTTATACTCTGTTCCAGCTCTTGACAACGTTGTAAACTCTGTCTTATCTATATTGACCAGTAGATTGTATTTATGTAAGGTGTTTTGTACTTCTTCCGTATCGACGAAATTCAGACCAACAAAATCTACGTCGTCAGCGTATGCAATCTCTGTAGGTAGAGTCTTTTCCAGTTTATTGGTCGGTCGTGGCAAGATGGTTCTTACTTCTTTCAGGGCATTCTCTAAATATACTGAAAACAATACGGGGCTAAGACTGTCTCCTTGCGGGGTGCCTATGTTGCTCACAAAGGGTCTTTCCTTTGTTGCACCATTGATCCTAGTGTTAATGACTGTATCGCTTAAGAGAAAACGTATTATTCTCAGCTCATCTTCTTCAACTATGCGTTCTATTATGTCAAGCAAAATTTGTCTATCTATTGTGTCGAAGGCTGCTGACATGTCAATCCCTGTGATTTTGATCTCGACATCCTCTTTCTTAGCCTTGGCTGCCAGCCATTTATGCGTCCCTTTTTTATGGTTCGGAATAAATCATATCACTGCTTAGGTTTTTTGTTTCAGGTTTGTTTTGACATGTTAGTTACTAAAATTCCCGTTTACGACCAATATTACTTTTTCTTCGAATAGAACTATTAATCACTAATAATTTATTGTGTTGTTTTGAACGTTTGATAGATTTTCACTTAAATATAATTATGATTAAAGCAGTTAATCCTTTTGGGTTTCTTTTGTCTATCTGTTTGTTCGTTTCTTTTTTGTACTTTCCTTTTGTTTGTTTGTTTGTTAGTTTGTTTTTTTGTTCTCGTTTTTTTTTTTTTTTTTTTTTTTTTTTTAACCCGTTGCACTTGTATTTTATTTACATCAGTATTTCAGTCTGTGTTGGAATTTTTCTTCTTAAATATTAATCGTGAACCTAAGGCAATTTTATTTTTTACTTATTAATATTATCCTAATGATGTTTTTGTTTTTGATACTAATCTTTATCAGTGTTATCCCAGTGCGGGATTTGCTCAAGCTGTCATACATTATGCAGACCAAACATTTAGTATACATGTCCAGTTTTACAAAGAGTGTACCACATAAATGTACATGTTCAGTATTGCACGTTCAACAAGATTTCACATCACTATTTGAATAAACACCCAACTCTCTTGGACG
The DNA here is from genome assembly GCA_033675545.1 of Elysia crispata. Lineage (NCBI taxonomy): Eukaryota > Metazoa > Mollusca > Gastropoda > Plakobranchidae > Elysia > Elysia crispata. The sequence continues at coordinate 1,518,224 of JAWDGP010001678.1, read as the reverse complement.
ATGATCAATGCTTTTATAAGACTTTCAAGGGAAGCTTACTCCATTTTTGTACCTTTAAATGTTACAGTACTACAGCTTGTTTCTATCTGAGAAACAAAGAGTCTTTTGAAGTTGAAACGGCTCTAGTGTTCAATTTTTGAAAAGCTTTGGTGATGTTCATAAAATTCAAAGTCTTTGTCTTCTGGACTATGTCAGCTTCTCTAGCTCAGCATGTCTCGATCCCTCCCTCCTTCCATCTCTCTCTCTCTCTCTCTCTCTCTCTCTCTCTCTCTCTCTCTCTCTCTCTCTCTCTCTCTCTCTCTCTCTCTCTCTCTCTCTCTCTCTCTCTCTCTCTCTCTCTCTCTCTCTCTCTCTCTCTCTCTCTCTCTCACTCTCTCTCTCTCCTCTCTCTCTTTACCTATCTATTTATCTATTTATCTATCTCTCCCTCTATCTATCTCTCCTTGTCTCTCCAATCTAAGTTGAACTTGATATGAACAACATCAAAAGATGAGTCCAATCATAGAATCATGACTGCTGCCCACAGAAGATACAAACAAAAGGGAAAACTAGATATTTTCAAAGTCAGTACATGCAATTCAGCCTCATATCTAGTATATCCAAATATTTTTATTAGTAATTTAAACTACTTTGAAATAAACATAAAAAAAATTGTTACATGTACTAAAGTCTGAGTCATCCTAAATCTCTAAGCGGTAACATCACCACTCAGCTCGCCTGCTGTTATTGCACCTGTATGAATATTTTTCCTCCATAGAGCAAGAGCTCCATCTATTTCCGCTGAGCCCGAACTTCCATGTTACAGGACTTAAAAAAACCCGGAGTGTCGTGGAGACAGACAAAGATGGCGGCCGTGCGGATCTCTATCTCAGCTCTGTGTGTGTTGGTTTTATTTGTCCTGCAAGCATATGTTCTGTAAGAAACTCATATAACGGGTTAAGCAAATTTATGAATGCTTGTATTTGCATACCTTCAAATAGGCTAGAGATTGAAAAATTGACTAAAGGCATTTAGACAAGTACATGGAAACTGTCTCCTTTCAATAGTAAGAAACCAAGCTGCTGAAAGCTCCGATATTTTGTTCAGAGATGATTTTAAGTAATCGATTAAGGGGGAGGGGGGGGTGGGGGGGGGGGAATAAACTAAGAAATTAATTTTTTCATATAGCATTTTCGATTCCTGAATAACTGGGACTGAGGCATTTTTTTTAGTTCAAAGCTGACGGCATTTTTTTCCTTTTTTTCCCCCTTTTTTACTTTTTTATTCCGGTACTTTCTGTTGAATAAACTTGAAGATTATTACAAATATTAACGTTATCAATAGTTTTTAAAGCAACCATTACCAAAGATTATAATCTTGTGGAATCCAGGTATCTACTCATTAGATTGTAATTGGAACCCTCGTCAATTCTTTGCAGCGCCCATAGAGATGTAAAGAAACCAGAAACAAAACAGAGCATTAGGCGAGATCGTAGTAAAAATTTATTTGTTCGTTTTTGAATGAATGTTAAATGGTTTGGATGTTTAAAAAGACCCGAAAAGGAATTTTACCTCCTTTACATAGAATTAAAGAACAATCAACGCCAAATCATAAACCTGCCTATATATGATAACTTATATATAATAAATCAAGGACTCTTCTTCGGGACCTGAAATCCAGATAGAGGTGTGTAAATAATAAAAGAAATCGACTATTTCCGTACTTTGCAAATCTGTTTTAAGATAGTTTTAAACGTTTGTTTTCGCATTAAGTGCATCTAAGTGCACAAGCCTTGCGGGATATCTTAGCTGCGATGTTATGTAGATCTACATGATAATGAATGTTTAAAAAAATCTGTAAAATTAATAGATTTGCATTTTACAATATTAGTTAACTATTCTTATAACGCCTATGGGTTGTCATTAGCAGTATAACTCGCTAACCATCTCGCATCATACTGACACATGTCATGGCGACAGCATCATGGGCCTTGCCGCACTGTGGTGTGTGCGTCTTGTCGGCAGTTTGCGCCGTTGTTCTCTTGCCTTGCAAACCATAAGGAATTCATTGAACAACACACAATTGGTTTTTTATGAAGAAAATAGAAAACTAATAAACTAAAACAAAAATAACAAAAAAAACGGCAGATAAATTTATTTAGTTCATTAATAATAAATTCGTAGAGCTAATTTATTAAAACGCGCAGGAGATCAATGTGTTTGGATATTCTTTTCATGGCAAATGAAGCACAGAATAATTTGTTTTTTGAAGTACTCAAAAGACTTTCCGTACATGGAGTAAAAATCCTTGACTAAACCAAATAAAAGCATGAAAATAGCATACAATTGATATTTATCTATGAGATGATGTGTGTACAATAATTGTATGTCTACGGTGGCAGTTGCTTTAAATTTGAAAAATGTACAGAATCGATAAACAGACGAAAACTTAATACTTAAAAAGTTTATAATTTTACACTTTTTTTCAAAATTCTAAACTGATGTCATACTCCAAAGTGTCATGTACCTAAACGAAAGCTTTTTAAACAGGCATTAACCATTCTGGGAAAATAAACCGAGCGAGCAATAATCATAGGAATTTATTGCTTCATGAGTTGCTTCCCTGACTGAACTAAACTAATAACAAAATTATGAATTTGCTTCAATCAAAATTTCAAATGTTCATTTTTCAGCCAGATTTAGCAGTTTTCTTGGAGATTTTTTTTTACTGACTGTCCATAGGAACGCAAAAATAATCGTAATATATAATTTATTTTCTTTTTAAAGGAGCGTTATGTGGCAAAATTTAGCCCTAGTAAATTTCAATAAGGCCATATCCTTTGGTACTATTTTGGATTTCTGAACATCTCTTTGAACTAGGGGTTAATTTTTTTTAAAAAGTGGAAGGAAACATAATGAACAATCTTGCCTCATAAAACAAAACATTTATAGGGAAAAAAAAAGTTTGTATCAAGTTTCTTGGTTCTAAATTGAAATATTTTGACTAGCCTTTTGCGTAAATAGTGTTGTATTTTGATTGTGTGAAATAAAATATACAAATTTACTATTTTCTAGACTTTGCAAAACTTGTGCAATAATTAAAGCTCAACGCAAGCAAAAGATGATATCAGTAAATTAGTGATGTAAACTTGGAAATGACTATGTAAGAATTACTGAGATAAAAAAATTTGGTTTTTATTTTAAATTGTTTTCCTTTTGATAATTTGTCTTTTTACATTGTTTGATCTCGGGCTATTGTTTTTTTTTTTATAGTTTTGTTTTTTGTTTGTTTTTTTTTTTTTGAGGAATACGTGTAAGACTTTTGCTAGGGGCGGATTATTTTCTCTATCTTTTTAACGTCACAACAACTCGTTAGAAATAATATGTACAAACCGAAATCATTCGTGTAGTTTTTATAATTTCGGTTTATCCGTATTCCTCTGTATCTGTATGTTGGACGTTCTTCCTCCTGTGTATCTGTATGTTGGACGTTCTTCCTCCTGTGTATCTGTATGTTGGACGTTCTTCCTCCTGTGTATCTGTATGTTGGACGTTCTTCCTCCTGTGTATCTGTATGTTGGACGTTCTTCCTCCTGTGTATCTGTATGTTGGACGTTCTTCCCACAGGTACAGGTCCCGCTCCTCTCGGGTGCCGCTGTCCTCACGACTCGGCTACAGAAACCGCCTCAACAGCTTGGGTTTCAGGCGAGACCGTGGATTCCGGGACAGGGGTTTCGATAGGGGCTATAGCTACTACTACAACAACAACATCAACAACAACAATCGCTTCTTCGACGACAATAGGTTTTGTTACAACGACAACCAGCATCTTGGGAGAATGAGCCACGGTTTCAGAAACAGGGGATATGACAACTACCGCTATTAATAAATATAGATACTTAGTACTTGTTTTTATTTTTTGTTTAAACAAAAAATTTTATATTATTCAACTATGACTTTTTATAATTTTTATAATGATTATTAAACGGATGGGAAAAAAAAACTAATTTTAACCTTTTATTGTGTATGTCCACTTACAGGGAAATGAGATAATACGGGCAATGTTGTTATGAAACACCGTGAAGTAAAAAAAAACAGAAAGAGGCAACACATGAATATTCCATTTAGCTGGAGGCTTGGGAACAGCCTCTTTTGTCCCCGACCCCCACCCCTCCTTTGTCCACCAACTTTTCTTTTCCTATCCTAAAACGCACGACCACCTGACCCACTCAGTATCAATTACAGCTCTGCATGTTTATTGATTCCTAAAAATTTTTAAGTACACAAAAACGGTTTATGATCTTTATAAATTACTGGACAAACATAAAGTGAGTAACTGATGGAATCTAGCAAACTACTCGTATGTAATAGTGGTGCTGAATTCAAATCTTTTTATAAACCCAGAAGCGCCGAAAGATATTTTTAAAGACCAAAGTTGCGTTGTGATACAAGCCATGTTTTCTCCCTCAGAGATATAGGGTTCGAATCCCGCTCATGGCAAGAATTTTTTTTATCCATTTTCTCTGAAAGCTTACTTTTATTGTTCTAGCTTCTACATTTCATACAACTGCTCTGCGCTGATTGTCTGTCTGTCTGTATTTCCGTCTGTCTATCAATCTGCCTATCTATCATCTATCTATCTCTTTCTGTCTTAATCCCCCCTCCCCCCGGTCTCTCTCTCACTCACTCTCTATCTCTCTCACTCTCTCTCTCTCTATCTATCTATCTATCTATCTATCTCTATCTCTCTTTTTCTCTCAGATTGTTTTACTTTTTGTATTACTTTTCCCCTCCTCTATATCAATCTTTATTTTTTTATTCCTGTACTCTGTCTCTCTGTCTCTCTTTTTCTCTTTGTCTCTAATTGTGTTCCACTACCACATTTAAATTCTTTCCTATTTTGCCAACTTCAAAAACACTAACTCTATTTTTCTACAAATTTGATATGTTTTCCTATTTTTGTTACTATCTCATTTCTCTCTCATCCATTCTTTCATTTTTCTAATACAAAACAAACATTCTTTCAAATTAATAAGTTTGGTTTATTTGTTTTCTTCTTGCCATCCTTCTATCCACATTCTGCGCTTTTGCATTAAAAGTCTTATGCGACCATAACTTACGACGATGCAGAGGTCTGTCCTTATCTTTACATTTATTTCTTCCATTCACGTAATTTCTTATCACGAATTCAAGATACTGCAAACAATCACGCCAGAACTTGGGGTAGTTTGGACAGTGGTCAACGGATGATGTATACAATCTATAAATATAATCCGGAGATCTTGTTCAGGCTGATTTTTACTGAAAAAATTGATGCAGTGGTCGCTGCAGTCCTACCGTGATTAACGCTGGACACAAAGCACCACAGTAAGTTATGAAAACTGGGTTTCCGAATATTGCATTTCGTATTTTTTGAATATTTGTATTACTGCCTTGAGACCTGTCGTGTTTGAGGATCAAGGATCCTTCATTTACAGCAAACACATGAAGGAATGTTGTACAAAACTATGTTTGAACTATTATGTGCGCTGTGCGTCCCTTGGGTTTTGAATTAATAATTTTATTATTGCATGTGTAAACATTACATCATATCCATTTGTGATTTCTTGCTCCCTTTAAAAGCCGATTAAAGTTTTTTTGCACGTAATAAGTTTTTTCTTAAGTCTTTAATGGCATCACGAGATATTACATTTATTGCAATATTAACGATTTCAAAATTGTATTTAAAGTTTTAGTTGAATGAGGATCAGGGAGATAGAGAAGTCTTACCGAAATATTAGGATTTCCAATAGATGCTGACTACTCATCTGGCTGTGGTATGAAGATGTCTTACAAAAAAGTCGTTGTTTACAACTAAAAACGAAATAGCTCTACGCGCTGTCTTTTTGAATCGAATGCTCGTTACATTTAAATAGTTTAAGCAGGTTTTAAAGAAAATCAAGTTGCCATAAAACTATAAAATATATTTGTTTAGGGAATTTCCTAACAGTCGGTGGCCACGAATATCGCTAACACCCATGAGTACAAAAACAACATAGGATAGAGTAGATTTTAATGATCTCTAGATGCCAATATTCCAAGGGTTAATAAATATATTCCTCAGGGTTCTGAAATTGGCATCTTGTCTAAATAAGCTCTAAAAAAAGTAAAAAAAAAATGGCCTCTGAGAACCGAAGCTTTTTTAGCGTAATAAATCACTCGGCTTTTTACCTTATCGGAGATAACCCAAAGGATTCTATGACTGAGGGGAATCCCCTTTACTTTCTCAGATGTTGCGGGCTTTGGTCTCCGCGTGTTTGGTCGCGGTTTTGTTCATTCAAGGTGAGTTCTTCATTCAATCAAGTAGCACATTCCTTACGTAGCACATTCTAAAGCCTATTGACAAAGACCTATATTAAACCTAGTGGCACTTTCTTACATTAACCTAGTGGTACATTCTTAAATTAAACCTAGTGGTACATTCTTACTGGCACATTCTTAAGCCTATTGACAAAGACCTATATTAAACCTAATGGCACATTCTTAAATTAAAACTAGTGGCACATTCTTACATTAAACCTAGTGGTACATTCTTAAATTAAACCTAGTGGCACATTCTTACATTAAACCTAGTGGTACATTCTTAAATTAAACCTAGTGGTACATTCTTACGTGGCACATTCTTAAGCCTATTGACAAAGACCTACATTAAACCTAGTGGCACTTTCTTACATTAACCTAGTGGCACTTTCTTACATTAACCTAGTGGTACATTCTTACATTAAACCTAGTGGTACATTCTTACATTAAACCTAGTGGTACATTCTTAAATTAAACCTAGTGGCACATTCTTACATTTAACCTAGTGGTACATTCTTACATTAAACCTAGTGGCACATTCTTACATTAAACCTAGTTGTACATTTTTACATCAAACCTTTTGGCACATTCTTACATTAAATCTATTGTCAAAGATTTACATTAAACCTTGTGGCACATTGTTCATGAAACCTATTGGCCCATCTTTCATTAAAGCCTATTGGTACACTCTTACATTAAACCTAGCGACACATCTTTTCGTGAAACCTAGTGATATGAACCTAGTGGCACGTTCTTACATTCAACCTAGTGGCACATTCTTGCAGCAAACCTAGAGATCATAATTAATTCCTCCTGGCACGCTAGTAAAACATTAGTTGTAAAATGCTTAAACGTAATTTTAACTAAAATTAATAACAATACAACGTTATTTTATCTATCTACAAAAAGTTTTTTTTTTTTAATCTTAAAAAAAAGTTCCATGGAATTCGAAAATATCAAAATTTGATGCAATTTCATATTGAACTAGTTGGAGGAACAAATAAAATAATCTTACTGAAGATAAAGGAGCTATTTTAACATTCAAGACCCATCAAAGGGCTTGGAAGACCACCAAAGCTTTAAAAATCTACTAGCACAGACAACAAGAAGGCATTCTCTCATAACAAAAACAAAGAACTTCTCTATCTGATTCTAATCCCAGGAGGCAGCGCTGCGTGCCAGAGGCGAGTGTGTTACCACACCAACTGGTCTCAGTACAGACCTGGACTCGGCAAGTTTGTGCCTGAGGACATCGACCCCAACCTGTGTACCCATCTCATTTATTCCTTCGCCGACCTGAGAAATAACCACCTGGTTCCGTTTGAGGCGAACGATGAGGATAGCGCAGGCTCTGTTGGGATGTGAGTGCCCAAGTTTGATTGAGATCATAAGGCCTCTTGAGATTCTTTCTACCTCATGCACTGATTTAATCATGAAATAAGATTTATACGAATCATTGAGCATGATTGGAAGGACATGATTTTTCCAGATATTTATGCCGATCGAAATTTGATTCAACATTGTAAAACTATTTTTATTTTTTCGAATCAGTCTTCAATTTTTAAAGCATAGGAAGATAAATAATTTTCTTTTGAATTAGTTAAATGAAAAGGCAATAGGGAAGTAATAATGATAATAATAATAATAATAATAAGAAGAAGAAGAAGAAGAAGAAGAAGAAGAAGAAGAAGAAGAAGAAGAAGAAGAAGAAGAAGAAAAAGAATAATAATCATAATAATAGTAATTATGATATAATAATAATAATAATAATAATAATAATAATAATAATAATAATAATAATAATAATAATAATAATAATAATAATAATAATAATAATAATAATAATAATAACAATAGCAAAAATAATAACGATAATAATAATAATAACAACAACAACAACAACAACAACAACAACAACAACAAGAAAAAGAAGAAGAAGAAGAAGAAGAAGAAGAAGAAGAAGAAGAAGAGAAAGAATAATAATCATAATAATAGTAATTATGATATAATAATAATAATAATAATAATAATAATAATAATAATAATAATAATAATAATAATAATAATAATAATAATAATAATAATAATAATAATAATAATAATAATAATAATAATAATAACAATAGCAAAAATAATAACGATAATAATAATAATAACAACAACAACAACAACAACAACAACAACAACAACAACAAGAAAAAGAAGAAGAAGAAGAAGAAGAAGAAGAAGAAGAAGAAGAAGAAGAAGAAGAAGAAGAAGAAGAAGAAGAAGAAGAAGAATAATAATCATGATAATAGTAATTATGATATAATAATAATAATAATAATAATAATAATAATAATAATAATAATAATAATAATAATAATAATAATAATAATAATAATAATAATAATAATAATAATAATAATAATAATAATAATAATAATAATAATAATAATAATAATAATAACGATAATAATAATAATAATAATAATAACAACAACAACAACAACAACAACAACAACAACAAAAAGAAGAAGAAGAAGAAGAAGAAGAAGAAGAAGAAGAAGAAGAAGAAGAAGAAGAAGAAGAAGAAGAAGAAGAAGAAGAAGAAGAAGAAGAAGAAGAAGAACAATATAATAAAAAGGAAAAAAGAAGAAATCAACAATTATTGAACATCTGTCATTATGCGGTGTAACGACCTGCTGAGGGTGCATAGGAAATGTTATGCTTTAAGAGGTGGACGAGGCTTTTGAGTGAATTGTGTTATTATTGGACTAGAATACTTAGGACTCATTTTTTTAGCCCTGCCATAAGCGCCAGACATAAAGAGAATGTAGTGAAAAAAAGTGCTTTTCGAAGTCTTTAGCCTCACTGAAGTGAATTAAACAAATTCATTTTGCACAGAAGCTGAGAAAATGAAAAAGCAATATAACTGAAACCTAATTGAAGCAAAACAGAAAACAAAAATATAAACTCATGATACTGAAAAACAGTCAACGTTTTGCAGTAAGAATATATAGTGATAATTTAAAGTAAATCACTTAATAATAATTTAGATTTTTGTGTTTGTTGTTGGCGCGTCTTGTTTTAGGTACACCAGATTTAACAATCTAAAGAATGTCAACCCACACCTGAAGACAATGTTGGCTGTGGGTGGTTGGAAGATGGGCTCCGCCCCTTTCACTCAAATGGTCTCTACTGCAGCAACCAGGCAGGTGAGAATGTGAGAAACAGTGGTATTGAAACCTTTTATTGAAACTGTCTCATTAATGTGACATATAGAGGTGGCTTGACTTTCTGATTGGCAAATGTAACGTGTTTTTTCTCGACAGGCAGTATAGTAAAGAACTGATACATTTCTCTTGAGGAATTTGCCTTTTAAAGCACTTTTGTAATTTTAGTGTATCATAGCGAAACGTTCCTGCAGTTTATAGTCATCTAATTAGCGTTACATAGCTAATTTGTCAATTATAGTCAACTACGCTTTATCAAAATCAAATAGACTGATAGAGAATAAATTTAGAGGAGTTGTTTACCAAAAACAATGACAATATGAGCCCAGGTTTGGTTTTGTGAATCTGAAGCGCTAATCAATGAGCTAAGCAAGTCACATTTAAAGTCGAACGGTTTTGATGATGCCTCCAGCTGAATGATGTTGGCAGCCAACCAAATGATGTAATAAAGTTAGCTAGAAGCATGGCGCAAGCCGGTGAGTTTCCATCTAAATAATATTAATAGGATTGCAACGAACACTCTTTGCTGTAATGATTTCAAAATACTAGGCGAGAAATTTGCTTTCACAATTGATAACACAAATTGTTTTCTGTATTCAACATATTGTTTCTTGTGGAAGAAACTTATAATTTTGAATTTGCATGTGATTTCTAAACGAAATTGACTTATAAAACGGCACACTCCACTTGATGGAAATGTGTATTCCTATACATGTGTGTACCTAAGCATTAACAGATACTAGCCATAGAAGAAGGATATAGAATATAAAAAGAAATTTCAAAGTAACGATTTGTCACAACTATACTGAGACCTTTCACGAGCCTAATTCAGTTAAAGTGTCTATCAACTGAGTGAGCTCTGTCAGAGACAAAGTTAAGCCATCCTCAGCTTACATCTACTCCTCTGTCCGCCTATAACCAGGAGTTCATCCAGTCCACCATTAAGTTCTTGAGAGATCGAAACTTTGACGGCCTTGACCTTGATTGGGAATACCCAGCCAACAGAGGAAGTCCAGCTGCTGACAAGCACAGGTTCACCCTGCTCATCCAGGTAGGTCTGTGTTACTTTGGTCTGTTGTGCCAATAGCCGCACGAAAGCCTCGTGCTTCCTTCTTTTGTTTCAAATACTGCAAAAAGAATTTAGGTACAAATGAGAGGGTAAAAAAAGGAAAGTTTGCAGCATGCTTAAACAATTTTGATCCTGCGAAGCAAGACTAAATCAAATTTTCGATATTTTTCTTCCTTTTGGAGTTACTATAATTATTGTGTTAGTCTTATACCTAATTATTTCTTAAAAATCCTAATAAGTTTATTTCTTTAGCTTTCTTTCCTCTTACCCGACTTGTCTGATGAAACCAAGAGCAAATTTAAAACTGCAGCATCTTCAGCATCCGTGCCTGTTATAACTAGAATCGTTGAAACCTGTACTGTAGCTTAGTTTGGTCTTAGATCATGTCATATGACGGCTAGCCCCGATAGGACTAAAGGCCTAGCTCGAGGAGATACAATTACATAACCTGGTTCTGCGTTCTCTATCGTCAGGAACTGATGGACGCCTTTGAGAAAGAGGCTGCCGCCACAGGACAACCACGTCTGCTCCTGTCTGCTGCAGTGGCTGCTGGGAGATCGACTATTGATAGCGCCTATGAAGTGGCAGAAATCATGCAGTAAGAAAATATAATTATACCGATTCGTGAAGTAATCGTGTAAATATGTCATATGCGTCTGGCAACACTTGGATTTTAGCATATTTCGAAACCTTTCATCTAACAAAGAGGGGTCTGAGAGAATGATAACTGTTTGTCACAGCTAAGCTCGAACTAATGTCTTTATGGCCCTTAATGCGTCCGCGGTTTTCCTCGACAGCAAGGTCATACTGTACGCTGCGCAATCTTATTTGAAAACATACTAGTAAGGACTTTATCATTATGAGTTGGCTCGTCAACAAGATTTGGGTACAATATAACATTGTACTGTACACTGTAACATTGTACTGTGTAGAGTGATAGAAAATTATTTGTTTTAAGATTAAGTATGAATAAAAAAAAATCATTGGAGTCTAATACTCTGAAAGACGAGACACATTAATTTTGTTATTCTTTCAAATTTATAAGATGTGCCTCACATTAAAGCAAAAAAGGATAACAAGGTTATTCCTAGAATTATGATAACATATTGTTTTAAAAATGATAAATGAAACAAATCTTTAGCTTTAAACAGAGCAACGGAAAATGATTTCGCGGATTTTTACGTCATGAATCTCATTTTAAGAATATTTAAGAACATTTTGCACTATTGAAATAAGCGAGTGGTCTGGTAACTAGTTCAGCATAAAGCAAAGTTCTTCGATCCATGTGCTTCAACAATTGACCTATTAATCCAAGAAAAGTCTTACATATAAGTATTCAGTTTTTGCCGAGAATATATCAATTCTTTCTCTCTCTCTCTCTCTCTCTCTCTCTCTCTCTCTCTCTCTCTCTCTCTCTCTCTCTCTCTCTCTCTCTCTCTCTCTCTCTCTCTCTCTCTCTCTCCCTCTCTCTCTCTTTTCACTTTACCATAGCTGTATTCTGCCCATAATTGTCTTCCCGCAGAGAACTGGACATGTTGAATCTGATGACCTATGACTTTCACGGTAGCTGGGAGTCCACGACTGGACATAACAGTCCGCTCTACGGGCGCGCTGGAGAGACCGGAGCTGATGTGGTAAGAAAGATAGAAAGAAAGATAGATAGGGATGAAAAAAGAATATATATATATATATATATATATATATATATATATAGAGAGAGAGAGAGAGAAAGAGAGAGAGATAGAGGCAGACAGACAAACAAAAAGACAAACATACATACATACATACATACATACATACATACATACATACATACATACATACATACATACATACATACATACATACATACAGATAAAACCCAGAAAAACAGATAATTACGGTTATAAAGCCAAAAGCAAAAGTTTAACTGCTTCAGGGGGTGTTGACACTTTTGAAGACAATGAACGAGATGCAGAAATTTCGTAATTGATCTGTTAAATTTTTCAATTTTTTTTTCCATTAGGTTTTGGTATATATACAAGTTATATGTAGATAGAGAGAAATCAATCCCTCAAGGCTTATAGGTATCGGGTTAATGATGGTTTGTATTAATTTGGAGTGACTTCAACTTTGAGCCGACGGAATTCGATTAATTAGGGATGCTCCTGCATCTATTACACTGCAAACTCCAACAAAAAAATTAACGGGTAATGGGAAGTTATTTGGTGTTGACAGCTATCATCTACATGTACTTGTATTTTTATTCTCAATTTATAAGGTATTCTGAGCGGTGTAGAATCCATTGTAAATATTTTCCTGTAATTATATAATTACATTTACCTACCTCTGATTTTACCCCCCCCCCCCCCCCCCCCCCCCAAGGATGCTGCTCTCAAGTACTGGGTAAGCCATGGCGCTCCTAAAGTTAAGATCAACGTGGGGTTACCCACCTACGGCAAGGCTTTCACCCTGGCCAATTCCAGCAACAGTGATGTGGGAGCCCCCGCTACCGGAAGAGGTCAGGCCGGGCCATACATCAGGGAAGGCGGAACTCTCTCTTACTATGAGGTAGGTCAAGGTCATTGTCTGTCTGTCTGTCAGAATCAGAGGAAGGTAAAAAAAAAAGACGCGCAGCGCCATGAAATACAGGCCTTGAGATGTGGATGGGGCGCAGTACAGAGCTGATCTAAGATTAACTGTTCTGTCTGGGAAGTGGACTTTTTGATCGATTTTTATTGAACTAGCAAGTCTGGCTTGTGTGCTCTTGTCGATTCTTCACAAAGGCAAATGCTTTAACGAACAAGTTCCATTTGAAGTCTTGAACTATTTCCTGCCTTAAAGCGATATAAATTATATTTCAACTTGAAATCGTCGTCTTTTCATCATTCGTTTTTCAATTCGATGGTACACGATTCGGTCACGTATCGCCATTTGAAATAATCCTTGCTTGTCTTAAAACAGACCTAACACCCGTGCCATTTTGATACGCAAACAAATGTCTCTGATATTTTCTCTGACTTGTTGTTGTAGTTATATATTCAGATTCGTCTTACCAATGATGGAGCTCATCTGGTCGCTCCACAAAGAATTAAAGAGATCTCCATATCTAGCATACTCGTTTAATTTCAAATAGCACGCATGACAGATATCACCCTTGTCTGTTTCTGTATTATTAAATTTTGTTAATCAAGAATGAAGTTTATTATTGTAAACCTTTGTCTCGCTTCAGAAATGCATGCTCCATATTCCTATATATATATATTTCCTATGAGCTAACATTGAAAAGCAAACCTGATATTTTTCATAAAGGATGCGTGATGGAAGTGAGAGAATGTTGAGAACATGAGCAATAAAATATTAAGACTGTGTCTAAAACCAGTACACTTATCTGAGCTAAAGCACGTAAAGTGAATATGAACGCCAAATCCCACTAAAGAAGGCACCGATTACTCGGTATAGAATGGTATTAGTCACCGAGACTTGAAATATAGTGCTCTTCATACTGCATGCAAACTCAAGAAATTAGCCCAAATAAGCTTCGACTTTGGTTTTTCCTGTGTAAATCCAAGAAGGTAATTGTTTAAACATGTTTTTCGACTTCGAAACAAACAAAAGAAAATTTTTTCCAGAAATAAATACCTGTTTACTTTCCACTGAATAAAAATATGTGCACTTTGTCTAAAAGTAAAAACAGCACTAATTCCTTGTATTCGGAAATGTCCTGTAAACCTAAGTCAAAAGGAATGGGATGTTTTCGGACCAAAGTTATACTTTTGAAAGAGAAAGACACTAACCTTGACATGATCATCTCTTGTGAAGAACTTGATGGCCCAACTGTGTCTATCACGCTATTAACACCCTTCAAACATTTCCCAGGTGTGCGAGCTCATCAAACAAGGCGCTTCCGTCAAGCAGATAGATGAACAAAAGGTGCCATACCTGGTCACCGGCAACCAATGGATTGGATACGATGACCCGCAAAGCATCAGGACTAAAGTATATAGTGAACGTGAATGTTGGAGAGGTGTTTTCGAGCATAGAAATTTGGGCTCGAAGAGCAAAATGAAACCGATTTTTTGTACTCTCTTTATTTTGATATCGTCATTTCTTCAAAAATTTTCCTTTCATGTAGATTTCACAAGAGTAAAATTTGAACGGTATTGTCATATTTATGGCAGTTTTGCCTTCTTTCTTGCATGAATCATTTAATTGTTTTGATAGCGATATATTTAATAAATAATGCGCAATTAAGAGTTAAAGTAATTCATAAAAAATGTTTTTAAAGCAAAATCAGCGACAACAAGAAAAGAAAAAAAGGAAAAATTTGTTATTTTTGTAATCAATTTTATTTATAGGAAGCCTTTCTTCCGAGAACATGACACATGAAATGTAAATCTCTGATGAGATGAATCATAAACATAATTGGTCTAAAATTTATAAAACTTCACATTATGAAAAATGAGAGATTTTTTTTGTTTGTTTGTTCTTGAAAAAAATTATACTCTTTTATAGTCATGAAAAGACTTTTAATCTCTTCACTTATTCCGATTCGATATAATTTTGTAGGTTGAGTATCTTGACAGAGAGGGGTATGGCGGTTTCATGGTGTGGTCTTTAGACTTGGACGACGCTAAAGGATCTGTGTGTAACCAGGGCCCGTACCCGCTCATCAACGCTGCTAAAGATGTTTGCGGCGGAGGAGCGCCTACTCAAGGACCTAGGTATGGGTGCTCGAGGACTTCCTGTTATTACTTGAAGTTTGGTGTATGTAAGCTTCCATCTAGATACACATTTCGATGTTCGGCGAGCGAGAGTTATTCAAATACATTTCAAACTATTGGATTTTAATCAGATGCCTATGAAGAGTCTTTCACCTGTTATTGTGAGTTTCTTTAATATATATCATGGAGAGGTGGGAAAAGGCTTTTGCAACGGGAGACCAAATTTTTTTCTTGGAACTCCTGAGAAAAGCCTGTATCATGAGTTACAAGATGAAATCATAAGTTATCATTTGATCTTACAGCATAGAAACGAAAAGCTATGCCATTTTGCATTTGCCAAGAGAAAATATGAATTTGAAATCTAGTACATGGTTTCTGTTTCTGTCTTAGTCTTCAGAACCATACGGCTCTATTTAAACATGAGCAAAGAATAAATTCTGGACGGAAGGCTTGGGTTTAGGTAAGGGATCTTCATACTCCATGTTCAAACTGCCTTTTTACCCCTTGCGTCTTATGTCACCTTTGACTCCCGACGGATCACTCGACCGGCGATTCTCTTTAGATTAGCTTCAATAACCTTGGATTTTTGTCATGAATCTTTGTGGCTCATAATGAACAGTTTTTAAATAAATGTCCACAAGTGAGTTCATAACCATCCTAGCATATTCAGAGCTTCTACTGAATTTGTTGTATACATGTACTGTTCTTGATTTCAAATATTTTTTTTATTATCTTTGATGGTTATGTCAATGTTATTTTTTTTCTATTTCAAAATTGAGTTGCCCTCTGATTTTTCTGATTTATTTAACCTTCAGTTTACTTGGCATCTGAGACTACAAGAGATTAACACTATTTTTCTATTTAGATAAATTCCACAGCCAAAATCTACGCACGTTTTCTATTTAGTGTCTCACAGTCCCCAAACCCATACCAACTCCACAGCACTCCCACCCCTGTATCCTCGTCGGCTCCAACCCAGGGTCCGGCACAGACGACTTCAGCTGGACAGCAAACCCCATCCTTGACCAGTTCACAAGCAGTCCAGCCAACTAGTGGTGGACAGGCAGGTCAGAGCAAACTAAATATCAAAGTCTCTTTATTTGTCTCTGAAGCTCGGAAATGTCACTAGATTAAGATAATTTTCCTGTCTTTCGATATCTCCCGGTATGCTAGCAAATACTGGTCAGATGGTCAAAGAAAAAGGGGAAACTTGTCAGTGCTACAGCTGTCTCGAAACATATAAGACAATTTTAAAAACTTGTTATTTTTTGTTGTTGTTTTTTTCAAATACATCTTCTTTTATTAGACTTTTCCTGCACCCGCTCTAATTAAGTTGTGACTTCACTTCACAAGCTTTATTTTATTATCACTTTGTCTTTCATTGGCATTTTTTTTTAATTTAAACGCACAGCCCGGTGTAAGATACTTCACAATTAAGAGTACTGAACCTGTCCTGTTATTGTTGGGAAGAGTTCATTATATATGAATATGAAACACAAATCTATGCCAAATCAAATTGCCTAGTGTCTATGTCAAGCTAAAACGTATTGCATGCTCTCCATTGTAACTTTTTTAAGTTTATACCACATGATAGGCCGAAGTTCTGGCTCGTCCTGCCAGAGGCGAGTGTGTTACCACACCAACTGGTCTCAGTACAGACATGGAATCGGAAAGTTTATGCCTGAAGACATAGACCCCAGCCTGTGTACCCATCTCATCTACTCCTTCGCTAAACTGAGCAATGACCATCTTGCTGCCTTCGAGTGGAATGACGAGGATACTGCCTGGTCTACGGGACTGTGAGTTTCTTCATGTTCGCAAAGTTTAGATATAAAACTGCGTTGTCATGTTTTAAAAACCGCAGAGCACTTCCTCTATAAATAAAGAGATTCCACAAGACTTGATTATCAAGCTCTTTTCTATATTTTACAATGAAGTGTCTATTCCCAACCGGTGTTGGAATGGAAACATAAGAATTGTCTAATCCCAACGAACATTTTGTACATTATATAGAGACAAATTTGATGTAGATCTATTTCCTTTTAACATCGGTTGGGAATTAGCACAGTCATTTAAAAACTTTACGCATTGTAACAAAAACTTGGATTGGAAATTATGCCCACTACCTTCTAAAGGATATTCACAATAAATTTATAGCAGGTTCAAGGTATTTCGTGTGACTGATAACGCAGCTCCAACATATGCTTTCTATCACAGCTACACGAGGTTCAACAATCTCAAGAATCAGAATCCCGACCTGAAGACAATGCTTGCTGTAGGAGGGTGGAACATGGGTTCTGCCCCTTTCACACATATGGTCTCCACTGCGGCCACTAGGCAGGTAATGTACCATATCACAAGTCATTTATAAAATATAAAATTCTTCAACTTTTCTTACCTGATTAAAACCAAAGATCAAAAGGCGTACAAGGTTTATTAGGATATAATTCATTGGTTGGTTGATTGGAAGATTGAATAATTTACTATGTGATTGACTTGTTACACATTTTAAGGGCCCAGTCTACTATGAACGGTGATACCAGAGGCAAATGTCTGATGTCTATCATCTGCTCATAATAAAGCTATAATTATATCATTTTTAGTCACCGATTTTGTTTCATTGTAATATAGATGCTAGCTGAAGCTGAAAAGATTGACCAAAAATACATTAACAAAATTTTAGAAAAAGTCGACTTTGTATATTTGAATCTATTGAAAGCTGACACATAAAGTTACAAAGATTGCATGAGAATTTCCCCAGAGCTTATTTCTATGGCTGTACTCACCCTTTGATAATCTTTTTGTACGAGCAGGATTTCCTCTAGCTCTGAGCTTAATTCTATGGCTGTACTCACCCTTTGGTAATTTATTTGTACGAGCAGGATTTCCTCTAGCTCTGAGCTTATTTCTATGGCTGTACTCACCCTTTGATAATCTATATGTACGAGCAGGATTTCCTCTAGCTCTGAGCTTAATTCTATGGCTGTACTCACCCTTTGATAATCTATTTGTACGAGCAGGATTTCCTCTAGCTCTGAGCTTAATTCTATGGCTGTACTCACCCTTTGGTAATTTATTTGTACGAGCAGGATTTCCTCTAGCTCTGAGCTTATTTCTATGGCTGTACTCACCCTTTGATAATCTATATGTACGAGCAGGATTTCCTCTAGCTCTGAGCTTAATTCTATGGCTGTACTCACCCTTTGATAATCTATTTGTACGAGCAGGATTTCCTCTAGCTCTGAGCTTAATTCTATGGCTGTACTCACCCTTGGATAATCTATTTGTACGAGCAGGATTTCCTCTAGCTCTGAGCTTATTTCTATGGCTGTACTCACCCTTTGATACTCTATTTGTACGAGCAGGATTTCATCCAGGACGCGATCAAGTTTCTACGAGATTACAACTTTGATGGCCTTGACCTGGACTGGGAATACCCAGGCAGTCGAGGCAGTCCAGACAGTGACAAACACAAGTTTACTCTGCTCCTTCAGGTTTGGCTGATTTTCTATATATCTATTTTTCTTTTTGTTAAACCATGTTGGATAATATTGGGAATATTTATCGATAGCAAGACAGAGTTAATAGTTTCATTAAAAGGCAATTTTGTCTTAAAATTAAATGCTTTAATAAGGAAAAACTTAGTCAGAATATTTATCGATAGCAAGACAGAAGTTCCATTAAAAAGTCAATTTTATGTTAAAAATCTGTGGCTTCATATGCAAAAGGTTCGCCACAACTCTGAAAAACTTGTTCTGATCTATTTGGTTTGCTTGTTCGCTGTATGTCTTTATGTTTATCGAAATCTAACTTATTTGCCGGTAGTAAAATTCCACTTAAATCTTGTTTTTCTTTGTTTGCTTTTGTTGTCATCTTTATTTACTTTAAAAATTATCACGAGTGAAACTAACATTTTGTTGCTTATTATTTTCATTTTTGTGTGGGAAAGAAAAGAGTGAAGGCTATCATCTAATTCTCTTTGTAAAATGTTTCTGGTCTTATCAAGAATTCGTGTAAATTCGATTTCATGGCAGGAAGAGGACAACCGTATTGTGTAAAGATTAAAGATGACAGTTTTTGAGATCTTAACGAAAAAATAAAAAAGGTTGACATCGTTAATTTCTCTAGAAACTATGAAAAAAATCTGCGCATTGAGAAAAATAGTAAATTCACAACCAGTTCATACTGATCCCTTTCAATGTGTCTCCACTCTACTCTACCATTTTGCAAACCATTCATGTAAGGTTAAATATTTTTGGTCAAAGTGTTCATGGCACCGTTAATAATTTTAAGGAGAAGATCAATCCTTATCGTAAGCCTTCCATTTGTTTCTTCACTAGGAATTATCAGATGCCTTTGATCAGGAAGCTGCAGCATCCGGCAAGCCACGTCTGCTTCTGTCGGCCGCAGTGGCTGCTGGGGTAGACAAGATTGATGCCGGCTACGAGGTGTCTGATATAATCCAGTACGGAAGTTTGTATGGCACTAAGATTTAGTCTCCTGATTTGGGTAAAATGGTCTGAGTCGTGATCAAGTTCTGAGCTGTAGTTTAAACTTCATAGATTTGTTTCTACTTTTGTTTTTAATTTAATAAGCCTATTGATTTTCTTCCTTCGTAAGATTATTCGTACATAGTTTTCTTTAAGTAGATTATATATATATATATATATATATATATATATATATATATATATATATATATATGTATTAGGATAACTGAAATGTGACTTTTGTGCATTCTATAAATCTGGTGGTTACAAACGTCTACAGAAAACTGGATATGCTGAATGTGATGACGTACGACATGCACGGCAGCTGGGACTCTTACGCCGCTCACAACAGTCCACTGTACAGCCACGCCGGGGAGACAGGAGACGACCTCACGCTCAATGTGGTCAGTCACGCTCTCGCTCTCTCTCTCTCTCTCTCTCTCTCTCTCTCTCTCTCTCTCTCTCTCTCTCTCTCTCTCTCTCTCTCTCTCTCTCTCTCTCTCTCTCTCTCTCTCTCTCTCTCTCTCTCTCTCTCTCTCTCTCTCTCTCTCTCTCTCTCTCTCTCTCTCTCTCTCTCTCTCTCTCTCTCTCTCTCTCTCTCTCTCTCTCTCCCTCACTCTCTCTCTCTCACTCTCTCTCTCTTTCGCTTTCTCACTCTTTCTCTCCTTCTCTCTCTCGTTCTCTCTCGCATTCTCTCTCTCTCTCTCTCTCTCTCTCTCTCTCTCTCTCTCTCTCTCTCTCTCTCTCTCTCTCTCTCTCTCTCTCTCTCTTTTGTTCTCTTTGGCGACAAGCAGGAGGACAACAGTGTTGTAAACACCCTCCCATCTTCTTGCTATATTTTGTAATCTCATTTCTTCACATGTTGATATTTTTCTCTGGTTAATAATACGTTACATTCTGTTGTAAAAAAACTAACCCTCCCCCCTCCTTAGTTTCTTTCAGAGTCATATAAGGGGATATGAGAGAAACGAAAGAACATTAAACAATTTAGAACCATATTGACCAGTAACTTTTTAAAAACTGACAAAATGAAATGCTTAGCATGCTGCACTGACGGCGTGTGATCAATGGTACGACCAATTATTGTAATACAAACTGAAACTTTCCTTTTGTCCACTTTCAATCCCATTCAAGGACCACGCTCTGCAGTACTGGGTGAAGCTGGGCGCCACGAGAGACAAGATCAACGTAGGGCTACCAACCTATGGAAGATCTTTCACCCTGGCTGATCCTAGCAAGAGTGAAGTTGGAGACGCGACCCGCAGTGCTGGGAATGCTGGACTCTATACAAAAGAGGGCGGCTTCTTGAGTTACTATGAAGTATGGGGGTTGTCTAAGCTAAGATTGAAACAAAAACTGTCTTACTTTTTATTGAGCCTTGTTGAACGTATGTGTCATATTGACTCACACTGGAATTGATTTTATTTATCATCATTTTAAAATTAAGGATGTATGTACTATCAAAGCGCATAATTTTGTCAAAGAAGTCCCGGTTCTAATATTATTTTTGTTTGCCAGTAGAAAATCTTGTTCCCTTTAGGTCTACTACTGTCGGCCTGAACTGCACAAATTTACCATCTAGACGAAACCTGCGCTATTATGCCTTTTCTTTTTTTCCGTTTTTATTTTTTATTTAGTTTGATTTATGGCCGCAAACAATAATATGGTTTAGCAAACCTCACTCGGCTAATGCAAAGCTGAAAGATGATAACTTAAATTCATTCCCTGAAGAGAGGGACATGTAACGCATTATGCACATTGTTAACAGGATTAAATGGCTATGTTCTGTACAAAAGCAACCAAAGCTCCCAAATAAAAAGAAGTTAACCCCCCATAGGTCATTGTGTATATTTGATGTTTCTAGATCCAATGCACAATATTAACAAAATGACTTTAGTTTAGAGCCATTACTTTTTTTTTATTACTGTTGATATTCTCTTGGCATCATTCCATGGCTGTGTCAGATTTTTCCTTTCCTCATGATGTTGAACTGATGAACCGTGTGCTATCCCCAGATCTGTCAGCTCATCTCCCAAGGTGCCACTGTCAAGCAGATCGATGACCAGCAGGTGCCCTACCTCGTCAAAGGAGATCAGTGGGTTGGATTCGATGACCCACAGAGCATCAAGAATAAGGTGGGCTCTCATATCCGACTTATTAGTAAACTGAAGTATCAGTCTTTTTTACACGTTTGTGCTGTTTAATAAATAGTGATGGCTTTATCATTGTATGGACAAATTGTTCATTCCAATAAATATTCACAACTATTTGCTTTACTAAAAAGTTATTAGTTATGTTGCAATTGTGACAAATCATCTTGCAAGCACATTTATGTAAAAGATTTTTGTGCATGTTGTGTATCTTTTTTCCAAATCCAGTGCAAGTTTCTATCAAACTTATCGAGAACATTATCACGGCTTCATAAAATTATATATTTTTTAACTTGTTGATATTTCTCAAAACAGTTACTTCAAAATGAAGTTAAGGAAACACATTTTTTAAATTATTGAAGAGTCGAAGATTTCTGTTGTCTACACGCACAGTAAACCTGAAACAACAAATTTTTTTTTTACAATTTGAATGGGAAAATAGCTTATTCTGTATTTTTCAAAATATATTCAAAGATCTTGTTAAACGATTATTAGAATTAGAACAATTCAAAACACAGAGTCGGTTATTTATCCGTTTTTGTTGTTGCACACATTCCTATCATACGATACTGTGTCCCCCTCCCAGGTGGAGTACATCAACAGCCAAGGCTTCGGAGGTTTCATGATCTGGGCTCTCGACCTAGACGATTTCAAAGGATCGACGTGCAACCAGGGAGCGTACCCGCTCATCAACGCTGCCAAGGATGTCTGTCAAGCTGGAACTACCGCGGCTATAACAAGGTGAGGAGTGCTGTATGAAAACATTTATGATAGATCTAGATTTATAGCCTCGGTTAATTTTTTCGTATGTCACTTTTATTTATTTTTTTTTTTTTTTTTTTTTTTGAGCTTCTATGCAAGAGTTAACCTCACTTAAGGTTCTGAAGAGACTTATCTAACGTTAACGAATAGAAACAATGAATTTTTTTTATTTTTATATTTTTCTTTAATAATAATAATAATAATAATAGTAATAATAATAATAATATTAATAATAATAATAATAATAATAATAATAATAATAATAATAATAATAATAATAATAATAATAATAATAATAATAATAATAATAATAATAATAATAATAATAATAATAATAAGAAGAAGAAGAAGAAGAAGAAGAAGAAGAAGAAGAAGAAGAAGAAGAAGAAGAAGAAGAAGAAGAAGAAGAAGAAGAAGAAGAAGAAGAAGAAGAAGAACAATAATGATAAAAATGAAGATGATGATGATGATGATGATGATGATCGTGATAATAGCAAGAAGTAGAAGAAGAAGAAGAAGAAGAAGAAGAAGAAGAAGAAGAAGAAGAAGAAGAAGAAGAAGAAGAAGAAGAAGAAGAAGAAGAAGAAGAAGAAGAAGAAGAAGAGGAAAAAAAAGAATATCAATAATTATATTCCTCATCATAGTAATAGGGAACATGACATCCAAAAGAAGTTACATTATCACAATACATAGTGACATAATTATAATCGCACACATTATTCATGCATACAAGAACATAGTTTTACATATAACTAAGCTGAGTGATAGAACATCTGCGTTATGTGTAGCTTTTTAAAATTTTCTTCTGAAATTTGTAATTCTCAGTTGTTTAAGTAGCCAAGGAAAACTTTTGTGAAAAAATGTTATCCGAATTATGCAACGATATTTAAAATCTTAAAAAGTACTTATTTCCGATAAAATTTATGTGGTGCTTTTGAACTTTCGTTATGATTTGCTCCAGGAGAGATTAACGAGAATTAAATTTAGAACTGCATATTCGGTGCATGTTGGTTAAAATTTTGGAAAATTTAAAAACACTTAAATAATTATTATTGAATGGATTTGACCAACTATTTTACATTGTAACATTTTTCTGGATTTTTGTAGCACTACAGCTGCATCTTCTTCAGCACAGACGACAGCAGCAGCTGGGCAACAAAGCACATCATCAAATAGTGGAGGATCCCAGACAACCAACCCAGCAACTGGTAGTTCCGTTATAATCGAAGTTTTCCGTTACAGCGCATTATTTTGCATGTTTCCGGGGATCGAAGGGTTTGTTGTGGTTTATCTGGTCCGATTTGAAATTTGTCTAATTATGGCAATAAAGGCGCATCTGAGTATAAAGCTGACAGTCGCTCAATGTTCTTATTACTTTATCAGAAAACATTATCTATGTTTAAGATTCTAACACGTGAGATATATAGTACAAGTAGCTTTATAACCCTTTTTTGTTATAAAAAAAAATAGCACCCTCACGTGACCTGCTCTTCTATCACGCGCTAACAGCATGTGAAACGTTTTATGAATATACACGGATTTTACACAATTTGTCTTCTTTCATTAACGTGAATTTTAAATCTTTTACCTCGTCTAAAAGTTTTTTTTAAACTTCACATTATCATTTTCTGTAAAATATCAAATGTGTACAATTTTGTGTAAAATTGAAGAATCTAATCGATACAAGTTTAGGTGAGTTAAATTCTTTTTGTTTTAAATCAAACAGTGTGTAATCTTTAAATACCAGCACATCCAAGAATTTAAGGGGTAAGGATTTTATTGTCAATGAAAGAAGTATTTTTGATACCCGCATTCGATTTCTAATTATTGGGAATCATATTTCACAATGAGTGATAGGCTCTGCTTTTAGTTTTTTCCTAGCACATCATCAAATAAAGAGAGAATACGGATGCTTATACAAAGGTTCAAGTAGAATATTATAATGTAAGATAGATTAAAGATAACATCAATCTCAGGGTCGTATGAAAGATATTTTGCAAGAAAAATATAATAAATACGTCTTCTAAAGGCTTTTAATTGTTAGAAAGAGCTCTTGACTTCTGATTTAAAAGCAAAAATCTTTGTGAAATCGTTTTGCCTAATTTACAAGTCAAGCCAAAAGGTTTTGAACATTCTCCCGTCATTTATTGTGTGTATTTTTCATTAACATGCCAGGCGGAGGATCTGGCTCGACCTGCCAGAGGCGAGTGTGTTACCACACCAACTGGTCTCAGTATAGACATGGAATCGGAAAGTTTATGCCTGAGGACATAGACCCCAGCCTGTGTACCCATCTCATCTACTCCTTCGCTAAACTGAGCAAATCTTGCTGCCTTCGAGTGGAATGACGAGGATACTGACTGGTCTACAGGACTGTAAGTTTCTTTATATTGCAGTTTATGTTTATTTTTTTTTTTACATATAACAATGCATTTCCATGTTTTAAAAGCCGAGGAGCATTTCCTACATAAGTAGAGAGACTCAACAAGACTTCATTATCAAGCTCTTTCCTACATTGAACAATTTTGCGCATGAGGGTAGCAGCTATTGCAACAAAAACTGGGACTGGAAATTATGCCCTCTCCCTTCAAAAGAATATTCATAACAAATACAATAGGAGCTAAGTTTTTTAGTGCGACTGATAACCCAGCTCCAACATGTGCTCTCTGTCACAGCTACACCAGGTTCAACAATCTCAAGAGCCAGAACCCTGACCTGAAGACATTGTTGGCTGTAGGAGGGTGGAACATGGGTTCTGCCCCCTTCACACATATGGTCTCCACTGCTGCCACCAGGCAGGTAATGCCTCATATCACAAATCATTTATACAAAAAAAAATTGTCTTCTTCCTCTCTTGCCGGATTTAAACTAAAATTGAAAACAAATACGAGGTTGATAAAGATATGATTCAATGTTTGATTGATTTATTTGATTGATTGATTGATTGTGAGATTGAATTGCAACACATTTCACGAGTTCAGAACCTAAACAGTGATTTCCAAGCTTTCTGAATAGAGCAACTGTCTGATGTCTATCCCCTATTCTAAATAAAGCTTTATATCATTTTTAAAAGACAGGTTTGGTTTAATTGTAACATAGATTCTGGCAGAAGCTAAAATGATAGACCAAAAATATCTTAGGAAAATTTAAGAAAAAGTCGACTTTTTTTTTTTTTCAAAAAAACAAAAATATTTCATTAAAAGTTCACACATAAAATAACACAGATTACCTGAGAATTTCCTCTGAGCTTATTTCTATGGCTGTTCTCACCATTTGATTATCTATTTGTACTGGCAGGATTTCCTCACGCTCTGAGCTTATTTCTATGGCTGTACTCACCCTTTGATAATCTATATGTACGAGCAGGATTTCCTCTAGCTCTGAGCTTATTTCTATGGCTGTACTCACCCTTTGATAATCTATATGTACGAGCAGGATTTCCTCTAGCTCTGAGCTTATTTCTATGGCTGTACTCACCCTTTGATAATTTATTTGTACAAGCAGGATTTCATTCAGGACGCGATCAAGTTTCTACGAGATTACAACTTTGATGGCCTTGATCTTGACTGGGAATACCCAGGCAGTCGAGGCAGTCCAGACAGTGACAAACACAAGTTTACTCTGCTCCTCCAGGTTTGGCTGATTTTCTATATATCTATTTTTCTTTCTGTTAACCTATGTTGGATAATATTGGGAAAATTTATCGAAAGCAAGACAGAGTTAATAGTTTCATTAAAAGGCAATTTTGTCTTAAAATTAAATGCTTTAATAAGGAAAAACTTAGTCACAACTCTGAAAATTTTGTTCTGATCTGTTTGGATTGTTTGTGACTCTTAGTTGTATGCCTTTATGGTTATCAAAATTTAAATGCATTGTCGGTACTAAAATCCGACCTAGATCTAGTTTTTGTCTGTTTTTTCTTTGTTTTAATCTTTATTTACTATATTGAAGCGAAATATTTTGCTGGTTATTGTTTTCATTTCTTATGCCCAGTGGCTAAAAAAGATTTAAATCAATCATTTAAATTCTCTTTGTAAAACGCACCTGGTCTTATGATCAATATGTGTTAGTTCAGTTTTATGTCGTGGGGGGGGGGGGGGGGAATGACAATCGCATTAAGTAAAGTTTGAAGATGAGAGATTTTTTTTAGATCTTAACCCAAAAAAATGCAGCGATACACCAGTAATTTCTCTAGAAAACATGAAAAATGTGCATATTGAGAAAAAATCACAACCAGTTCATACCGACAACTTTGTATCTTACCCCACGCCTCCTATTTTGCAAACCATTCTAATTTAGGTTGACTGATTTTGTTCAAAGTTTTGACACCAGAGTTCACACTTTTAAGGTGAAGTTTATTCCTAATCGTAAGTCTGCCATTTTTTTTGTCTTCACCAGGAATTATCAGATGCTTTCACCCTGGAAGCTGCAGCATCCGGCAAGCCACGTCTGCTTTTGTCGGCCGCAGTGGCTGCTGGGGTAGACAAGATTGATGCCGGCTACGAGGTCTCTGATATAATCCAGTAAGGAAGTTTGTATGGCACTAAGATCTAGTCTCCTGGTTTGGGTAAAACAGTGTGTGAAATAATTAAGTAAGGCGCTGTAATTTTAGCTTCACAGATTTTTTCTTTTTGTTTTTGATTAAATGAGCCTGTTAATTTCCTTCTTTTTTAAGATTATTCGGACACAATTGTTTCTTTGGAAATCATACCTCATGTATAAGACTAACTGAAATGTGACTATAAATCTAATGTTTCTCGCCGTCACCAGAAAACTGGACATGCTGAATGTGATGACGTACGACATGCACGGCAGCTGGGACTCTTACGCCGCTCACAACAGTCCACTGTACAGCCACGCGGGGGAGACAGGAGACGACCTCACGCTCAATGTGGTCAGTCACGCTCTCTCTCTCTCTCTCTCTCTCTCTCTCTCTCTCTCTCTCTCTCTCTCTCTCTCTCTTTCTCTGTCTTTCTTTCTGCCTCTCTTTCTCTCTCTCTCACTCTCTCTCCTTCTCTCTCTCTCTCTCTCTCTCTCTCTCTCTCTCTCTCTCTCTCTCTCTCCTTCTCTTTCTCTCTCTCTCTATCTCTATCTTTCCCTGTCTTTCTCTCTATTTCGCGATAGGCCCGAAGACATCAGTGTTATATTTTCTAGACCCCACCACCACCCCTTTCCTTTCTCCCCGTCTTCTTGTTACTTCCCGTATCTCATTTCTTTGTGTTCGAAAGAAGTTCTTGATAGTGATTGTAAAACATAGATTAAAAAATGAATGGGTTATAATTTTGGTGTAATTGAACTTTGTGTCTTTTTTTTTCTCTCGGTGCTGTTTTTAATATTTGTAATACCATGATTACAATACATTATGTAAGTAGGAGAGTAGAGGAGCAATTATTACGATATTGAAAGGTCCCTGCGATAAACGACGATGATAACACGATAATATCTTTTTTAAAAAGGATTTTTTTTAGCCCGGCTCAAACTTTATTTTGTTTATAATTTTCTTTTAAAAAATTCTCACCTCCCCCCCCCCTTAGTTCCTCTCAGAGTCATATGCAGTGATAAGAGAGATACGTAAGGACTTTAAAAAAATTAGAACCATATTAATGAGTAGCTTCTAAATCCCTGACAGAATAGAAAACTTAATATGCCGTACGGAGGTCTGATTTTACAATAAACTTCAATCATTGAAAGTTAAACTTTTCCACCTCTTATCCTATTCAAGGACCACGCTCTGCAGTACTGGGTGAAGCTGGGCGCCACGAGAGACAAGATCAACGTAGGGCTACCAACCTATGGAAGATCTTTCACCCTGACTGATCCTAGCAAGAGTGAAGTTGGAGACGCGACCCGTAGTGCTGGGAATGCTGGACTCTACACAAGAGAGGGCGGCTTCTTGAGCTACTATGAAGTATGGAGGTTGTTTAAGCTAAGGAAGTTATAACAAAGACTGTATCGTTTTTTATTGAGCCATGTCGAAATTTATTGATCATACTGAATCATAGTAATGTTTTTTTATCATAATTTAAAAAAAAATAACTGTCTATGTGGGATCAAAGCGCATAATTTTGTCATTGTCGAAGAAGCATCTGTATTAATATTTGTTTGCCAGTGGCAAAACTTTTTTTCTCTTTGGTCTACTTCTTACGTCCTGAGCTAGTATAAAGCTGAATGATAATATTTTAAATTCATCCCCTGAACATGGGGACCTGTACCGCATTCTGCACATTGTTAACAGATTTTAATGGTTATGTTCTCATCAAAGCTCCCAAACATGAAAATAGAGAATCTCCTATAGGTCAATGTGTAAATTTTGTGTAAATTTGGGTCTACATCCAATGTACAAACTGAACAAACTTACTTTAGCTTAGAGCCATTCCGTTTTCGACTACTGTTGATATTCCCTTGGCATCACTCCATGGATGTGTCAGATTTTTTTTCCTTTCCTCGTGATGTTGAGCTGACCCTTTGTGGTATCCCCAGATCTGTCAGCTCATCTCCCAAGGTGCCACTGTCAAGCGGATCGATGACCAGCAGGTGCCCTACCTGGTCAAAGGAGACCAGTGGGTTGGATTTGATGACCCACAGAGTATCAAGAATAAGGTGGGCTCTCATATCCGTCTTAAAAATATTTTCTTTTGTGCTGTTAAGCAATAATGGCGTTATCCTTTTATGGACATACTGTTTCTTCATTTCAATAAATATTCACAGCTATCTGCTATATTGAGAAATTATTATTTTTCCTGGACATTGTGGCAAATCATCTTTCAAGCACATTCATACAAAAGATTAGTGTATAATTATATTGTGTATCTTTTTTCCAAATTAAGTGCAAGTTCTATCAAATTCATCGTGCGAATTATTTATATTTTTTAACTTGTTGACATTTCTCGAAACAGTAAGTTCAAAATAAAGTTCGGGAAACAAATATAGACGCTATTTTTAATGATGGAAGAGTAGTAGATATCTATAGTCTATACGAATAGTAAATTAATCTGGAACAACACAAGTACTTTACAATTTAAATGGGAATTAGTTAACTGTGTATTTTCTAAATCTATTAAAGATCTTTTTAGACGATTATCAGAAGGTTATGAAATCCCGCCAAAATTTCAAGAGTTGCGCTTCCTTGCTAGAATCCATAGCTGCGAATTTATTTTTACGAACATAAAGATAAATGATTGACAGGATCTAGGAATATATTTATGCTTTGCAAAGCAACCTACCTATTCTAATGCAAACTATGCTAAACTATTGAATTACTTCAGAAAATGTTAATATTGAAAGCTGTACACTATATCTTGTCTGCTGATTTTTAAGAGGCATTCGTTTGGCAATAAACTTTGCTAACTCACAAACTGTACACATGACCCACTATGTTGTTGTTGTTGTTGTTGTTGTTGATGTTGTTGTTGTTGTTTTTGTTGTTGTTGTTGTTGTTGTTATTGTTGTTGTTGTTTTGTTGTTGTTTTTTGTTATATTTGTAACGTTAACTGAACAAACACCCTGTGAGTTATAAATGAATGAATAAACTACTAACTAGATCTGGATTAGATAGTAAGTCTTAGGCCCTGTGTCGGAATCTGCCCTGACGAAAAAAGAATGGCATTATGATCATGTTGATGTTAATGTTAAACCCATGGCTGATATATGAGGGGTGTCGCCCTCCCAGGTGGAGTACATCAACAGCCAAGGCTTCGGAGGTTTCATGATTTGGGCTCTCGACCTGGACGACTTCAAAGGATCGGCGTGCAACCAGGGAGCGTACCCGCTCATCAACGCTGCTAAGGATGTCTGTCAAGCTGGAACTACCTCGGCTATAACAAGGTGAGGAACTGCTCTTCGCTAGCCTTTGGGATAAATCTAGATAATCATTTAGCTTTGGTATATTTATTATGTCACATTTATTATTTTTGCACCTGTATGCATGACTTATCCTCAAATAAGATTCTAAAGAGACTTATCTAACGTTGGGTAATAGAAACAATTGAATGCTTTCGTTTGTATATGTTTGTTTAATAATGATGATGATAATCATAATAAGAACAATATAATAATAGTAATAATAATAATAATAATAATAATAATAATAATAATAATAATAATAATAATAATAATAATAATAATAATAATAATAATAATAATAATAATAATAATAATAATAATAATAATAATAATAATAATAATAATAATAATAATAATAATATTATTATTATATTGTTATTGTTATTATTATTATTATTATTATTATTATTATTATTATTATTATTATTATTATTATTATTATTATTATTATTATTATTATTCGATATAGTTTTACATACATTAAGTTAATTGGTGGAACAACTGGGTTTTGAGTAACTTTTTGAAAGTTTCTTCTGAATGTGTATTAGTCAGTTCCTGAGGCAGGCGAAGAAATGTTATGTGAAAAAAAAATATTTAAGTAATACGAATTTTGCACCGGTATTAAAAACCTTAAAAAGTACTCATTCCGAATAAAATTTATTTGGTGCTCTTGAACTTTTATTCCCATTTGCACCAGGAGAGATTAAGAGAGGTAGAATTTCATATTCGGAGCATGTTGGTTAAAATCGTAGCAAAATTTAGAAACACTTAAATAATCATTAATCAATTGATTTAATCAACTATATTTCTAATACAACACCTTTTTGGGACCATTGCAGAACTACAGCCGTCGCTGCATCCTCTCCAGCACAAACGACAGCAGCAGCTGGGCAACAGACGTCATCATCAAACACGGCCGGGCAACAAACCACATCATCAAACAGTGGAGGATCCACGACTTCCAACCCAGTAACTGGTGGTACCGGTATAAACATGATCTCCCTTTATAACGCATTCGCATGTTGCAGGGGATCGGAGGATTTTACATGACTTATGTGGTCTCATTCAAAATAGAAATGCTTCATAGGGATCTCACATAATGATAAAAACCTTTATTTGTTTTAGAAATTGTAAGAATTTGAACAATCTGATTAAGTGGAGTGACTGAAGGTAGTGATACTCAAGAGCTATTCCATGACCATGTTTGAACAGTATGTAATTCTTGATAGTAACAAAGATTACTTCCGACAAGCGTAAGATGTCGAACGATCAGCAGTGACAATATCAGATTACTTAGTTATGGCACTAACGGTGCATCTAAGTTTATAGCTGATACTTTACACTCGCTCCGTGTTTTAATTGCTTTAGCCGAACATGTTATTTATGTATATAATTTTAAACCTTGAGGTACATAATCGAAGTAGGTTTTCCCTTTTGTAATGAAAATAGTACCCTATTGTGACCCGCTCTTCTAAAACGTGCTTAGAGTATGTAAAGAGTTTTATGAATAGACACCGATTTTTCAAAATTTGTCAACGCATTCCATTATCGCGCATTTTATAT
Organism: Elysia crispata; assembly: GCA_033675545.1. NCBI lineage: Eukaryota > Metazoa > Mollusca > Gastropoda > Plakobranchidae > Elysia > Elysia crispata. The sequence continues at coordinate 1,486,113 of JAWDGP010001678.1, read as the reverse complement.
CTTTTACCAGATCTAACTGGCATTATCATCTTTTATAAAATATTGAATGAGTAGAAATTTATGTGAAAATTCAAGAATCTAATCCATAGAACCTTGCATAATGCAATACTTTAGACAAACTTAATTACTTCTTTTTAAATCAAGCAATGTACAATCTTAAAATACCAGCCCATGCAATAGTTAAGGAGTAAGGCTTTAGTGTCAACAAAAGATGTGGACAGTATTATCGATGCCCGCAATCAATTTCTAATTATAGAGAAGGATATTTCACAGAGAGTTGTGCATAGGATCTGCACAAGTTTTTTGCCAGAGTATATTCAAATGGTTTTATAACACTAACGTTTAAGAAAAAGCTTAGTTAGTTTATTATAATATAAGTAAGAAAAAAGATCACATCAGTCACACAGTCGTAGGATTTATATATTATAGGAAAAAGGTAATAAATACGTCTTCTAAAGGCTTAGAATTGTTGAGAAGAGCTCTTGACTTTTTACTGAAAAAGGAAAATATTTTCCGTTCTTTTATTATGTGCATTTTTCATGAACTTGCCAGGCGGAGGATCTGCCTCGACCTGCCAGAGGCGCGTGTGTTACCACACCAACTGGTCTCAGTACAGACATGGAATCGGAAAGTTTATGCCTGAAGACATAGACCCCAGCCTGTGTACCCATCTCATCTACTCCTTCGCTAAACTGAGCAATGACCATCTTGCTGCCTTCGAGTGGAATGACGAGGATACTGCCTGGTCTACGGGACTGTGAGTTGCTTCGTATCATATTCACAATGTCTAGTATCACCAAGCACGTCTTGTTTATTCATTTTGTTTTGAAGATGAAAATGCATTTTTCATGTTCCAAAAGTAAGAAACCTTACTTCAAAAAATAAAAAGGCTCAACAAAATTCATGATTTGAAAAAAAAAGTTTGAACATAAAATTTTCTCTCTTACATCTAAAATTATACAGAACAGGTCAACAGTTACTTCAACTAAAACAGTTATTGGATATATATATATATATATATGTATATATTAATCCCGCGCCTAAGCAAAATTTTGAAGAGCAAGGTCTGTGATGTGACTGATATTGAGTGATATTGGAACTCCACAATGTTCTCTCCTGTAGCTACACCAGGTTCAATAATCTCAAGAGCCAGAACCCAGACCTGAAGACATTGTTGGCTGTAGGAGGGTGGAACATGGGTTCTGCCCCTTTCACACATATGGTCTCCACTGCGGCCACTAGGCAGGTAATGTATTGTATGACAAGTCACTTATATAAATTATTGTCCTCTTCGTTTTTTTCGTGGTCCTCGAAATACAACTAATTTCTCCTTTCTGTCTGGTTAGAAAAAAGAAGCAGGCTAAATCCGACATGATTAATTGATTATTTGAAGGATTGGATTATCTAACATTTCACATGCACAATCCACCATGAAGGGTTCCACGTAGGGCTCACCCATTAAGACAATTATCTGGAGTTTTTCCTTTGCACTTCATGAATCTATATATATATATATATATATATATATATATATATATATATATATATATATATATTTCTGTCATAGGTGTTGTTTCATTGCAACATAGTCGTTAACTAAAGCTTAAGTTAACTAAATATATTTCGTTAAACTCTACCGTTAAAAAAACTGAAAAAGTAGATTTATCAGATTGCTTGAGAATTTACACTGAGCTTATTTCTATGGCTCTACTCACCCTTTGATAATCTATTTGTACGAGAAAAATTATATCTGAGCTTAATTCTATGGCTGTACTCACCCTTTGATAATCTATTTGTACGGGCAGGATTTTATCTGAGCTTATTTCTATGGCTGTACTCGACCTTTGATAATTTATTTGTATGAGCAGGATTCCCTCTAGCTTATTTCTATGGCTGTACTCACCCTTTGATAATCTATTTGTACGAGCAGGATTCCCTCTAGCTTATTTCTATGGCTGTACTCACCCTTTGATAATCTATATGTACGAGCAGGATTTCCTCTAGCTCTGAGCTTATTTCTATGGCTGTACTCACCCTTTGATAATCTATTTGTACAAGCAGGAATTCATCCAGGACGCGATCAAGTTTCTACGAGATCACAACTTTGATGGCCTTGACCTTGACTGGGAATACCCTGGCAGTCGAGGCAGTCCAGACAGTGACAAACACAAGTTTACTCTGCTCCTCCAGGTTTGGCTGATTTTCTATATAATCTATTTCTTTTTCCGTTAAACCATGTTGGATAATATCGGGAAAATTCTGTCTACGAAAGCAAGACAGGATTTTTTAATGAATTTAAGTTTGTTGCTCTAAGAAAAAGTTTAGCCACGCCGTTGATAAATTTGTTTTGGTTTGTTTGCTTAGTTGGCTATTTTCTGCAATGGTTTATTTTTATATTGAGCAGTAGCAATATAACTTTGTGTCGGTGGTTTTTGTGGGAAGGTGTATATTTTTATCTTTACTTTCTTAGAAAACAAAAAAAAAATAGCAATGAGCGAAACATAGGATTTTGGTGCGTATTGTTTTCATCTTTTGTAGTGAGGGCAAAAATAATCTATAACGATTATTTACATTTTCTGTGCAAAGTTCTCAAGGTCTTCTATTGGATTTGTATGAATCTAAATTTTCGAAAGAATCAGAGAAGAAACATTAAGTGTGTGTGAAAAGGTAAAGTTAAACAATGACAGTTTTTCAGATGTAAATTAAAAAGACATAGATGCGCCGGAAACACAGTAATATCCAAAATGGCGGCCTTCCGTTCACAAACAATGCATCTAACTCAAGTTGACTGTATTTGTTAAAAGCAATCATACCACAGTACTTTAGATCAAATCGTAATTGTAATTTTCTTTCATTTGTTTCTTTATTAGGAATTATCAGATGCTTTCACTCAGGAAGCTGCAGCGTCCGGCAAGCCACGTCTGCTTCTGTCGGCCGCAGTGGCTGCTGGGGTAGACAAGATTGATGCCGGCTACGAGGTCTCTGATATAATCCAGTAAGGAAGTTTGTATGGCACTTAGATCTAGTCTCCTGGTTTGGGAAAAAGCGGTCTGAGTTTTCACAAAGTTACGCGCTGTATCTATAGGTGTAAGATTTTTTTTCCTTTTTTGTTATTACAATAATTAGTTTTATATTGCCCTATTTTTTTCTTTTGAAGACGATAATGTCACAGCTTCAAAAAAAAAAGGAAATAAGAACCTAAAAGACTATTCAAAATGTGACTTTTGTGCATCTATAAATCTGATACTTATAAACTCCACCAGAAAACTGGACATGCTGAATGTGATGACGTACGACATGCACGGCAGCTGGGACTCTTACGCCGCTCACAACAGTCCACTGTACAGCCACGCCGGGGAGATAGGAGACGACCTCACGCTCAATGTGGTCAGTCACGCTCTATATTCTTCATCTTTTACCTCCTTTTGTCCAGAGGAAAGATGACATCTGATATGTGATATACATTAAAAAAAATATATATATATATATATATATATAATATATATATATTATATATTAACTGATATGTGTTGTTGTTTTTTTCTCTACGTCGGATGTTTCGTTACACGTTTGACAGATCATGTTTAAGAAAAAAACAATATGTTTGTGTGAATGCTCGGGTAGGGTGACATTAAAGATCTTGAAAGATTACCAAGAAAGATTGAAGGTGATTAACAACAACAATAACAGTTGAGTAAATATTTCAAACGTGTTTCAAACTTTCTTTTCTTCACAGCTTCTAATATGGGTCATAATATTTTTATCGTATCTACTATTCTCAACAGCCATGTTAGTTTCTTTCAGACCCTTTTCATCAATGAAACAAAAGAACTTCAAAAAATTTACTTATTACAGACAGAATAATATAATCTGCATGCCGCACTGAGGTCTAATTTTAACATTAATTGAACTTGTATTGAAAGTTAAACTTATCCACTTCAAACCCCATTCAAGGACCACGCACTGCAGTACTGGGTGAAGCTGGGCGCCACGAGAGACAAGATCAACGTAGGGCTACCAACCTATGGAAGATCTTTCACCCTGGCTGATCCTAGCAAGAGTGAAGTTGGAGACGCGACCCGCAGTGCTGGAAATGCTGGACTCTACACAAGAGAGGGCGGCTTCTTGAGCTACTATGAAGTATGGGGGTTGTCTAAGCTAAGATTGAGAACAAAGTCGGTCTTATTTTTTATTGAGACTTGTCGAAATGTATTGAGTCAAAAAGGAACTCTTTCTTTTTTATCTATCACTATTTTAGAAGTAAGGGTGTGTGGGTAGTCGAATCGCAATTTTTTTACGAAGTATCATTTCTAGTTTCTGTTTGCCAGTGTTGTTTGTTCCCTTTAGGTCTACGACTATTGTCCTAAGGCTAGACGAATTTAACCATTTAGACTAAACCTAGTGGAACACTTGCCTTTCACTTTTCCGATCAAACTTATTATTTTGTTTGATATATAAACGGAAACAACAATGGGAATTACGAAAACTGTCTTCTATGCCAAGCAGCTTTTTCCTCTCCTCGTGATGTCGAGCTGATGACGCTTTTGGTATCCCCAGATCTGTCAGCTCATCTCCCAAGGTGCCACTGTCAAGCGGATCGATGACCAGCAGGTGCCCTACCTGGTCAAAGGAGACCAGTGGGTTGGATTCGATGACCCACAGAGCATCAAGAATAAGGTGGGCTCTCATGTCCGTCTTAACAATAGTCTGGGATGTTGGTGTTTTTTTTTTATTTTTGTGCTGTTGAGAAATGTCTGTTTGAATAAGTCTCTATTCTTTTTTCAGTTCTTCAACATTTACAATCCTTCTTTATCAATCAATATTTCCTTATCTCTCGAAGGTATCTGCTTAATTAAAATTTTATTTATTTTTTACATGTGGCAAAATATACTGAAAGCACTTCCATACAAAAGTTTTATGAAAGTTGTGTTTATATCTTTTTCCCCTAATCGACTTCGCGGTTTCTGTCAAATTTATCGTTCATCATAATTATCTCAGTACCATAGAATTTGTATGTTTTCCTCATTTTATTACATGATTCAAGACAGCAGCTTCAAAACGAAGTTCCGGAAAAGAGAGACTTTATTAAAAACAATGCAATCTATTTTATTAAGTGTGGAAATGCATTTATAAGCAAAGGTTCAAAATATTAGAAACAGTGTTTTATGACCGTCCATCTGCAAAAATGAGACACGCATGAATGCAGTTTATTTGTTAGACATTTGTCATGGAAAGCGCTCTTCACATTGAAATACACGACTCAGTAATATGCAGTCACCATTGTAGACATAAAGCTTCTGCAAACTAAACGCACAGCTGAGCATCTTGCATATAGTACTTATTATTTGCTAGCAAAAAATCTTCTATCTAGATTGATCATACGGTTTTCAATTTGACTTCTTGGTGTAAGGAAGCATCCCTTCGTAAAAAGAAGCAGGTTGATTTGGGCAGGTTGAAAGATCTGGATTAGATAGCCAAACCTTCACTGTTAGACTAACACAAAATGATCATTTTGCTTGACTTTTGGGGATTTTTCTCAAAATTGGGCCAAAATTTGTAAAGTGAGCGAACACAATGTGGGTTATTAATAAATGAATACCTCAATTGCTAGATCTAGTTTAAACCTTACGTATTAACCGACACTGAGTCGTTATTTGCCGAACAATTCGAAACATAGAGCCGGTTATTTATCCATGTTTGTTGTTGAACCCATTCCTATTTTTTTGATACGGTGTCGCCCTCCCAGGTGGAGTACATCAACAGCCAAGGCTTCGGGGGTTTCATGATCTGGGCTCTCGACCTGGACGATTTCAAAGGATCGACGTGCAACCAGGGAGCTTACCCGCTCATCAACGCTGCCAAGGATGTCTGTCAAGCCGGAACTACCTCCGTCTGTAGCAAGGTGAGGAACTGCTGTGTGACAACGTTTGGGATAAATCTAGACTTATAGCCACGGTATTTTCTTTGCCTTTTGTGCGTGTGTATGTATGTGCGCAATTTGTGAGTGATTTATCCTCCAGTAAGATTTGGAAATAGACTTATATGATACAGTTACGTATACAACTGCTTCTGTTTCTGCATGTTTTATTTTTAGATCAATATATGTTTTTTGTTTTTGTTTTTTTTTGTTGTTGTTGGTTGTTTTTTTATTGTTGTTGTTGTTTTTAATGTATCATTTATCTCAATTATTTAGGTATTGAAATTCGAAAATTTTATTCAAGAGAAAACTCATTAATTTCTTTTCGACTTTCATTTTGTGTTGTACCAGAGAGATTTAATGGAGGGGAACAATTTAAAATTACAAATTCCAGGCAAGTTGGTTATACTATTGGAAATGTAATTTACAGCACTTTTTTTTAATAATCTTTAACAACTTTAACAAACTCTTCTGTAATCAAGATTTGTATGGAAATTCACAGCACTGCAGATGCAGCTGCATCCACTCTAGCACAGACGACAGCAGCCGCTGGACAACAAACTACATCATCAAACACAGCTGGACAACAAACAACATTATCAAACACAGCTGGACAACAAACTACATCATCAAACACAGCTGGACAACAAACAACATTATCAAACACAGCTGGACAACAAACCACGTCATCAAACACAGCTGGACAACAAACCACATCATCAAACACAGCTGGACAACAAACCACATCATCAAACACAGCTGGACAACAAACCACATCATCAAACACAGCTGGACAACAAACTACATCACCAAACACAGCTGGACAACAAACTACATCATCAAACACAGCTGGACAACAAACTACATCACCAAACACAGCTGGACAACAAACTACATCATCAAACACAGCTGGACAACAAACAACATTATCAAACACAGCTGGACAACAAACTACATCATCAAACACAGCTGGACAACAAACAACATTATCAAACACAGCTGGACAACAAACCACGTCATCAAACACAGCTGGACAACAAACCACATCATCAAACACAGCTGGACAACAAACCACATCATCAAACACAGCTGGGCAACAAACCACATCATCAAACACAGCTGGACAACAAACTACATCACCAAACACAGCTGGACAACAAACTACATCATCAAACACAGCTGGACAACAAACTGCATCATCAAACACAGCTGGACAACAAGCTACATCATCAAACACAGCTGGACAACAAACTACATCATCAACCACTGGAGGATCGCAGACATTCAACTCAGGAACTGGTGGTTCAGGTATTAATATGGTCGTCCTTTACAACGCATTCGCGCATTTTCCGAGTATTTTAAGTTGTAAATTGGATTATCTGAACTGTATTTTAAAGAATAATGCCTATTCATGGGGATATCACATAAATATGAAACATCCCTATTAGATATAGTAGAACATCGAACAGAAAATATAATTTGATTAAGCCGGATACGAAGATTGAAGAAGGTAGCGGTATCCAACTCGAAACCCATAACCATGTTTGAACAAAATTGCAACTCGTTGAAGAACATGGTGGCAGAAAGCACGGGTGGTCCTCCAAAATTATGTGGCATAGATCACTTCGCACTAGCATAAGATGTAAATGATCCATGTCCAATAGCACGTCATCGCTCTAACGATGAATGTAAGCATAAGACTGACTGACTTTGAACAGTTTCATGATGTAGACACCGACAATCTCAATTGAAATGATAAATTTAAGACAGTATGGCACAATTAGATGTACTTTCTATTCCTTTTGTTATGAACGCAGCGCTAATGTTGTGAACCGACCTCTTACAACTCGTTTTGACCCAACGCGATACATTTCAATTGTGCAAAGATATTTTTTTCTCCACACATTTTTATTATCAAACTGGCGCTGTGCTATAGCAAGCCTTCTCTATGTCTAGGAGAGATTACTAAGCAGAATGCCGTCTGAAGATTTTCTGGTGCTGATGCGTTTGCTCTGATCTTTTATCTTTTGTCTACAGTGGAGATATCGTGAACAGAAGACATACGCTCGTAGTTGAAACATCTTCTCTGGTTGTAGGTCTTTGTAAACGGCATTGTGCAGTTTGCCGTGTACAATACTCTTCACAGAATAATATTGCATGTATCATTATGACCACTATTCTAATATATGCAGTCGGGAGATAATCACAATAGCCATCAGAATATTTTACTGAGATTGTCATGACCTTCTCTTAGGGGAGCTTATTTTCACCTTCCCTTCGAGTTCCATATTGATATTCATTTTTTTTATTATTATTTTTAAAATCTCCTACATATTCAATATCGATTTAAGGAGTGCTGCTGATGTGTAACGTACAATGTAGATGACAATAATCAGTCTGGTGACTTTCCAAAGATGATCCTCTCATACTATTTCTACGCTGACAACCCTGCGTAACTAGAAAAAGACTATTCATACATTATACACCTTCGTGCTATTCCAAAAAAAAATGGATAGGACTTCGATAAGATGATAGACTTTTGCATCCATTAAATGGGAAGTCATAGGAGAAAGGAAGACCGTTGCAGAGTTGAAGTAAAGAATATTGTCGAGAAAAGAAAAGTTATACATGAGACCCAGCTAAGCGAATTTTTTTGATATTGATTGTGTTGAAAACATTGTTCTGGTGAATGGTTTCTATAATGTTAAAAATCTTTTGAAGTCACAATAATCATTAGTAATATCAAATCCTACAGAAAAAAAATTGTCAGAAGTGGAAAAGAAAACAAAAAAAGTAGTGAGCAAAACACTTAACAGGAATCGATGGAACACAAGTGGAAACGACAAAGGAAAGCGATAAAATCTATGGAGATTAAGAATTGTTGTCTCAAAAAAAAAATAATCTAACACAGCCAAGAATTAGCGGAGAAAGTCAACAAGACTGAGGCTGATTAATGTAGACTGGATACACTTGGATCTGGAACGCTTTGGTCTCTCAGAACATCATCCATATCAACGTTCACTGAAAATAAGTCTGATAACGCCTACAGCTGTTAACGCTAGACATAAAACTAGATGATTCACCAACGTACGGCTTTTTGAGAACGAGATTATACTGATATTTTACAAATCTATCGGACTTCACTCATCATGCATCACTCTGGGTGTTCGGAAATTATTGAATCTTTCCCCTCGACCAGGCCGCTTTACATACATAATTTGTACATGCATGTAAATAAGTAGGTCAATAGATATATAGATAGATAGATAGATAGATAGATAGATAGATAGATAGATAGATAGATAGACAGTTAGATAGATAGATAGATAGATAGATAGATAGATAGACAGATAGATAGATAGATAGATAGGTAGGTAGTTAGATAGATAGATAGATAGATAGATAAATAGATAGATAGATAGATAAATAGAAAGATAGATAGATAGATAAATAGATAGATAGGTACTTAGATAGATAGATAGATAGATAGATAGATAGGTAGACAGATAGATAGATAGATAGATAGATAGATAGATAGATAGATAGATAGATAGATAGATAGGTGGATAGATCGGTAGAAAGATACACATAGTTACTCACAGACATATGTGATAGTTACATGAATAATGAAAACAGAGGAGTTCTAGGATAGCAAGATAAAGAGAATGTAAAGGAAAAGTGTCATATATAGGCAGGACTTAAATTTTGGTTGAATTAAAAAACAAAAACAAAAAATAATTTATCTATCAAGACAGGATTGCCCTAAAAATGACGTTGTAAAGGGTTTAATATAAAATAGTAAAAGAAATGAGCAAGTTTGTCATGTACAATAGCTTGGAAACAGCACTGTGTCGTAATTAGCTCAAGACCTTCCACGCAAGTCGTGATCTTCATAAATTGACACAGAACAAGTACTTCATTCCTCTTCCTGCCATGACCAGATGTAGGTGAGCTGTGTATCGACCAGAGGCTGAGCGAAGGCATTCATCCACACCCGATAAGCTGCTCATACTTTATAGAATGCACCAACCGCCGACAGTGGTCATGCAGTGTCCAGGCAACCTGTATTTCAACCCTGACATCCTGACCTGTGACCCCCAGTATCACGCCTACTGCTCAGCAAAGACCACAGTGAAAACGTCACACAGCTCAACTATTATCACCAGTATCACGCCTCCTCCAACTCCGACACAAAGTTCAACAACTATAAAGACGAAAATAACGTCACACGCCCACTCCAACTTCGACTCGGATGTTATCAGCCGAAACTATGCCTAGAAATCACTTTCAACACGACAGGAAGCTCTACAGTTGATATTCCAGCTAAAACCACAGGACAAACAACCGTACAAACGTCACCAAAGACCACATTGCGAAGCCCATTCCAAACAGGTAGTACAGTATGATAGAAGTTGAAATGTTAAACCGACACAGAGGGATGTAGATCTAGTCTTGCGTCTTCTCTTTATGAAATTTCGAAGACTGGAATCTCTGCGTGCTAGATTGATTTCTGTCTAATAAACTCATGACTTTTTTTTTTCCTTTCAGTAACTTCAGCCATGCCTGCGGCATCTACACCACAAGCTGCATCTTCATCAGGTTCGCGTAATCTCAATCTGTGACAAACCTAGCTTAGCACTTTGTGAAGTTTATTTTTTCAAATTATTTTGGGATAAGTGAGTATAAAAACACATGCTAGCGCTGGCGTGTTTGAAAGTTGTAAATGGTCTTAAATGGTATTTTTAAAATCGGCAACCCAAAGAGTTTCAGTACTTGTAACATCATTGTGAAAGCACTTTAAGGTACATTTATTTCGTCGTCCTATAAGTAGAGCTAAGACTGCGCGAGTAACCTGATGTTGATTGATATGAGCTAGAGATAAACGCAAAATTTGGTCTGATTTACCAGTGCACAGTTTTGAAAAATTCATATTAAAAAAAATCATTGCCCCATTAGCTCGTTTGTTCAGATAATATGAAGTGTGGCAATGAAATTGAAAATTTAAATTGATCTTTGTCTTTTTTAATCCTTTTTTAGAGTATACTTTAATCCAAGAGAGGCTGATTTGATACAACTCAAATGTACATTGCTTATAAAATGTGTCTGCTACGGTACACCGAATCTCCAGAGATTAGAACTCGATTTTGGGTTTATCTTGACTTTTTCGAAATGGTTTTCATATTAATATCCTTCTTT